>OX235272.1:110749312-110929891 GCA_944472155.2 Trichobilharzia szidati | reverse complement strand
CACCGACAGGCGGAGTGACCATAGCACACCACAACCTCGACACCAATCACAACGCCGACTCGAACAACATGCACACATACACACACACGCACGCACACGGTTGCACGGATGAAGGCGCGCACACATAGACACACAGGGATAGACAGGCAGATAGACAAGCAGAAAGACAGACAAGCAGAGAGACAGACAGACAGACAGACACAATGTCACACTGACACCAACATTCTCATCCACTTTAGCAAAACATCCCATTTCACTCAGTCATACACTCTGACAAATCGATTCATCTCTCCTCTGGACATCGTATTCCGTCCATCCACCCTATATCATCATTCAACCTACTCATTGGCCCTTTGCACCAACATTGAATGGCACTGACACGCAGACATGGAAGGCAGTCGACCGACAGAATTCGGTGACTCCACGCCACCAATCAACGCACCTGGAAATCAGTCGAGTGAATCATACAGTAAGGCGGTCAGTCATCCAGGAGGAAGAGGAGGAGGAGGAGGAGGAGGAGGTGGGTGCTTGTCTGCCTCGTGTCCATCTGTCTCTCCGCCTAACTACCTGTGTGTGCGTGTGCGTGTGTGTGTGTGTGTGTGACACGCGTTGTTGTCTAGCGAGTGAGTGACTGTGACGATGTGAGTGGGAGCACAGTTGGAGAGTGGACAGATTGATGGTAGTTGACGGACGTGGGAATGAATGCAGAGTGACGAGATGGTGCGTGGATTGAGTGTTGGGACGGCTGATGCGTGTGTGTCAGAGTGTGGTTGTTGTCTGAGTGGTGTGTTGTAGAGAGATGTGTTGACGGGTGTATATGTTGTTTGTCAGTCAGGTGTGATTGGTGTAGATGAGGGGGATGAGTGTAGTTGTTTTGTTTTGTTGTAGTAGTTAGTGTTTGTGTGTTGTTGATTGGAGAGGGTAAATGGGGAGGGCGGTGAAGGCGTGCCCCCATAGCTCAGTGGTTAGAGCACTGGTCTAGTAAACCAGGGGTCGAGAGTTCAATTCTCTCTGGGGGCAGGGATTTTGATGTGTCTCCTCTGTCACATGTATACACGCACAACAATTACCACACAAAACACACACCAACACACACTGAGACACTCTGATGCCACCACACACATACACACGCATCATCAACTCATCATAACTCATTCACCGACAATCACACCACCACCATCAACATCACCAACCGTCGTCATTTCAGCGTCGATTCTCGTCCACACGGAAATCCGGACACGTGCACAATGCAATCAACCGGTCCGTCAGACAGCCTGAATTCCGCTCTAACCCATTCACACAGATGATCGGTCACTTTCACACATACACTTCACAAACCCTGTCAATATACACAGGCACGCAAACAGATACACAAATCTTTCAACCACCAACAATGCAACGAGAACTCCTCTCCCTCCGAATTACACCTGTCACATTCTCCATCGATTAAGCGTCCCAAAGTGACTGACAACACACAAGTAACAAAATACACCGACAGGCGGAGTGACCATAGCACACCACAACCTCGACACCAATCACAACGCCGACTCGAACAACATGCACACATACACACACACGCACGCACACGGTTGCACGGATGAAGGCGCGCACACATAGACACACAGGGATAGACAGGCAGATAGACAAGCAGAAAGACAGACAAGCAGAGAGACAGACAGACAGACAGACACAATGTCACACTGACACCAACATTCTCATCCACTTTAGCAAAACATCCCATTTCACTCAGTCATACACTCTGACAAATCGATTCATCTCTCCTCTGGACATCGTATTCCGTCCATCCACCCTATATCATCATTCAACCTACTCATTGGCCCTTTGCACCAACATTGAATGGCACTGACACGCAGACATGGAAGGCAGTCGACCGACAGAATTCGGTGACTCCACGCCACCAATCAACGCACCTGGAAATCAGTCGAGTGAATCATACAGTAAGGCGGTCAGTCATCCAGGAGGAAGAGGAGGAGGAGGAGGAGGTGGGTGCTTGTCTGCCTCGTGTCCATCTGTCTCTCCGCCTAACTACCTGTGTGTGCGTGTGCGTGTGTGTGTGTGTGTGACACGCGTTGTTGTCTAGCGAGTGAGTGACTGTGACGATGTGAGTGGGAGCACAGTTGGAGAGTGGACAGATTGATGGTAGTTGACGGACGTGGGAATGAATGCAGAGTGACGAGATGGTGCGTGGATTGAGTGTTGGGACGGCTGATGCGTGTGTGTCAGAGTGTGGTTGTTGTCTGAGTGGTGTGTTGTAGAGAGATGTGTTGACGGGTGTATATGTTGTTTGTCAGTCAGGTGTGATTGGTGTAGATGAGGGGGATGAGTGTAGTTGTTTTGTTTTGTTGTAGTAGTTAGTGTTTGTGTGTTGTTGATTGGAGAGGGTAAATGGGGAGGGCGGTGAAGGCGTGCCCCCATAGCTCAGTGGTTAGAGCACTGGTCTAGTAAACCAGGGGTCGAGAGTTCAATTCTCTCTGGGGGCAGGGATTTTGATGTGTCTCCTCTGTCACATGTATACACGCACAACAATTACCACACAAAACACACACCAACACACACTGAGACACTCTGATGCCACCACACACATACACACGCATCATCAACTCATCATAACTCATTCACCGACAATCACACCACCACCATCAACATCACCAACCGTCGTCATTTCAGCGTCGATTCTCGTCCACACGGAAATCCGGACACGTGCACAATGCAATCAACCGGTCCGTCAGACAGCCTGAATTCCGCTCTAACCCATTCACACAGATGATCGGTCACTTTCACACATACACTTCACAAACCCTGTCAATATACACAGGCACGCAAACAGATACACAAATCTTTCAACCACCAACAATGCAACGAGAACTCCTCTCCCTCCGAATTACACCTGTCACATTCTCCATCGATTAAGCGTCCCAAAGTGACTGACAACACACAAGTAACAAAATACACCGACAGGCGGAGTGACCATAGCACACCACAACCTCGACACCAATCACAACGCCGACTCGAACAACATGCACACATACACACACACGCACGCACACGGTTGCACGGATGAAGGCGCGCACACATAGACACACAGGGATAGACAGGCAGATAGACAAGCAGAAAGACAGACAAGCAGAGAGACAGACAGACAGACAGACAGACACAATGTCACACTGACACCAACATTCTCATCCACTTTAGCAAAACATCCCATTTCACTCAGTCATACACTCTGACAAATCGATTCATCTCTCCTCTGGACATCGTATTCCGTCCATCCACCCTATATCATCATTCAACCTACTCATTGGCCCTTTGCACCAACATTGAATGGCACTGACACGCAGACATGGAAGGCAGTCGACCGACAGAATTCGGTGACTCCACGCCACCAATCAACGCACCTGGAAATCAGTCGAGTGAATCATACAGTAAGGCGGTCAGTCATCCAGGAGGAAGAGGAGGAGGAGGAGGAGGAGGAGGAGGTGGGTGCTTGTCTGCCTCGTGTCCATCTGTCTCTCCGCCTAACTACCTGTGTGTGCGTGTGCGTGTGTGTGTGTGTGTGTGACACGCGTTGTTGTCTAGCGAGTGAGTGACTGTGACGATGTGAGTGGGAGCACAGTTGGAGAGTGGACAGATTGATGGTAGTTGACGGACGTGGGAATGAATGCAGAGTGACGAGATGGTGCGTGGATTGAGTGTTGGGACGGCTGATGCGTGTGTGTCAGAGTGTGGTTGTTGTCTGAGTGGTGTGTTGTAGAGAGATGTGTTGACGGGTGTATATGTTGTTTGTCAGTCAGGTGTGATTGGTGTAGATGAGGGGGATGAGTGTAGTTGTTTTGTTTTGTTGTAGTAGTTAGTGTTTGTGTGTTGTTGATTGGAGAGGGTAAATGGGGAGGGCGGTGAAGGCGTGCCCCCATAGCTCAGTGGTTAGAGCACTGGTCTAGTAAACCAGGGGTCGAGAGTTCAATTCTCTCTGGGGGCAGGGATTTTGATGTGTCTCCTCTGTCACATGTATACACGCACAACAATTACCACACAAAACACACACCAACACACACTGAGACACTCTGATGCCACCACACACATACACACGCATCATCAACTCATCATAACTCATTCACCGACAATCACACCACCACCATCAACATCACCAACCGTCGTCATTTCAGCGTCGATTCTCGTCCACACGGAAATCCGGACACGTGCACAATGCAATCAACCGGTCCGTCAGACAGCCTGAATTCCGCTCTAACCCATTCACACAGATGATCGGTCACTTTCACACATACACTTCACAAACCCTGTCAATATACACAGGCACGCAAACAGATACACAAATCTTTCAACCACCAACAATGCAACGAGAACTCCTCTCCCTCCGAATTACACCTGTCACATTCTCCATCGATTAAGCGTCCCAAAGTGACTGACAACACACAAGTAACAAAATACACCGACAGGCGGAGTGACCATAGCACACCACAACCTCGACACCAATCACAACGCCGACTCGAACAACATGCACACATACACACACACGCACGCACACGGTTGCACGGATGAAGGCGCGCACACATAGACACACAGGGATAGACAGGCAGATAGACAAGCAGAAAGACAGACAAGCAGAGAGACAGACAGACAGACAGACACAATGTCACACTGACACCAACATTCTCATCCACTTTAGCAAAACATCCCATTTCACTCAGTCATACACTCTGACAAATCGATTCATCTCTCCTCTGGACATCGTATTCCGTCCATCCACCCTATATCATCATTCAACCTACTCATTGGCCCTTTGCACCAACATTGAATGGCACTGACACGCAGACATGGAAGGCAGTCGACCGACAGAATTCGGTGACTCCACGCCACCAATCAACGCACCTGGAAATCAGTCGAGTGAATCATACAGTAAGGCGGTCAGCCATCCAGGAGGAAAGAGGAGGAGGAGGAGGAGGAGGAGGTGGGTGCTTGTCTGCCTCGTGTCCATCTGTCTCTCCGCCTAACTACCTGTGTGTGCGTGTGCGTGTGTGTGTGTGTGTGACACGCGTTGTTGTCTAGCGAGTGAGTGACTGTGACGATGTGAGTGGGAGCACAGTTGGAGAGTGGACAGATTGATGGTAGTTGACGGACGTGGGAATGAATGCAGAGTGACGAGATGGTGCGTGGATTGAGTGTTGGGACGGCTGATGCGTGTGTGTCAGAGTGTGGTTGTTGTCTGAGTGGTGTGTTGTAGAGAGATGTGTTGACGGGTGTATATGTTGTTTGTCAGTCAGGTGTGATTGGTGTAGATGAGGGGGATGAGTGTAGTTGTTTTGTTTTGTTGTAGTAGTTAGTGTTTGTGTGTTGTTGATTGGAGAGGGTAAATGGGGAGGGCGGTGAAGGCGTGCCCCCATAGCTCAGTGGTTAGAGCACTGGTCTAGTAAACCAGGGGTCGAGAGTTCAATTCTCTCTGGGGGCAGGGATTTTGATGTGTCTCCTCTGTCACATGTATACACGCACAACAATTACCACACAAAACACACACCAACACACACTGAGACACTCTGATGCCACCACACACATACACACGCATCATCAACTCATCATAACTCATTCACCGACAATCACACCACCACCATCAACATCACCAACCGTCGTCATTTCAGCGTCGATTCTCGTCCACACGGAAATCCGGACACGTGCACAATGCAATCAACCGGTCCGTCAGACAGCCTGAATTCCGCTCTAACCCATTCACACAGATGATCGGTCACTTTCACACATACACTTCACAAACCCTGTCAATATACACAGGCACGCAAACAGATACACAAATCTTTCAACCACCAACAATGCAACGAGAACTCCTCTCCCTCCGAATTACACCTGTCACATTCTCCATCGATTAAGCGTCCCAAAGTGACTGACAACACACAAGTAACAAAATACACCGACAGGCGGAGTGACCATAGCACACCACAACCTCGACACCAATCACAACGCCGACTCGAACAACATGCACACATACACACACACGCACGCACACGGTTGCACGGATGAAGGCGCGCACACATAGACACACAGGGATAGACAGGCAGATAGACAAGCAGAGAGACAGACAGACAGACAGACACAATGTCACACTGACACCAACATTCTCATCCACTTTAGCAAAACATCCCATTTCACTCAGTCATACACTCTGACAAATCGATTCATCTCTCCTCTGGACATCGTATTCCGTCCATCCACCCTATATCATCATTCAACCTACTCATTGGCCCTTTGCACCAACATTGAATGGCACTGACACGCAGACATGGAAGGCAGTCGACCGACAGAATTCGGTGACTCCACGCCACCAATCAACGCACCTGGAAATCAGTCGAGTGAATCATACAGTAAGGCGGTCAGTCATCCAGGAGGAAGAGGAGGAGGAGGAGGAGGAGGAGGAGGTGGGTGCTTGTCTGCCTCGTGTCCATCTGTCTCTCCGCCTAACTACCTGTGTGTGCGTGTGCGTGTGTGTGTGTGTGTGACACGCGTTGTTGTCTAGCGAGTGAGTGACTGTGACGATGTGAGTGGGAGCACAGTTGGAGAGTGGACAGATTGATGGTAGTTGACGGACGTGGGAATGAATGCAGAGTGACGAGATGGTGCGTGGATTGAGTGTTGGGACGGCTGATGCGTGTGTGTCAGAGTGTGGTTGTTGTCTGAGTGGTGTGTTGTAGAGAGATGTGTTGACGGGTGTATATGTTATTTGTCAGTCAGGTGTGATTGGTGTAGATGAGGGGGATGAGTGTAGTTGTTTTGTTTTGTTGTAGTAGTTAGTGTTTGTGTGTTGTTGATTGGAGAGGGTAAATGGGGAGGGCGGTGAAGGCGTGCCCCCATAGCTCAGTGGTTAGAGCACTGGTCTAGTAAACCAGGGGTCGAGAGTTCAATTCTCTCTGGGGGCAGGGATTTTGATGTGTCTCCTCTGTCACATGTATACACGCACAACAATTACCACACAAAACACACACCAACACACACTGAGACACTCTGATGCCACCACACACATACACACGCATCATCAACTCATCATAACTCATTCACCGACAATCACACCACCACCATCAACATCACCAACCGTCGTCATTTCAGCGTCGATTCTCGTCCACACGGAAATCCGGACACGTGCACAATGCAATCAACCGGTCCGTCAGACAGCCTGAATTCCGCTCTAACCCATTCACACAGATGATCGGTCACTTTCACACATACACTTCACAAACCCTGTCAATATACACAGGCACGCAAACAGATACACAAATCTTTCAACCACCAACAATGCAACGAGAACTCCTCTCCCTCCGAATTACACCTGTCACATTCTCCATCGATTAAGCGTCCCAAAGTGACTGACAACACACAAGTAACAAAATACACCGACAGGCGGAGTGACCATAGCACACCACAACCTCGACACCAATCACAACGCCGACTCGAACAACATGCACACATACACACACACGCACGCAGACGGTTGCACGGATGAGGGCGCGCACACATAGACACACAGGGATAGACAGGCAGATAGACAAGCAGAGAGACAGACAGACAGACAGACACAATGTCACACTGACACCAACATTCTCATCCACTTTAGCAAAACATCCCATTTCACTCAGTCATACACTCTGACAAATCGATTCATCTCTCCTCTGGACATCGTATTCCGTCCATCCACCCTATATCATCATTCAACCTACTCATTGGCCCTTTGCACCAACATTGAATGGCACTGACACGCAGACATGGAAGGCAGTCGACCGACAGAATTCGGTGACTCCACGCCACCAATCAACGCACCTGGAAATCAGTCGAGTGAATCATACAGTAAGGCGGTCAGTCATCCAGGAGGAAGAGGAGGAGGAGGAGGAGGAGGAGGAGGTGGGTGCTTGTCTGCCTCGTGTCCATCTGTCTCTCCGCCTAACTACCTGTGTGTGCGTGTGCGTGTGTGTGTGTGTGTGACACGCGTTGTTGTCTAGCGAGTGAGTGACTGTGACGATGTGAGTGGGAGCACAGTTGGAGAGTGGACAGATTGATGGTAGTTGACGGACGTGGGAATGAATGCAGAGTGACGAGATGGTGCGTGGATTGAGTGTTGGGACGGCTGATGCGTGTGTGTCAGAGTGTGGTTGTTGTCTGAGTGGTGTGTTGTAGAGAGATGTGTTGACGGGTGTATATGTTGTTTGTCAGTCAGGTGTGATTGGTGTAGATGAGGGGGATGAGTGTAGTTGTTTTGTTTTGTTGTAGTAGTTAGTGTTTGTGTGTTGTTGATTGGAGAGGGTAAATGGGGAGGGCGGTGAAGGCGTGCCCCCATAGCTCAGTGGTTAGAGCACTGGTCTAGTAAACCAGGGGTCGAGAGTTCAATTCTCTCTGGGGGCAGGGATTTTGATGTGTCTCCTCTGTCACATGTATACACGCACAACAATTACCACACAAAACACACACCAACACACACTGAGACACTCTGATGCCACCACACACATACACACGCATCATCAACTCATCATAACTCATTCACCGACAATCACACCACCACCATCAACATCACCAACCGTCGTCATTTCAGCGTCGATTCTCGTCCACACGGAAATCCGGACACGTGCACAATGCAATCAACCGGTCCGTCAGACAGCCTGAATTCCGCTCTAACCCATTCACACAGATGATCGGTCACTTTCACAAATACACTTCACAAACCCTGTCAATATACACAGGCACGCAAACAGATACACAAATCTTTCAACCACCAACAATGCAACGAGAACTCCTCTCCCTCCGAATTACACCTGTCACATTCTCCATCGATTAAGCGTCCCAAAGTGACTGACAACACACAAGTAACAAAATACACCGACAGGCGGAGTGACCATAGCACACCACAACCTCGACACCAATCACAACGCCGACTCGAACAACATGCACACATACACACACACGCACGCACACGGTTGCACGGATGAAGGCGCGCACACATAGACACACAGGGATAGACAGGCAGATAGACAAGCAGAAAGACAGACAAGCAGAGAGACAGACAGACAGACAGACACAATGTCACACTGACACCAACATTCTCATCCACTTTAGCAAAACATCCCATTTCACTCAGTCATACACTCTGACAAATCGATTCATCTCTCCTCTGGACATCGTATTCCGTCCATCCACCCTATATCATCATTCAACCTACTCATTGGCCCTTTGCACCAACATTGAATGGCACTGACACGCAGACATGGAAGGCAGTCGACCGACAGAATTCGGTGACTCCACGCCACCAATCAACGCACCTGGAAATCAGTCGAGTGAATCATACAGTAAGGCGGTCAGTCATCCAGGAGGAAGAGGAGGAGGAGGAGGAGGTGGGTGCTTGTCTGCCTCGTGTCCATCTGTCTCTCCGCCTAACTACCTGTGTGTGCGTGTGCGTGTGTGTGTGTGTGTGACACGCGTTGTTGTCTAGCGAGTGAGTGACTGTGACGATGTGAGTGGGAGCACAGTTGGAGAGTGGACAGATTGATGGTAGTTGACGGACGTGGGAATGAATGCAGAGTGACGAGATGGTGCGTGGATTGAGTGTTGGGACGGCTGATGCGTGTGTGTCAGAGTGTGGTTGTTGTCTGAGTGGTGTGTTGTAGAGAGATGTGTTGACGGGTGTATATGTTGTTTGTCAGTCAGGTGTGATTGGTGTAGATGAGGGGGATGAGTGTAGTTGTTTTGTTTTGTTGTAGTAGTTAGTGTTTGTGTGTTGTTGATTGGAGAGGGTAAATGGGGAGGGCGGTGAAGGCGTGCCCCCATAGCTCAGTGGTTAGAGCACTGGTCTAGTAAACCAGGGGTCGAGAGTTCAATTCTCTCTGGGGGCAGGGATTTTGATGTGTCTCCTCTGTCACATGTATACACGCACAACAATTACCACACAAAACACACACCAACACACACTGAGACACTCTGATGCCACCACACACATACACACGCATCATCAACTCATCATAACTCATTCACCGACAATCACACCACCACCATCAACATCACCAACCGTCGTCATTTCAGCGTCGATTCTCGTCCACACGGAAATCCGGACACGTGCACAATGCAATCAACCGGTCCGTCAGACAGCCTGAATTCCGCTCTAACCCATTCACACAGATGATCGGTCACTTTCACACATACACTTCACAAACCCTGTCAATATACACAGGCACGCAAACAGATACACAAATCTTTCAACCACCAACAATGCAACGAGAACTCCTCTCCCTCCGAATTACACCTGTCACATTCTCCATCGATTAAGCGTCCCAAAGTGACTGACAACACACAAGTAACAAAATACACCGACAGGCGGAGTGACCATAGCACACCACAACCTCGACACCAATCACAACGCCGACTCGAACAACATGCACACATACACACACACGCACGCACACGGTTGCACGGATGAAGGCGCGCACACATAGACACACAGGGATAGACAGGCAGATAGACAAGCAGAGAGACAGACAGACAGACAGACACAATGTCACACTGACACCAACATTCTCATCCACTTTAGCAAAACATCCCATTTCACTCAGTCATACACTCTGACAAATCGATTCATCTCTCCTCTGGACATCGTATTCCGTCCATCCACCCTATATCATCATTCAACCTACTCATTGGCCCTTTGCACCAACATTGAATGGCACTGACACGCAGACATGGAAGGCAGTCGACCGACAGAATTCGGTGACTCCACGCCACCAATCAACGCACCTGGAAATCAGTCGAGTGAATCATACAGTAAGGCGGTCAGCCATCCAGGAGGAAGAGGAGGAGGAGGAGGAGGAGGAGGAGGTGGGTGCTTGTCTGCCTCGTGTCCATCTGTCTCTCCGCCTAACTACCTGTGTGTGCGTGTGCGTGTGTGTGTGTGTGTGACACGCGTTGTTGTCTAGCGAGTGAGTGACTGTGACGATGTGAGTGGGAGCACAGTTGGAGAGTGGACAGATTGATGGTAGTTGACGGACGTGGGAATGAATGCAGAGTGACGAGATGGTGCGTGGATTGAGTGTTGGGACGGCTGATGCGTGTGTGTCAGAGTGTGGTTGTTGTCTGAGTGGTGTGTTGTAGAGAGATGTGTTGACGGGTGTATATGTTGTTTGTCAGTCAGGTGTGATTGGTGTAGATGAGGGGGATGAGTGTAGTTGTTTTGTTTTGTTGTAGTAGTTAGTGTTTGTGTGTTGTTGATTGGAGAGGGTAAATGGGGAGGGCGGTGAAGGCGTGCCCCCATAGCTCAGTGGTTAGAGCACTGGTCTAGTAAACCAGGGGTCGAGAGTTCAATTCTCTCTGGGGGCAGGGATTTTGATGTGTCTCCTCTGTCACATGTATACACGCACAACAATTACCACACAAAACACACACCAACACACACTGAGACACTCTGATGCCACCACACACATACACACGCATCATCAACTCATCATAACTCATTCACCGACAATCACACCACCACCATCAACATCACCAACCGTCGTCATTTCAGCGTCGATTCTCGTCCACACGGAAATCCGGACACGTGCACAATGCAATCAACCGGTCCGTCAGACAGCCTGAATTCCGCTCTAACCCATTCACACAGATGATCGGTCACTTTCACACATACACTTCACAAACCCTGTCAATATACACAGGCACGCAAACAGATACACAAATCTTTCAACCACCAACAATGCAACGAGAACTCCTCTCCCTCCGAATTACACCTGTCACATTCTCCATCGATTAAGCGTCCCAAAGTGACTGACAACACACAAGTAACAAAATACACCGACAGGCGGAGTGACCATAGCACACCACAACCTCGACACCAATCACAACGCCGACTCGAACAACATGCACACATACACACACACGCACGCACACGGTTGCACGGATGAAGGCGCGCACACATAGACACACAGGGATAGACAGGCAGATAGACAAGCAGAGAGACAGACAGACAGACAGACACAATGTCACACTGACACCAACATTCTCATCCACTTTAGCAAAACATCCCATTTCACTCAGTCATACACTCTGACAAATCGATTCATCTCTCCTCTGGACATCGTATTCCGTCCATCCACCCTATATCATCATTCAACCTACTCATTGGCCCTTTGCACCAACATTGAATGGCACTGACACGCAGACATGGAAGGCAGTCGACCGACAGAATTCGGTGACTCCACGCCACCAATCAACGCACCTGGAAATCAGTCGAGTGAATCATACAGTAAGGCGGTCAGCCATCCAGGAGGAAGGAGGAGGAGGAGGAGGAGGAGGAGGAGGTGGGTGCTTGTCTGCCTCGTGTCCATCTGTCTCTCCGCCTAACTACCTGTGTGTGCGTGTGCGTGTGTGCGTGTGTGTGACACGCGTTGTTGTCTAGCGAGTGAGTGACTGTGACGATGTGAGTGGGAGCACAGTTGGAGAGTGGACAGATTGATGGTAGTTGACGGACGTGGGAATGAATGCAGAGTGACGAGATGGTGCGTGGATTGAGTGTTGGGACGGCTGATGCGTGTGTGTCAGAGTGTGGTTGTTGTCTGAGTGGTGTGTTGTAGAGAGATGTGTTGACGGGTGTATATGTTGTTTGTCAGTCAGGTGTGATTGGTGTAGATGAGGGGGATGAGTGTAGTTGTTTTGTTTTGTTGTAGTAGTTAGTGTTTGTGTGTTGTTGATTGGAGAGGGTAAATGGGGAGGGCGGTGAAGGCGTGCCCCCATAGCTCAGTGGTTAGAGCACTGGTCTAGTAAACCAGGGGTCGAGAGTTCAATTCTCTCTGGGGGCAGGGATTTTGATGTGTCTCCTCTGTCACATGTATACACGCACAACAATTACCACACAAAACACACACCAACACACACTGAGACACTCTGATGCCACCACACACATACACACGCATCATCAACTCATCATAACTCATTCACCGACAATCACACCACCACCATCAACATCACCAACCGTCGTCATTTCAGCGTCGATTCTCGTCCACACGGAAATCCGGACACGTGCACAATGCAATCAACCGGTCCGTCAGACAGCCTGAATTCCGCTCTAACCCATTCACACAGATGATCGGTCACTTTCACAAATACACTTCACAAACCCTGTCAATATACACAGGCACGCAAACAGATACACAAATCTTTCAACCACCAACAATGCAACGAGAACTCCTCTCCCTCCGAATTACACCTGTCACATTCTCCATCGATTAAGCGTCCCAAAGTGACTGACAACACACAAGTAACAAAATACACCGACAGGCGGAGTGACCATAGCACACCACAACCTCGACACCAATCACAACGCCGACTCGAACAACATGCACACATACACACACACGCACGCACACGGTTGCACGGATGAAGGCGCGCACACATAGACACACAGGGATAGACAGGCAGATAGACAAGCAGAGAGACAGACAGACAGACAGACACAATGTCACACTGACACCAACATTCTCATCCACTTTAGCAAAACATCCCATTTCACTCAGTCATACACTCTGACAAATCGATTCATCTCTCCTCTGGACATCGTATTCCGTCCATCCACCCTATATCATCATTCAACCTACTCATTGGCCCTTTGCACCAACATTGAATGGCACTGACACGCAGACATGGAAGGCAGTCGACCGACAGAATTCGGTGACTCCACGCCACCAATCAACGCACCTGGAAATCAGTCGAGTGAATCATACAGTAAGGCGGTCAGCCATCCAGGAGGAAGAGGAGGAGGAGGAGGAGGAGGAGGAGGTGGGTGCTTGTCTGCCTCGTGTCCATCTGTCTCTCCGCCTAACTACCTGTGTGTGCGTGTGCGTGTGTGTGTGTGTGTGACACGCGTTGTTGTCTAGCGAGTGAGTGACTGTGACGATGTGAGTGGGAGCACAGTTGGAGAGTGGACAGATTGATGGTAGTTGACGGACGTGGGAATGAATGCAGAGTGACGAGATGGTGCGTGGATTGAGTGTTGGGACGGCTGATGCGTGTGTGTCAGAGTGTGGTTGTTGTCTGAGTGGTGTGTTGTAGAGAGATGTGTTGACGGGTGTATATGTTGTTTGTCAGTCAGGTGTGATTGGTGTAGATGAGGGGGATGAGTGTAGTTGTTTTGTTTTGTTGTAGTAGTTAGTGTTTGTGTGTTGTTGATTGGAGAGGGTAAATGGGGAGGGCGGTGAAGGCGTGCCCCCATAGCTCAGTGGTTAGAGCACTGGTCTAGTAAACCAGGGGTCGAGAGTTCAATTCTCTCTGGGGGCAGGGATTTTGATGTGTCTCCTCTGTCACATGTATACACGCACAACAATTACCACACAAAACACACACCAACACACACTGAGACACTCTGATGCCACCACACACATACACACGCATCATCAACTCATCATAACTCATTCACCGACAATCACACCACCACCATCAACATCACCAACCGTCGTCATTTCAGCGTCGATTCTCGTCCACACGGAAATCCGGACACGTGCACAATGCAATCAACCGGTCCGTCAGACAGCCTGAATTCCGCTCTAACCCATTCACACAGATGATCGGTCACTTTCACACATACACTTCACAAACCCTGTCAATATACACAGGCACGCAAACAGATACACAAATCTTTCAACCACCAACAATGCAACGAGAACTCCTCTCCCTCCGAATTACACCTGTCACATTCTCCATCGATTAAGCGTCCCAAAGTGACTGACAACACACAAGTAACAAAATACACCGACAGGCGGAGTGACCATAGCACACCACAACCTCGACACCAATCACAACGCCGACTCGAACAACATGCACACATACACACACACGCACGCACACGGTTGCACGGATGAAGGCGCGCACACATAGACACACAGGGATAGACAGGCAGATAGACAAGCAGAAAGACAGACAAGCAGAGAGACAGACAGACAGACAGACACAATGTCACACTGACACCAACATTCTCATCCACTTTAGCAAAACATCCCATTTCACTCAGTCATACACTCTGACAAATCGATTCATCTCTCCTCTGGACATCGTATTCCGTCCATCCACCCTATATCATCATTCAACCTACTCATTGGCCCTTTGCACCAACATTGAATGGCACTGACACGCAGACATGGAAGGCAGTCGACCGACAGAATTCGGTGACTCCACGCCACCAATCAACGCACCTGGAAATCAGTCGAGTGAATCATACAGTAAGGCGGTCAGTCATCCAGGAGGAAGAGGAGGAGGAGGAGGAGGAGGAGGAGGTGGGTGCTTGTCTGCCTCGTGTCCATCTGTCTCTCCGCCTAACTACCTGTGTGTGCGTGTGCGTGTGTGTGTGTGTGACACGCGTTGTTGTCTAGCGAGTGAGTGACTGTGACGATGTGAGTGGGAGCACAGTTGGAGAGTGGACAGATTGATGGTAGTTGACGGACGTGGGAATGAATGCAGAGTGACGAGATGGTGCGTGGATTGAGTGTTGGGACGGCTGATGCGTGTGTGTCAGAGTGTGGTTGTTGTCTGAGTGGTGTGTTGTAGAGAGATGTGTTGACGGGTGTATATGTTGTTTGTCAGTCAGGTGTGATTGGTGTAGATGAGGGGGATGAGTGTAGTTGTTTTGTTTTGTTGTAGTAGTTAGTGTTTGTGTGTTGTTGATTGGAGAGGGTAAATGGGGAGGGCGGTGAAGGCGTGCCCCCATAGCTCAGTGGTTAGAGCACTGGTCTAGTAAACCAGGGGTCGAGAGTTCAATTCTCTCTGGGGGCAGGGATTTTGATGTGTCTCCTCTGTCACATGTATACACGCACAACAATTACCACACAAAACACACACCAACACACACTGAGACACTCTGATGCCACCACACACATACACACGCATCATCAACTCATCATAACTCATTCACCGACAATCACACCACCACCATCAACATCACCAACCGTCGTCATTTCAGCGTCGATTCTCGTCCACACGGAAATCCGGACACGTGCACAATGCAATCAACCGGTCCGTCAGACAGCCTGAATTCCGCTCTAACCCATTCACACAGATGATCGGTCACTTTCACACATACACTTCACAAACCCTGTCAATATACACAGGCACGCAAACAGATACACAAATCTTTCAACCACCAACAATGCAACGAGAACTCCTCTCCCTCCGAATTACACCTGTCACATTCTCCATCGATTAAGCGTCCCAAAGTGACTGACAACACACAAGTAACAAAATACACCGACAGGCGGAGTGACCATAGCACACCACAACCTCGACACCAATCACAACGCCGACTCGAACAACATGCACACATACACACACACGCACGCACACGGTTGCACGGATGAAGGCGCGCACACATAGACACACAGGGATAGACAGGCAGATAGACAAGCAGAAAGACAGACAAGCAGAGAGACAGACAGACAGACAGACACAATGTCACACTGACACCAACATTCTCATCCACTTTAGCAAAACATCCCATTTCACTCAGTCATACACTCTGACAAATCGATTCATCTCTCCTCTGGACATCGTATTCCGTCCATCCACCCTATATCATCATTCAACCTACTCATTGGCCCTTTGCACCAACATTGAATGACACTGACACGCAGACATGGAAGGCAGTCGACCGACAGAATTCGGTGACTCCACGCCACCAATCAACGCACCTGGAAATCAGTCGAGTGAATCATACAGTAAGGCGGTCAGTCATCCAGGAGGAAGAGGAGGAGGAGGAGGTGGTGGGTGCTTGTCTGCCTCGTGTCCATCTGTCTCTCCGCCTAACTACCTGTGTGTGCGTGTGCGTGTGTGCGTGTGTGTGACACGCGTTGTTGTCTAGCGAGTGAGTGACTGTGACGATGTGAGTGGGAGCACAGTTGGAGAGTGGACAGATTGATGGTAGTTGACGGACGTGGGAATGAATGCAGAGTGACGAGATGGTGCGTGGATTGAGTGTTGGGACGGCTGATGCGTGTGTGTCAGAGTGTGGTTGTTGTCTGAGTGGTGTGTTGTAGAGAGATGTGTTGACGGGTGTATATGTTGTTTGTCAGTCAGGTGTGATTGGTGTAGATGAGGGGGATGAGTGTAGTTGTTTTGTTTTGTTGTAGTAGTTAGTGTTTGTGTGTTGTTGATTGGAGAGGGTAAATGGGGAGGGCGGTGAAGGCGTGCCCCCATAGCTCAGTGGTTAGAGCACTGGTCTAGTAAACCAGGGGTCGAGAGTTCAATTCTCTCTGGGGGCAGGGATTTTGATGTGTCTCCTCTGTCACATGTATACACGCACAACAATTACCACACAAAACACACACCAACACACACTGAGACACTCTGATGCCACCACACACATACACACGCATCATCAACTCATCATAACTCATTCACCGACAATCACACCACCACCATCAACATCACCAACCGTCGTCATTTCAGCGTCGATTTCCGTCCATGTGTTATCTGGTTACTGGTTTGGTTTGTGTGTTTTCTTGGTGATTATTAGGGTGATTTTTTTTGTTGGTGTTTTGAAATTTGAGTCTCAGCCCTTTATGGAGTATTTATGAAGCTTTCGAAATTTGGTGGGTTATATTGTCCAGTGTTTCAGTTTTTTGCTTAATCTTCGTATATCCCTTCGAAACCCGATTGATTAAGAGCCTAAATTTTTTTCCTTTGATATATCTTTTTATTTATCTGCATGTATCCTAACATTTTTATGTCATGCAATTTTTTTAGTTTCATATGAGCTTGAATGGCCAAATGATTGTATGTAATTTTGCTTGGTTTAGCTATTCGCTCGTGTGATTTGTGCTTTGTTTGTTGATATTGATTTCCTAATTGCACAATAAATGTTTTTCTCCGTTTTATGCTACTTTATATTCTTCAGTAGTATACGGCATTCATAAAAAGTTTTCAATGTGTATAACATTGGCTTCATTGAGTCACACATTGAAATTTTACTTTTTCCCATAGTATTTTCGTTCATAAGATCATCTGTGCAATATTTATAATCGTTTTATAAGTTGTGCAAAATATTGCTGAGATTCATCCTTGAGAGAATTTCAGGAGATTCTACCTGTGACGTATTACCATTCCAGTATGATATCGGTTCTTATTAAGCTCCCATGTATATTTTGCCTCCTGACGAAATTTCCAATGGAAGCAATCGACATCTGTACGGAATCAAAATATGGATAATGTCTGTTATAATCTCTTCAGTCCATCTATTCCAATGAGTTCATATGTTCAGATCTGCCTGAATGGTCATCATTCTTTTAGATAAATTGACAATGTCGTCACCAGAAAATGTACTACAAGTACGAACAAGTAACGTTTCATAATAATACGGCTATAAATGAATACCAAACTCTGGTTTGTCGATTTAATCATTTATCCTATACAATAAATTTATGTTTGAGTTTTTATTCTAAAATAAAGTTGTCGCGTATGCTACTGATAAGATTTTATAAGTAGTTTAATAGTAACGCCAAATGCAAAAATGTTCAGTTGTCGAGTGATTGATTAATTTCACGGATAGGAAAAGTGAATATGCTTGTGAATTAGTGTAGGGAGCATGAATCATGAAGACACAATAAGCAGAATATGGAGAGATTTCATAAATTAAAAATTCCAATGTAAGACTTTTGAATCTCATCATAATTGTACATCAGAATTTAATTGGTGGATAGTGACTAGCAGTCGCATCCATGACGCGCATTTCGTCCTATTTGGGACTCGTCATCCGGATCTACCTGAATTCTTCAGTGAGTGATTGTACATCATTTTGCCAAATCAACACTTCTGCAACCAAATACCATTGAGGTCTGGCGTTACAGTATCCTCTATTCTGTCATATATCGTTGAATTAGTTGTGTTCTTCGAGAAGCTGGTCGGTTGATTTAATTGTGAAGCTTTCGTCATCCCCCTTGTAGACAACATATTGCTTCAGAACAGGTTTTAGCATTAAATGAATTTGTTTTAAATCTCCGTGAACATTAGATAACAGAATCAAAATAACATTAAATAAACCAACGAAATCAGACCAAATTACAAAACAAGATCAATGGCGAATGAAATCTCAGAGACCTGTTTTACCTCAATTTTACTGTAAGTAGACCAAAACTACATAAATCAAACATTCCCTTACGATCAATCGTTTCGCTGCCAGGCGAACATAACTTCCTGGCTCTATTGTGTAGTGTCTTTACTAATCCCCGCTTATAGCTAATAGGGCAGAAGCTGTTGTGGTGAAGATATTGTCTAGTTCAGGTTTTTTTCCGTAGATGAACTTTTCAACTTTTCCGTCTTTTCTTCTTTTTACATTTAGATCCAAGAAATTGAACTCACTCTATGGGGAATTTAATGTTTGCGTGGATCTCATTAAATACGGATAAATAATACGGATGCCTGACTCATGTCGCTACAAACAACAAACGTATCATCGACATATCGACGATAGTATGCTGTTTCATTGATAGCATCACTCAGTCGCGTCTGTTCAAAATAACCCATGAAGATATCGGCTAGAATAGGTCCTTGGGGGTGGGGAGGGTAAATCAAGGCCCCCCATCAATAATACAATGACAAATATTCAACAAGAACAAGTAAAATTAGTTTCTGCAAGCGTAAAAGATGCGTTCATGAATTAGTTTCATAAGCGTGCAGTTAGACTTGATATACGGGTGCTACATAATTCCCCCTCCCCCAGAACACTGAAATATCAAATTATACATTTAAGTGTTCAACAGTTATAAAAGTTTGCGTAATAAATAGTAGCGATAATAAAGAACAGAAAAATATTAGTGTATTCAGCTAAAAATACACAATTTAATCCAGAGTTTTGAAAAAAATGGACGGACAATTAATAATATTAGTGTGATAATTTGAACGTAACTTTTAGGCTTGACTTTGCAGCTTCAGTGACTGAAGGCGTTGGCTCCTTGTTCAGTTAATCTTTATCGTTGTTTTGGATATTGTCGATAGACACTGGTTCGACTCTATCAACGCTGATGGCTTCTTGATTTATTTGACGCTTCTACCGTGAGAACTCTAAATAGACTATCGTAAGCAGGTTGAAGTGGTCGTTGTACACCATACCTCCTGATGAAAAAGTGAGTGCAGTTTTTCAGTTGTAGCGGGATGTATGATGGTCATTGCTGCTGGAGGGGAAGTGATATTTTTAGCTCATTCATGTGTTACTTTAGTAGATGTAAATGTAATATATAGTACTGTAACGACAGAAGACAAGGGCCAGGCAACAAATCGTTTACTGAAGAAATCAAGAGATATTTATAGATTTTTATGTACATTACTATAGGTTATTGTTAACAGAGAAACAGCGTCTTCTGATTGTTCATCTTCTCACTGAAAGTCGATCTGTCATCTCTTTGTGGCCATTTCTTTGAAGGTCAGGCGATATATCCGTATCCGCCCACGCTAAGTTTGCTGTGATTGGTTGTTGAGTTCATCAAGGTTAGGCTTTGTTCTTGTTTCTTCTCATGACGCTGATTCGGGACGTAAACATTGACGTCAATTGCTGTCTACCAATTTTGGCTAGCAGACAGCTCTCACTACAGTATGATGTCTACCGGAGTAGAGTAATGTTAGCTTACATGGAATGGGTTAAAGCGTTGCGGAAGGCATATTAGTGTTTTCATCGGTACTGACGAAGGAGCACCGTACTTTTGAACCATTTCTAGTTTTTTATTGTGTTCTTGGAGCTGGATGTTTTGTCCGAATTCAACAACGGAAATGTTGTCCAGAAATATAATTTTACGTTCATTACTGCACAATCCAGCTCAGGTAACACAACTACTCAGGAATCATCAGCCTGAGCTAAAATACTTCTGAAGTATTGAATACTACTTATCTATTTGCTGGACTGCTAGAATTTTCTAGTAAGCACTAACAATAACCTCGAATATACTGTTGTGGGACAACTTTAGCCACCCTCTCTCTTCAGGGAATCCTGTATGCGAACCAGCTTTGCAACAGACCAAAGGACCGTTAAAAATGCACTCGAATTTCCATCTTCAGATAGCTGTGTTCATCTCTTCTTGGCAGTGACACTAACTGTGGTGATAGACAGCATACTAAAGCTGACATTCAATCCAGTCATTCTGCGTGAGACATGCGTTGATCTACGCTGTATCGCTTCTCCGACTCTATACAGGATCATAACCCATTGTCCCTTATCTGACTACACTGTATACTACTTATTTATAGAAAGTAGTAATGAAAGGTTGCACTAAAGTATTACTACCATAGAGCAGGATTTTACATTTCTAGTTTGGTAGTGAATAACCTACCAGCAGTGAAGGAGGTGCGTGTTTGACTCCTGTACGACACACTACTAAACTTCACACAGTTCAATCGTTGATAGTAAGGCGGAGAAGCTCGGATGTGAGGCACTCAACCGCTCCCCAATAAAAAGGGCATTATCACCGCTTCTGAACCTATAAAATCCTGAAGCCTTATGTTTCACTAGGAACGCATAGAATGAAAAAAGTAGTACGATTAGGATCATACATCCCATATGACGATATGGATGACAATGGTCAAAATTTCACAGCAGACAAGTGACTACGTTATTTGATTTGTTCAAATGTTACACCTGAATATTGAAACATGACATATCGACTAGTCAGATGGTTGATACGTGGATGAAGGTAATCCTCAGGAATCTTTGGATCTATGTTTCATACTTGTTCAGACTCGACAGCAAGGTGCATCCACAACCTTCAAGGAGCCGACATTCCCCTAAGAATCAAGTCAACCAGCACTGCAGTGAGAAGAATTACCACTGAGCAGTTCACACTCACCATCGATCTCCTGTATGACTACAGTAATAGACACACAAATTTGTTACAGGAGAGAAACCGGCGTCGTGTATCAAGTCCTTAGTGTTGCTGTTGAATGAAATCTAATATCCTGGTTTGGTTAGATTCGATTCTGAAGGTGTAGGAAATCCAGGCACACAGATGATGAACGCGGACGAAAATAAGTGACTGAGCTAGAAAGAGCGTCCTTCCTTGACAAAAAGTGGGAAACACAAAAGGTGCTATGAGTGCGCGATAACTGCAAACTGTGGTTGTTTTAAGGTTATATACTAATGTCAGACAATAACTAGACAAAATCAGGTGAGTACAAAACGCTATAATTCCTATTTTTTAAAAACAACAAGAAGATAAACTGGTTTGGTATTTTTTTTCTACGCTTTCGAGTTATGCGTTTTTATAAGCGGGCATACACATACAACCAGAAATCAAGTCTAATACAGAGAAGAAAACAAAATAACTCGTATGTCTTCTCATCAATTTATTGATTTTCGGAAGTGATTGACACAAAGCTTTCTGATACACTTATCCTGTCCACTTAATAACTACTCCTGTAAAGTTAGTCTAAATGACTGTTACTCTAAGAACTTAATTCTACGTGCTCAAGGACACCCACCAGGACGGCTAACTATCAACAGTCCTATGTTAGAGCACTTTGTCCAAAAATGCCACAAAGCTAGCACTGGAAAATCTTTTTCCACCATCTATCAGATGCCATATAAATTGCCAAAAGCCACTAAATACCGGACACTGTGAAAAGGCAAAGCCTTTGTAATTCGGTTAAAACAACCTACGTACAAAGGAAACGGATTCAACCATTATTGAAACTACCTTGGTTTACAGTATTATAATTTTTGTTCCTTCGGGTCCCCAGTGGAACATACGGATTCAACAGCACGTCCCCGTTTCATCCTATTCTCTGCAATCCCATTCAGCTGGGCCAGCAATTGACTATAGTCTCTCATCTCCTCCTCCCTAATACATGATCTCCCCCGTGTCACCCTCTCGCCTACGACCCACTCGAGTGATGGCGTGGTGCATGATGTGACCCAGGATAACGTGCATTTCGTCCTGTTTCGGACTCATCACTGGGTGTACCTGCATTCCCCAGTGAGTGATGATGTTCCCACTGGGGAATGCAGGCACGTCCAGTTGACGAGTCCCAAGCAGGACGAAATGGGCATCCTGGATTCCACTGCTAGTCACCAACCACCAATTAACTTCTAATTAGTTGATTTAGTAGTGAGAACAGAAAAGTGTCACAGTTATGCGTTTAATTTATTCTCATGAAAGTTCTATTTTGATTAGAACAACCGGGTAATGATATCTATGATTTCGTCATCAGTGATATCGCAGTCTAGACAACTTATAACTTTTCACCCATGGACTGCTTTTCTCCACTTCTACAGCACACTAACTAATCTCAGAAATGAAATCTTGTGTTGGCAGAGCTATTAGGCAATGACATCACTACAAAACAGAGATCAGAAAACAACAGTTAAACCGTTTGAAAGAATGTAAATGAGTTTCCTAAATCAAACGAAGTTATCGGCAAAGTTTGATGATTGGGTCCCAAGGGATGCGAACGCATGAGTGACCTTCAGCCAACCAATCATAAAAATAAGTCAAGAAAAATTCCCATTCGAACATTAATAGACAGAAGACCAGTAGTTCAGCGAAGAGTCTCTTTTCGTCGGCGAATTCATTTTCATAGCTGTACAACCGCAAATATATATGGTTGTTTTGTATGTGTGTGTACATTAAATATAAATAGTAAGTTCAGATGAATTGGATGTTGATATAAGAGAGTAGTAACAAAAGTGATGAGTTGTCACAAACGATTGTTAAAGAAGAGTTACGTAATAACATAATAAGTTTGATGAAAGAGTTGTGCTCAGAGTGAACATAGAGACAAAATAACACGCGGAATTACGCAAGAGTTTTAAGTAGTTAGAAAAATAAGCAAACTAGCAAAAGTTAAGTCAAATTAACAGAGTTGTTACCATGGTAGTAGAAGTGGTTGAATAATTTTCTTTTGTATGTATAGTTCTGGTTCTTTCAACTGAATGGTTCTTCTTTTGCAATGCAAAGAAGACGGAAACGCATTGTCTTTGGCAGGTTGTTCTCCAATTAGTAGATTGCTTTGAAGGAGGCGTTTGTTGAGATGGAATGACCAGTGGTGACGAGATGTTCGATTACTGCACTCCTTATACGGCCACTACTTCCTTTCTGCAGCCACTCTGGATAGTGTTCTTTGACCCTTTTTGACAGGATGCGCGTTGAAAGACCGATGTACCTGGCTGGCTCCACAGCAACAGGTGAACCGATATATACACACAGAAGTGGTCAGGTGCGGGATCTTGTCGTTTGAGCTTCTGCAGATCAGCGGGCGACTGGAGAACACCACTCTCAATTTTGCCGCAAATAAGGTTCTTCTTATGAGAAGTGGAAATTCTCCTCCTAAGGACATCACTGAGTAGGTCACCTTTGAAGTCGAGGTTCATTTAAAGTATCTTTCTTGGCACGGTTGGCGTCACTTGATTTTAGATGTTCTGTCTGATGTTTTTGTCGATGAATCTTGGTGGACAACCGTCTTTTATGAAGATTTCTTTCAGGAAGTGTAGTTCTTCTTGCTCCAGGGTATCACAGCTGCAGATGCTTCGGACGCGAGTAGCAAGAGATCTAATTAGGTTTCTTTTTCGACTGATTGGTACCAAACTGTAGAAGCTTGTCAGCTGGAGGCTCCATGTGGATTTCCTATGGATGAACCTTGTTAAATTTCCGTCAGCTTTCCTTATAAGTTCAACATCAAGAAAAGGAATTTTAGATCCGTTTTCAGATTGAAGAGTGAACTTTGTAGCTGAATTGTTGAATATTTGTAGTAACTGATTAAGATCGTGACCATCATCACAGATAATAAAGATGCCGTCCACATATCTAGCATACAATTGGAATGACTTTTGCGCACAAAATGACGTACATTTACAAGAAAATGCATGAAAACGCACTAAACAGGGTATCTTGCTCTGACATGACTTAAAAGTGCGTCCCAGTTATAATGAGCAGTATCAGTTGCTAAGTTAGACTAGTTTCTGTTCACGTACTCACCGAGGTGACCGAAGATGAGCTGTTTTTGTGAATCAATTATCTCTCTTATCCTGTTGTGTAGTCTTCTCCAAAAGCCCTCGGTTGAGTTATTGTGGTTTGCAGTAAGAGGATCGACGTCTACTTACCAGGAAAATGTGGATAAAAAACCAAATTAAAATAAATGACATCAACCATAAATCTATCCCTAATCGTAACCCTAACCTTAATCCTGACCCTAACCCTAAACTTAACACTAACCCTAGTTAAAACCATTATGATAACCGTTAACCTGACCCTAACTCCAATTCTTACCTTAGCCCTAATCCTAACCCTAACGAGCTATTACCACTTTCCCCAAACAGTAATTAAAAACGTGATCTGAGTGAAATTTGCTGCTTATTTGGTGAATAGCCTTGATATTTCAGCGATGATAATAACAAGTGCCGTCAGCCAACGACTAGCATGCGTTCAAGGTGAGTGGATCGTTCGCACTCCTGGAACGCTATTGTTGAACTTCGCCAAGTTCTCCCCCGTCAGTATTAAGCTCAACTTTCACTATACCATCAAGTTATTTTCATTTGAATGTCTGTTCTTCACAATGAACCGAGAAACAGAGAATGCTTATATTTTTTGAAGATGAAATCTCACATACTACTTTTTCCCCACCTCACTGAATTCAGTAGTAGACTGTGTTTAGAAAGAAAATCTTCGTCACAGTGTTAATTATATTTTCTATATTATTTCTTTTGCTCTAGTAAACAAAAAGAAAAGAAAAAGAGGATGCTTCACTGATTCTCAGTGGAATTTCTTCTTTTCTTTCTATCCATCTAACAAACAAAATGCATCCATCGCAAGATGAAGTGGATGTTAATCCCAAGTGGCAGTTCGAAAGCATTAAGTTTATTATTATTCTGATTATTATTATTTTTCCTCCTAAGCCTTTGATTATTCTATTTTCTTTTCTTTTTCCCCTACATTCTTGACTATTTTGTAATCTTTCTCCCCAACTCTTTCTCTTCTTCATCTCTGTCACTCCTCTCCTTACTACATAATAATAAAGTATTCAATTAAGGATATCGATTATTTTTTAAATTAACCAGATCGATATAAACATTGAATATTTAACCATAATTACTATAGATAAACAACGGATATCTTTTATACTATATATTCATTATAAGGTATGACAATTTAATTACTTCAGTTCATAATGTGGCATATCAGGAGAACATCTAATCATCTAAAATGTTGAATATCAGTCAGTGAATTTTATTCACTAGGAAAGATGACGACTCTTTCGTTGTCTTTTTTTGATTAAAAGATAAATGCATGTTGTGTTATGTTGACATGACTATGGATCTAACAACATCTAAAAGTAATTGGTTTTATTCAGATAGAGCTGTGAACCGTCATCGTAATTTATAGTAAGTGTTTCACTGTGATATGACTGTTAATAAACTTGGTAGTTTGCGCTGATGAACTTCCTACCTAGTGGATTCATGAGTCTACTGTTCTAGCAACAGCAGAAACGCGATATAATACCACTGAATTCACGACTCAAGAAGATGAGACGACAAACTGCTGACATAGACAGCTTTTACTGTGTCGAATCAACAGCCAATGAGGTTCCAAGGTCATAAGCAGGGAGGAGGAATACAAAAAGGGCAAAGTTAAATTTTAAGCACCAGTCAGCGAACGACCTTCAACGAACCAATCACATGAAAGAGGGATTTTCGATTATAGAAAACGTATATTTATGGAAAAAAAATAAAAACTGCAATAAACTTTTACAGAGGGTATCTTTCTCTAACATGTGACAGAAACATATCCCAGTTTGGCATAGGAGTGTCAGTAGAAAAGTTACACCACATTCTGTAGATATATTCATCCCAATGACTATAAATGAGATCCTTTTGAGATCCATTTATAGAACTAATCCTATTTTCCAATCTTCCCCAAAATCCTTCCATAGAATTCGTGTGTATCCCTGTAATTGGATCCACAAAATCACTAGAATGGTTCATTTTGTGATGAATATATCCAAGAGATAACAGCGAGTTATAACCTTTCCATTCATCCCTGTTTCACAAGTCGAGTAACAATAGGTACTAAGGTAGTAGACTTTCTGTCTGGTATTCTCCCCACGAATCCTTTCTGCAGACAGGTGTCATATAAACCGATCACCCAAACATTGTCAGTTCGCTCACGACCATGGTTGAATTTTTTCTTTTGTAACACAGTTTCGCCCATGTGTACGACGACAACTTGTCAACCTAACAATGAAGTAATTCTCTCCATTTTCCATGAGACGACGTCTCTTCAGTGCTGTTACCACTGAGCTTTTGACACGAGGCTATTTTCGGTTTCAGAAGTTACGAATATACAAAATCTGCGTAAGGGAGAGATGTGACCTAGCAAAACATGTTACTACGAAATATTAAAATTATCAGGCTACCTTCCTTAATACTAACTGGTCTCAAACAAATTGCACAGCGATGGATACATCCATCAATCGACCTGCTAAAGCTTTTTAAACTCATGACACCATCACAAGAACAAATCTTTTGCTTCCTAAGCAACCCAAAATCCAGGAAATACTGCAAAATCTTATCCTTCTCGAAGTGCAAGAGTGACTTCGTTAGAGCACGCATTTGAAACGAATCAAGCGCTATACAACCTTGAACTCACTGGACCATTCGAGGTTATTCGCCGATTGGTAGTTAGTGGTGCTTAAAGTTTAACTTGGCCACAAAAAGTACTGTACTGCAAAGATAAATGTGGCACTTTAGAAAGAAATTAGGTGTATATACTGACTGACTTACTGCTGCTGAAGAGTCACAGACAAGATCAAAACAGGTGTTCACTACTTGGGTGTTACATTGTCTAATTCTGTAAGAATTCAGAAAAATTAGTAAGAATTTCATTTTGCCAAACATAAAATTATCCGATAGAATGATACAGCAGTAATGAATCAACTTATAAACGCCTTCGTTGTCAATATTAAGCGCGATAATCTCGATAAGAAGAAAATGGACTTTAGTCATCTTACTGTCATCTATCCTGTCTTATAAATGGCTATAAGTACACGTAAATACACACTCTGTTCACAATGATTAGTAAAAGTTTAATAATGATAATAATTTTATTTTGAAAACTATTCACTACTCGGTTGGACATGATCCCATGAGAAGTTTGAATACATAGTATGATCTCTAATTCATTTACACACCTTCCCTGAAGAAGTCCAGATTAGTTTCAGTGCCTCTGACTCACTGAAATGTGTGGTGTAATGATCCTTTATAGATCTGGTCAAACATGACCATTTCAAGTTATTGAATATGGAAAACAAAATGAAGGGGTTCAATTAGGTAATCAATAATTAATCAATAATGCGGGTATAGAGAATAAGTAGATAAATAGAACAAAACAGAATCTGAATTATACTCCCGTCGGTTTGAAAGCTCAGTCAGTATCATCTAGGTGTATTTAATGTGTGAGTCCAAATTGATTTTAAATATGCAAAGGTGATTTAAATGATAAAAATTTATGTAAATCTGAATATTTCGAAATGATGTAGAAGATTTGTAGCTCAGTTTTAATTGTTTTGATATAGCTGCATTCTCTGGGCTAGATGGTTTAACTGCAAAACTGTCATTGTCTCCCTAGACACTTTATTCAGAGTCAACTTCAAGATGAAGTGAACTTTAAGAATCCGTTATGGGTTTGATAATTAACTCTCATGATGGAAATGGCTGTGATTATTTGTTTCCCGGGAATTTCTTATACTCCTGCTGACTTGCGTATGATTATTATTATTGTGCCCTTGGGATCTGAGTAAAACATATGGATTCACGAGCATGTCTCCTTTTCATCCTATTCTCTGCTGTCCTCTGCATCTGGACTAACAACTGACCGTAGTCTCCCATCTCCTCCATGTCACCTTCGCACTGGCGATCCACTTGTCGTTTCCCATCCAGGTTCCACTCGAGTGATGGCCTGGTGAACGATGTCATCCAACGACCTCCTCAGCGTGTCTTCTATCTATCTTCATTTCCTACGCCATATTTGTTGAGCAATAGGTTGTTGACTAGTAAGTTGCGTGGCAGAGTTTCTTGTTGTTAATTCTTTCCGGTCAGTGATTTGATCTTCACTATGGAGTCGACGAAGGTATCTGTTGAAAGAGGTCTTCAGTGGTCTGTTAGAAATGCTTTTCATGGCGCGAACACCAAGTTGCTGACCCCCATAGAAGAAGTGACTGACTGACCGACTTAACATTGGCGTTCAAAATCCGAATCTTGTTGTTTATGCTGGCCGAGTGAGTACGGGAGATTTCCAAACTGGTTTTGGGAGTGATGAATGTGTACCTTGTGTTTCCGATTCTGGCTGGCTGGCTGGCTGATTGGTTTAGACATCTTCATCCGTTCTGTTGCCTGTGGCTGAAACCGTGCTTCCTAGCCAGATAAGTGAAGGAAGTGACTTCTGTCAAATCTCTCCCGTTGATGGATATTGGTTGTTGTTGTTGCTGTCGGTCGGTTGGTTGGTTGGTTGGTTGGTTATCCTCATCACCTAGGTCTTATGTATGTTCACTTCAGGTTCTGTCTTCGCTGCCAGCCTCTTCAGCCAGTTTGTGTGTGTGACACTGAGCATAAATCATTCACATGTAAGATCCAGATCTTCTAGAATCTCCTTATCGTCTAGTGCAGCGCATTCCTGTCCTCTCACTCCCCACACATGGTGTGCTTCATCATCCAGTCCACCACAACTAGGAATATCATTGGTGATAATAGGTAGTCTTGTCAAAACTCCTGTCTCGACTTAAAGCATTCGCTGAGTTTTCCGTTGTGGATCACCCGACACGTGGCATTTTCATATGGCTGTCGAATGATGTTGATAAAGATTTGGACACTGTACATCTTAGTGTTAAAATATTTCCTAAATTACTTTACGGTCAACGCTACTGAAGACATTTTCGAAGTCGTTGAAGTTGAAGTAGATAGAGGTTCGATACCCATTCTACGCTGTGCTGAATGATGATGAGTAGAGCTGCAATTTGATCAGCACGTGATTTCACTTTCATGAATCCAGCTCGCTCTGGTGGGTGAAGTTAAGCATTCAGTACGTCTTTTATTTTCACCAGAATGACGCGACTTAGTATTTTAATGTCATATATATATATATGACATAAAACTCTTATTTCTCTGGTGTTTCTGGCCAGGAAATTGTAGAAATTACTGTAATTCGTTTACCTTCGAACACTAAATCTGTGGATATAATCTTGTTGACTGTTAATACCTATAACTAACTGTTTGGCATATTGTGACTGTTTAACACTATCTATTATCTACAGTTGTATATATTGTTGGACTCACATACCCAGTTTGATCCAAGTCAGTGAGTCTATGGTTTTGATATCATTTTGTTAACTGTTTTTTCTAGACAGTGATACTACTGCTACGGTTTTTTTGTTGTTGTTGTCGCTGCCCTTCCTGTTGTAAATTTTTTAAATGTTCCTTTTGCTGATGTTGTCCTGATTGCTTTATTCATTGTTTTCCTGATGCTAAGCGGAGCAACCAAAAAAATCGTTCCCCTGTAATCTATACATTCATGTAACAATCACGCCGTTGATATATGTCTGATTTCTCACATACTGGAAGATATGCAAGTGAAAAGCAACAAGTTGGCGATAGAAGAATCATCCAGAGAAGATAGGCCTTCAGGTGAACATGGAGAAAACTGAGGTAGGTGATGAAGATCCCTTGCCAACAGCAACAGCCACAACAACAGACAACAATCAGCATAAATGGGAGGAATCTGAAAGAAGCAACCTCCTTTACCTACCAGCCTACCTACCTACCTACCTGGGAAGCATCGTTTCAAGTACAGGCCGACAGAACTGATGAGAATATCAAAGCAGCGAGGATCGGGAAAGCAAGGCAAGCTCTCATTACTCTCAAGTCTGTGTGGAGATCAACAGCACTACTCAGCATGAAAACGAAAATAAGATCCGGATTTTCAACTCCAATGTGAAGTCAGTGCTATTTACATTACGGATCAGAGACTTGACATGTCATGAAGAGTACCTCAAACAAACCACAAACCTTCATCAACAGAAGTTTGAGCTCAATACTTTGCTCAAGATCAGATGGCCGATCAGAAAAGATCAGCAACAGGGAAGGATCTCTGGCAATGAACGAACCAACCCAGCAGGAGCCAACTGTGCGACAAATATGCAGGAAGAAATTGAGGTGGATTGGAGGCAATACTCTGAGAAATCAAACCGCCATCAAGTGACTGACATCACACACCAGGCCATAACTCGAGTGGAACCGAAATGGGAAGCAAAGAGTTGGTCGTCAGTATGAGGTTGGGGTGACATGGAATAGGACAGGAAAGCATGTGGGCAGAGGTGAAGCCAGGTGAAAATGTTGGCGGCGAACCGAACGCAATGGAGACATGAGCTGCTGAATCCCTATGTTCCTTTAGGAACTAAAGGAAACAATAATAATATATATTTATAAATATTTAAAAGACTTGTTGACTGGAAGCCAAACTGGACAGAACATGATCTTAACCTCCCATAGTTATTATCTAACAAGATTTATACAATCAACTGACACACTGATATACATTAGATTGAATACAACACTTGAATACATTAGATTTATTGAACAATGAGGATGGCGTCACTTGGACATTGAAATTTCATATTTCAGGTTCACAAAATAATCGATACTTATATTAGTTAATACTAATGCCATAATGGACCTAGAGACTGCAGTGGATATGATCACGCCATTATTGCAAAAGGTTTGAAAGGGAGGAAAAGTGCCTACGGATTGGGAGAAAGCCTGGCTACCTTGTCAAGCTACCAAAGAAGGACGATTTACGCCTCACTCTGCAAGAAGTGGCACGGAGTTATGCTGTTGCTCACGTCGAGTAAAATACTAAGTCACGTCATTCTGGAGAGAATAAAAGACTCACTGGTTGCTGAACTCTGCCAGCACGAAACAAGCTGGATTCAGGAAAGGCGAACCACGTGCTGATCAAATTGCAGTTCTACGCATCATCCTTCAGCACAGCGTAGAATGGGTGTCGAACCTCTATCTCAATTACATCAATTTCGAAAAAGTCTTCAACAGCGTTGACGGCACGGTAATTTAGAAACTATTTTACCACTATGATGTACAGTGCCTAAATCTTTATCAACCTCATTCAACAGCCATATGAAAAGCTCATCGAAGACTTTAAGTCGAGACAGGAGTTAGACAAGGCTAACTATTATCACCAATGATATTCCTAAGTTGTAGTGGACTGGATGATGAAGCACACCATATACATCTACATTCAACTTGATTTTAAAGGTAAAAATATTACAGAAATTGTCAACAGAAGATCGAGGACATCACTAGGCAGAGCTTATCCTGCAGCTAAGCTCGTCCCGGTCTATTGAACAACATCCTCTTTGGTGCAATCAAAAATAGATAGATATCCTTCTCACATTAAATCCAACTGTATATACAAATTCACATACACCTGCGGGAGAAGTTACATTGGAAGAACAGAAAGAAGAAGGGCATACCTCCGTTTTTCTGAACATGTACCAAAAAGCCGACGTCTCCAGCAGGGAACAAATGCTTTAAACAGAGCCACCACCAAGCATCTCTTTGACACGGGTTATGAGGTGGACATCACAAGATCGTTCAAAATTATCAACAGGCAAAAGAGTTCAATTCTCCTCAAGTTTGCTGAAGCCATCTCCATCAAGCGCCTGAAACCTGATTTATGCCCTGGTAACTGGATATTTCCACCTATCTTTCATCTGATTAAGTAATGCCGGGAGTTTCCATTGTGTATGATCATTATGGTTCGGAATAGTTTTTATTATTATATATATTATTACTGTATGCATATACTGATTGATTGATTTTTGTTTAAAATGAACTCTGTGTATGTAAGTATGTTAAAATTGTTTCTGTAGATATACTTAATAATGTCTTCGGCCTGTAAGCAGCTGAGCTGATGAGAAGCCAACGAAATAAACAATGAAGGTACCAGTTTATTCTGCACAAACCACTGTTGTTCTTTCTGTATTCAAATTCATTAAGGGGAATAAATGTATGAAATAATAATAATAAAGTTCCTTCATATTTTTCTACTGACAGAGTTTAATCAGTAGTATAGAATAATTATAAACTTGAAGGCATATTTTACTAAGAATTAGTTGAAAAGATGACCAGTTTACAACTTTATTAGTCCTGTTGATTTTAAAAGACTGAATGGTGAACAAAGAAGATTCTTTTCGATAACTTCGTCATCATGTTGTAGAGTTATCTGACCAATAATAATTAAAGAATTATTGGTATTAACAACATTAAAGTGTTTAACTTACGTTGAATCAATAATATATCTAGAGAATCCATCAGATAGAGATAAAATGCGTCAATATAACACTAAACTCAACATCGCGTTGTGATGAGAGCTGTCTACTAGCCAAATTGGTAGACAGTAATTGACGTCAATGTTTACGTTCTCAAGATTGGTCGTGAGAAAATATGAACAAGACTGATTCAAAAACCGACCACAGCAGACTTTGCGTAGGCGGATACAGTTAACATATAGAGGATTTGACATTCAAGAAACAGTCACAAAGAGATGAAAGATTAACTTTAAGTGAGAAACAACCAATCAGAAGACTGTGTTTGTTTGCTTAAATAATCTATAATAATGTACATGCAAATATATAAATATGCTTTGATTTCCTTAATAAATGATCTGTTGCCTGGCCCTTGTCTTCTGTTGTTACAACGTAAGCTAAGGAAAGTAACAGAGAATTTATGAATTTATAGGCTCCACAGCAGGCCAGGATGTGCCGCAAATCTTTACCAACCTCATACAAAAGGTATGTAGTGATGATACCACATGTCGAGTGATTCACAAAGGAAAACTAGGCGAAGGCTTTGAAGTCGAGCCAGGAGTATCACAAGACGATATTCCTAATTGTGGTGGACTGGATTATGCAGCACACCATGAGTGGGAGTGAGAGGACAGGAGTACTCTCACTGACCTGTAAGGAGATTCTAGAAGATCTCGAATTTGCTCGTGGATGATTTATGTTTAATGTCATGCACACAAACTCGAAGACTCGCAGGTAGGCTGAAAAAAACAAATTGTCTGAATAAGCAGACAGCGAAGCCTGGATTCCAGGTGAACATAGAAAAGACAAAGGTGATGAGGATAACCAACCAACCAACCTACATCAACAACAACCAGCACCAATCACCATCAACAGGGGATATCTGACAGAAGTTACTTCCTTCACTTATCTGGCTAAGAAGCATTGTTTCAACCACAGGTAATCGGAACGGATGAAGATGTTGAGGCCAGCCAGCATAAACAACAAGATTCGGATTTTGAACGCCAATGTTAAGTCAGTCACTTCTTGTATGTGGGTCAGAAACTTGGTGTTCACGCCATGAAAAGCACTTCCAACAGGCCAGTGCAGACCCCTATCAACAGCTACCCTCACTGGCTCCATATTGAAGATCAAATCACTGACCAGAAAGAATTAGCAACAAGAAACTCTGCCACGCAACTAACCAATCAAGAACCTATTGCTCAATAAATATGGCGTAAGAGATGAAGATGGGTGGGACACATGCTGGAGAGACCATTGGATGACATCGCGCACTAGGCAATCACTCGAGGGGAACCCGAATAGGAAACGACGAATAGATCGCCAGTGCGAGGGTGACATGGAGGAGATGAGAGACTATGGTCAATCGTTGGTCCAGGTGAACAGAACTACGTAGAATAGGATGAAATGGCGGCGTGCTGTTGGATCTATATGCTCCAATCAGAACCCAAGGGTACAGTAGTAATAATAATAATATACAAGTCAGCAAGAGTATAAGAAATTCCCTGGAAACAAATAATCACAGTCATTTCCATCATGAGATGTGGTTACCGAACCCAAAACGGATTCTTAAAGTTCACTTCATCTTGAAGTTGACTCTGAATAAAGTGTCTAGGAAGATAATGACAGCTTAGTAATTAAAGCACCAAGCCCAGAGAATGTAACCATACCAAAACAATTAAAACTGAGCCACAAATCTTCTATATCATTTCGAAATATTCAGATTTACATAAATTTTTATCATTTAAATCACCTTTGCATATTTTAAATCAATTTGTACTCACACGTTAAATCCACCTAGATGATACTGATTGAGTTTTCATACCAACGCGAGTATAATTCAGATTCTGTTTTGTTCTATTTGTCTACTTATTCTCTATACCCGCATTATTGATTAATTATTGATTACCTATTTGACTCCCTTCATTTTGGTTTTCTATATACAATAACTTGAAAGGATCATATTTAACTAGACCTATATAACGTCATTGCACCACACGTTTCAGTTAGTTTTCTATCTCTTTATTAGCCCATTTATCAAGCGGCAATCAAGTATTTTTTTATGACATTAAATTCCCAACGTAATCGCTAAGTCTTTAGGTGGAGATGACGAAATCCTTTTGTATTGATCATGAGAAGAATTCAAGAACTATTATTGTTATAAGTATAAAACCTGGGCACTGTGGTAGAGTGTAACCCCATCATGGATAAGATTTTATTTTAATAAATCACACAGTGTTGTTATAAAGTGATATTAACTGATGACCACGTTTTGAGCACAAACTATTGCTCATAATCATATCAAGTTACTCACTCAAACAACTTTTTTCCTTCATTTATATACATGTGTGGAATTGACAAGATATTTGAATAAAATTCAATATAGGATAATTTACATTCAGAAATAATAATATGAGTGTTACCAATCAATTACAATCAGATGGGAAATAGGACGAGTGTTTTTATAGTCAAAATAAATAAGTAACTTGTTATAATGTTATAATGTATGTGAATTGAATTGAAATAGAATTTTAAGATTATTTATTATCCTCCTGTGATTTGACTGACTGGTGGTAATAATATCTTCCATATCTCTGGTATTTGCATTGAGTCATTTCTGTTGCATGTGTTGTGTGTAGACTCGATGAACCAGACAGGATTCAGTAATCAATCTCTCTCTCCAACTACGCAGATTACTGCTTAGAATCTTAATCGTCTCCGACCCTATTGTGTGATTGTGTGTTAATGCATGTAGTGCAATTTCTGAGCTTTTTTCTAAATTACTTATCTTCGTGGGATCAATCATTCTTACCTTAGCTAAATTCTTATGTTCCAACAATCTGCTTATCCCCGATCTACTAATTTGACCTATGTAGTTGACCTAACTCACAGTCATTGCAAGGTGTTTTGTAAATTATATTATTTTGTCTAATTGGGTCTACCGGGTCCTTTAGCCTACAGAACTCATTTACGCAGAACAGATTTATCATATGCTTAGCTGTGAGCTATATTTTATGGTGTGATGGAGGAATGATCACACTAACAGTTTTCCAAGCTGTTCGAATCCGAAACCCAATGGGAGGGGGCTGAAATTCAGCTGCTTAAGACAGTTACATATCAGTGGTGGGTCTATTGTGTCTACTTCGAACTACTTATTAGTAGATTCAGTAATATGATGAAAATATGCAAAAACTGTATTATCTCATAACTGAAGAGTAAATGAGCACTTCGAATGTTTACCTGTGAATTTATTGAATGCTTACTCCCCTCCCCACACCTATATTTTATGCTAAGTAAACGTGCTGACTGTCTAAGCTGAAAGTTATTACTCAATGAGAAATGGTTCTTTTAGCGATATAAGTGACTTTTTTTGTAGTGACTTCCGGTGGAATCCAGAACGTGAGTTTCCTCCTGTTTGAGAATTGTCAACAAGATGTAAGTACTTCCCAGTAAGCGATGGTGCTCCAAATGAAACTTATAATAGGCATCTAGAGACTTACATTCATTAGTGATGGCAGTTTGGAGGCACTGGTTCACTAAACCTATGTATCAAAAATGAAAATCCTGGGTTTTCCAATTGTCCTCTTTTGGTGAGAGCTGTCTACTAGCCAAATTGGTAAACAGTAATTTACGTCAATATTTGCCTTCCCAAGATTTGTCGTGAGAAAACGTGAACAAAGATTGATTCAAAACCGACTACAGCAGACTTTCCGTAGGCGGATGCAGTTAACATATAGAGGATTTGACATTCAAGAAACAGTCACAAATAGATGAAAGATTAACTTTACGTGAGAAACAACCAATCGGAAGACTGTGTTTGTTTACTTAAATATCCATAGTAATGTACATGAAAATATATATAAATATGCGTTGATTTCCTTAATGAATGATCTGTTGCCTGACCCTTGCCTTCTGTTGTTACACTCTGACCGATTTCATTTTGTGATGACATCTTGAAACCAATCGCATCAAATCCCTCCAAACCAACACTTGAATATCATCAGATGCTCATTAGTGACTGATCCTATTCAGGTAGGCAGTTATCTGGGTTCTAGTGGGAAGTCCTGACCAGTGTAGTAGAGCAGGTAGGGTGTGAGGACAGATACTCGCCAGCGATGACATTCTCTAGTGGTTGCGCCATATCATGAGCTGGCAGAAGTTGGAATCCATGGACTAGACTCTGGATCTGATCCCAGTGGCTTAATGGTCTACGAGCTCACTCGCCTTGTGACCAGGAGGTCCTGGGTTCGAGACCTGGTGATGTGTGTATACTACTGAAGAGTCCTAAATCAGGACGAAACAGCTGACTGTCGACTACTCCCAAGTGGTTTTCCAGTGGTTCTCTAACCGATGTCAGCTCATGATGAAATCTTGAGACCAATCAAATCAAAGTCCTTGATTAAGAGAAACTGATGATTTCGGCCCAGTAATATCAACAGGAAGTCACAAACGTATGTGTTACTGTCAGCAGGCGACTGTCCTTTCAAAGTTCAGCGTGTTCAATAACCAAATAGAAAGAAATTCATCTGTCTAACTAAAATAAGTCATTTGCCTCGATATTACCATGAGTAACACAGTGACCTTTTACAAGAATTGGTTTTTGTGCAAGCGCTCGTCGAAATGTGGATGACGTGCACCTGAACAGCATCAACACGTATCAACAATATCCTAGATTATGAATTAAGCAGGAGAAAGTGGAGATGGACTGGACACTCGCTAAGGAGGCCACTGGGTGACATCGCGCGTCAGGCCAACGCTCGAGTGGAACCCGAAAGGGAAGCGACGAGTGGGACGTCCCATATTGACATGGAGGAGATCATGTGAAGAAGAGTTGAAACAGTATGGACTAACTTGGATGCAAGTGAAAAGTACAGCAGAAGACAGAAGCAAGTGGAGGCGTGCAGTTGAAGCCCTATGTTGTACTAGGAACCCAAGGGAATAATAATAATAATGAATTAAAAGTGGGAAGTAAATGGCCTTCTTTTGAGATGACGGAGAAGATTTGTGGCTCAGTAGGACTTTTTTAGTATGGTTATGCTCGCTTAGCTGAGTGGTTTAATTCCAAACACCTTTAGTTCCCTTTCAGATAAAATCTTTAGCGTTAACTTTAATATGTAGTGAGCTTTTGTAGATTTCAATGCGTATAATAATCATCTCCCTGATGGTGAGCGTGACAGTGGTTGTCTGTTTCCAGAGATTCCCTTACCCTCCTATCCACTTGTATTGGTATTGATTATTTTGTTGGCCTAATATTTTACCTACTGAACAAGTGTCTTCGTGGGATGTATACCAATGTGTTAGTTTTTTTTGTGGGTTGATCGAAATACCAGGTTTCTAGTAATCTCCCTCTTCATTTTTGATGTTTCATTCGTCTGAGACTTGTACATTTTCCTAGTCGAATCAGTTTCTTCAGCACTAGCTATAATAGTGAGTTTTTGGAGTTGCCCATGTAAAACTTAATAAGTGTGTTTCCCCATGACCTTAACTGTCATTGGTTGCCTCCTGAGATTTTCCTCCTAATATTCACTCAGTTAATTTGATTGACCAATGAAAACTGGATGTGCGTCGGTGGCACAGCGGTAGAGTGCTCGCCGACCACCCAGGTGACCCGGAGTTCGATTCCCGGTCACCAACGAACTCCTCCTCTACCTCGATAAGCCAGTAATAAGACTGGTAAAGAGGAAGGGTTGGGTATGAGGCTAGCAACCCCATCCTGTAAAAATGAACACCACTGCTACCGAAACTTCAAGCCTCTAGTTTGAAGCCCCCTATGTTCCACTGGGAACGTGAAGGAATTTAAAAAAAATGAAAATTGAAGACTAAAGTTGATGAAAAAAAGTCTACTGAAAAATCATACAAGTACATGATGAATTTTCTTTCATTCCTGGCATTCTCATTGGAACATAGAACTTTAACCTTTCAGCTTTGAATCTCCAGCTGAAGTAATATTGTTTATACAGGGTGGGGTTGTTAGCCTCGTACTCAGCCTTCCATCTTTTCTGGACTTACTACCTGCTAGTTAACCAGGTGATGTTTATAAGTTCGCCAGCCGGGAACTGAACATGAACCTCCTGCGTGGTTGGCTGTTCAGTCTCTCCTGGTTTTCAATTATCTTTCTAACTAATTTTGGTTCGTGTCTTTTGAAATTAATCTAGATAACAATTACCCACTGAGATTTATTAGGCGTTACGGAAGTGTCAACCATAGAGCTCTACCAATCCAATCAGCTCCCAAAAAGGATGTTTACATATCCTTGCCGTTCAGAGGTGATCAACAAAGTCTGGTCACTAGACAAAGACTCAAGACCGCAATTAATAGAACTTATTATGCAGGTAAACCCTCACAGCATCCGAATGATAGTGTCACATCCCATTGTGTTTATCAATTTACATGTATGTGTAGAGACATGTACATAGGGAGTACCCATCGGTTTCTTCAGGTTAAGGCTACAGAACATATTCCAAAGTGGCTGCAACAACAAATAAAATCCCCAGACACAATTGATCCCAGAAATAGATGTCCAACATCATCTACGGCGAAGTACATTATAGAGATTTCAACAATGCCTTTAAGCCCATATATGAAACAAAGTTGGGGCACATACTTAAATTCGTTGAAACCCTGGCCATAAAAAATGCTTAAACCTGTCTGTCTTATGTGTCCAAAAGTTATTTGTTATTACTTTGAACCTGCCTTGGTAATCCAATTTAGAACCAAGGATAAATTTACTTCATAATATTTTCAACCCCTTCTTCGCTTTCTTTCTCTTTTTCTCTTTCTTACCCACAACTTTGCGTCACCTCCCCGCCCATTATTTGTGACCTTGACCTGTATATAATCTGATATGTATTGTAATTATTCATGCCTTCTTGCTTTCTATAAAAGTGTGTGAAATTCGCCTTCACTTCAAAGGTTTCTCTGCTGACTTTTCCACAGTGGATCACCTGACGTGTGACATGTTTAGTGAACTCTCTGATAACCTTCCTCTATTCATTCTTACTTCAGATAATCTTGTCATTTATATAAAAAAAAGAAGACGTAAGAGTTAAGATAAAATTTTCATTTTGACGAATCATTTACAAGAACTATGCAATCATATCTATATTTGAAATGAAACAGGTGGAGGCAAATGTATTGAGAAAAGAGATAATATCACTAATAATAAGTCCGGATAGTATAAATGGAAAATTCGATAGTATTGAGGGAGTGTTTGCATGAAGGGCATAAATTATGGCGAATAATAATGATATTTGTAATAATAAGCGAAGGGAACAAAAAAGATCAAGAGGGTTAAGGGGAAGGAGCACTCTTGGTGAGAAGAATCATCAATCCAAGTTTGGCCATGGTAGGAACAACGTCTGAACTTGTTCTTTTTTGATACAAAGCTCGATCCTGTCACACTTGGTCGATACTAGACATCGTATCGATGTCAACACAGCTTTCAGGGTTATATACCGAATTCCGAAGTCCTGATCACGTACAGTTCGCTTACGTCTGCTACACATAGCTGAAGTTGTTGCAATAAGATCGACTAAACCGGAAATTTGTATCGAAAAAGAGCACGTCCAGACGCTGTTCCTACCGTGGTCAAACTTGGATTGATGATTCTTCTCACCAAGAGTGCTCCTTCACCTTAACCCTTTTGGTATTTTTTCTTTGCTTATTATTACAAATATTACAACTATTATTATTCGTCATAATTTATGCCCTTCATGCTAACATTCCCTCAATACTATCGAATTTTCCATTTATACTATCCGGACTTATTATTAGTGATATTATCTCTTTCGTCAATGTATGCCTCCACCTGTTTCATTTCACATTGCAATCTTACTATCTCCTATTTAATACAGACCATTTTGTACTAGCCACTCACCTGACACTTTTATATCTATATTTGTTAGGACCCAGCATAAAATAGTATATCATCCTTTCTCACGAATCGTATGATTTATCTTGTGATGGAGTTACCATCTTCATCTATCATTTCTCACACATATTCTGATTTATTGTGTGATCAATTCATGGTCTTTTATCTCACCTTGGTCTTTGTCAGATCACCAACCAATTAGAGTAGACATTTCCAGCAAATAAGATCAGTCCATTCTCACGGTTGTGAGCCAACTGTGTTATGATAAATTAAATATATAAATACGACATGGTTTGTTTCCTAATAGATGTCCAATACAATATCTTACAGTCACAGGCCAGCCTTTGTCTTTTTGATATTTGCATGGCTCAGTGAATCGAAAGGTACAACGGATAAATAGACGTATCAGCGTGCCAGTCAAGTTCATTACTGTTATAGTAATTAACAAGCGTAGACATAACAAAAGTAGCAACGGATTTATTCAGTTCAATTCATTTATAAGAACATTTAACATAGAATTCAGAATACCAATCAGACTGATACTAGTAACTATATTCAAGAAAATGTATTACGTAATGTCTGGTGTTAATCTAGAAAGGAATGTATAATTGGGCATTCGAAAAGATAGAAGCTGGGCTTACGCAATAGGTGTAAAGGTTTTTTCTAATCCATTTAAATGAAAAAAATGAACAAAAGCTAGCCAGTGGAAGTACGGTAAAGTATTTGTGTAAAATCTGTAACAGGGAATGCAATGTTATTAATAAATGTTAATAATACTAATAATGATAATAGATTTCGTAGAATAATAATAGTAATAACCAGAAGGTCCTTGGTTCGAACCCCAGTGGATGCGTACTGCTGAAGAGTCCAAAAACTGGGGCGAAGTAGCTGCTCACTACTCCCAGGTGGCTTTCCAATGGTTCTCTAACCAATGTCAGCTCATGATGAAATCCTGTAACCAATCAATCAAATCCCTACAAACCAATACTTGAATGAAAATAATAAATTGGTAGAATTCAGTCTGCACCGAACCAAAGACAACAGACATGACTTAATTTATTAATAATAATAATAATAATTTGCTTTATTCCAAAACAGTACTTGTGATACAGAATGGGATTCTCAGCATTTTTACTACAGTATTGCATCCAGTTAGTACATTTACAAAAAATAAAATTCTACATAGATTAAGGGTAATCTCAGTTCATTATGACAACAACATATTGGCATATCGGTGGCAAAGCCAAAAGTGAACAGAATGTTTGAAGGTGTTAGAAAAGTAGATACTAGCATATTTACTGACGTAAGCGGTAACAAAGAGGTCGAGATATACAGAGTGTGAAAGAACGAAGAAGAAAGTTTTCAGTAGAGTTTGTAAGGAAGAGAGAAACAAAACAGCACATAACAAAAAAAGGAAAAGAAAGAAAGAAAACGTTGTACCTATAAATGATATGAGTTGGAAAGACAAGATCCAGTTGTTCTACTGACTATTTAATAAGTTATAGGTATCACGCCTAATGCTTTCTTTGTCGCACAGAACACGAGCCAAGTAGGGTATGGTTGAGTCTTTGTACTTGCTAGTGCCAGCATATAGTTTTCTGCATGGGTTTCTAGTTTTGCCTGATGAGATGCAAGGGGAGAGTTGTGAGTGAAGAGGGTGGTGTGAGTTAGATAAAATGGATTTAGCCCATTTTTCACATGAGTCCATGTGCCTGTCGACCAGAATATTAACAAGCTGGTTAAGTGGCACGTTGCTTACCCTGCTGACAACCTTTAACATCCTGCGTAATAAGGTATAGTCTTTCTTCAGTAACCCGGGAAAAACTAAGGGGGAACAATAGAGAATAATAGGCAGAATGCGAGAGTTAACGAATTGTAGGAGTAAGGGTTGGGTTATACCAGAATGTCTTAACTTCTTGATGTAGAAGGTAAGACGGAATATTTTCTTAGAAATCGTCAAGATATGAGACGACCAGGAAAGATCAGTAGACAAAATGACGTTTAGGTATTTAATTTCCGACTTGGTTTCTATTTCAGTGCCATCTATGTTGCACACCTCGTGAGAGCTAACCAGTTTGTATAGGTCAGATTTATGCCTAAAGGTGAAATTGACTGTTTGGCATTTGGAGGGGGTTTAAGGTAAGACCGTTTTCCTTGGACCACTGGCTGATTTCTGACAGAAAGCCATTAAGTTTAGAGCAGTCACTTTGACATTTGACATTATTGCATAGTCCTGTAGCGGGTCAATCGTGAAACTTTATAGCTCAGTGGTGACATCTCTGAATGTAACACTTGGCGACCATAGTTCGAGATTACGTATACATACGCCTTACTGATTAGTGTGTCAAAAAACTTGAAATCTAGGTGCAAGGCGTCTTGCCAACTGCCTGCAACCGTCTAACATCAATTCACAGTGAACTACGATGACAAACCGCCTAGCTTAGTGGAAACATTACAAACTTGAGCGACCAATCAGAGTAAACTGATATATATATATATCAAACAATAAAATGAAATAAAATCATGGCAAGAATATTACTCTGGCTAATAATAAGACTGGTGAGTGTATGTCGTGCTTTTGATTACACAGAGATCCGCTTTCAGTTCCCGAATAGCCAATAATTAGGTTAAGTTGCGGTGAGAGCTGGCTGCTAGCCAGATTGGTAGATGGTAATTTACGTCAATGTTTACGTCCCCAATATTAGTCGTGAGAAAAATATGAACAAAGACTGATTCAATAACCAACCACAGCAGACTTTGCGTATGCGGCGCAGTTAGCGTATAGATGATCTGACATTCAAGAAACAACCACAAAGATGTGAAAGATTAACTTTCAGTGAGAAACAACCAATCATAAGACTGTGTTTGTCTGCTAACAATAATCTATAATAATAATGTACATGAAAATCTATAAATATGTGTTGATTTCCTAAATAAACGATCTGTTGCCTGACCCTTGTCTTCTATTGTTACAAAGTAATTTATAATCATCTAAACCAAGATAATTGCACTTCAGTATTTCCACTCATTATCCAATTTTAGCACACACATGTGGCTTAACAAACGTACTTGTCAACGCCCGTTGTAATGCATGTATAATTACTTTTGTATATCCATGAAAACGAAATCATCCCAGAGAGGGAATTGTTTCTCCTCTAAAAGTTTTGTTTTAAATAATAAATTTATTTGTGATATCAGTAGTTAATAGTAGTTAAGATCTTTGGAGATATTTTAAAGAGAAGCGTCAGTTAGTTACGAGAAATACGCTTACCTTGTAGTGTGACACATATTGGTAGGAAGTGGTTACAGTGTTAACGTTGTGAACATGAGATAACCTCATAGGACGACTCGTTTAATCTTGGATCAATTGACAACCAATCAGAATAATTTATTCTCTTCTGACTTAGCCTAACTTTAATGTATCTTATTATTATTGCTCCCTTCGGTTCCTAGTGGAACATAGGGCTTCAACTGCACGTCTCCACTTGTTTCTGTCTTCTGCTGTACTTTTCACTTGCATCCATGTTAGACCATACTGTTTCAACTCCTCTTCACACGATCTCTTCCATGTCACCCTTGCACTGACGTCCCACTCGCCGTTTCTCTTTCGGGTTCCACTCGAGCGTTGGCCTGACGCGCGATGTCACCCAACGGCCTCCTCAGCCAGCGAGTGTCCAATCCATCTCCACTTTCTCCTGCATATTTGTTGAGCGATTAATTCTCGTTTGGTTTGTTCCCATAGTTTCTTGTTGATGATTCTTTCCGGCCATCTGATCTTCAGTATGGAGCGAAGACAGTTGTTGATAAAGGTCTGAAACAGGCTGTTGGAAATATTCTTGGTGACCCGCCAAGTTTCTGATCCGTATAGAAGAACTGACTGACTTGACGTTTGTATTGAAAATCCGAATTTTGTTGTTGATGCTGAGTGACAGCGGAAGATTTCCAGATTGGTTTCAGGTTGATGAATGTGTTTCTCGCCTTCCCGATTCTCGATTTGACATATTCGTTCGTTCCTCCTGTAGTTGAGACAATGTTCCCTAGATAAGTGAATGAAGTAACCTCTTTCAAATCATTCCCGTTGATGGTGATTGGCGGTGGATGTTGCTGCTGCTGATGTTGTTGTTGTTGGGTGGTTGGTTATTTTCATAACCTCCGTCTTGTCTATGTTCGCCTGGAGTCCTGTCTTTGCTGCTTCTTCGACCAGTTTGTCGGTTTTCGCTTGTAAGTCTTCGATTTTGTGTGACACCAAACATAGGTCATACGCGAAATCCAGGTCTTCTAGGTTCTTCACGTCGGTCCAGGATATCCTTGTCTTCTCGTTTCTCACTGTCTGACGCATGATCCAGTCCACCACAATTAGAAATATCATTGGTGACAATAAGCACCCTTGTTTACTCCAAACGCCTCGCTGAGTTTTCCGTTGTGGATCACTTGACATGTGCCGTTGTCGTACAGCTGTTGAATAAGGTGATGAATATTTGGGGTACGCCGTAGTACTCGAGTATTTTCCAAATTACTTCGCGGTCAACGCTTTCGAAGGCCTTCTCAAAGTCTATAAAGTTGAGGTAGAGGTTTGACTGCCATTCCATGCTTTGTTCGATGATGATGCGTAGAGCTGCATTTTGGTTTAATGTATGTAGTAGAGTAAAAATAGAGTGGCTTTACTGCATATCCCCCACCCTGATTGTAGCTGTATAGTCAGTTGCTATGGTGGTTCAATGACAAGATATATGTTTTACCTCCTCTTCAAATCATAATTTCGAATGAAAGAATTTTTTCTCACCTACATATTATCTATGGCATTATATTCTTGAACTGAGTTACATTTGCTGCACTTTCATCAGAAAATGTTGACTGATACTGATATCTGCGCTATGTAATCGATTCAAGGAGGCAGTAAGTTCAAAAGTTAGACATATTTTATTGAGTTTTCATGAAATCATGCTGATATATTTTGGCCTACTTATTGAAACACCCTAATACCCACCGGATATAGCAGCTGGTACTGTAACAACAGAAGACGACGGCGAGGCCAGATCGTTTATTGAGAAAATCAAGAGGTATTTTTAGATTTTTATGTACATTATTATTAGCGTTATTGTAAGCAGAGAAGCAACGTCTTCTGATTGGTTGTTTACCTGCTGAAAGTTATTCTGTCATCTCTTTGTTGCCGCTTCTTAGACAGTCCGGTGATATATCTGCGAATTGTATCCGCCCACGCTAAGTCCGCTGTGATTGGTTGTTGAGTTCGTCAAGGTTAAGCTTTGTTCTTGTTTCTTCTTATGACCTCGATTTGGGACGTTAACATTGACGTAAATTGTTGTTTACAAGTTTGGCTAGTAGACAGCTCTCACCACAGTACCATGTAGTTGCCATATAAATATGATACGTTTCTCCTTCATAAAGGTGCGTTGCCACGTCTTTCATCTTCTCCCGTTACAACCTGAGTGAAGTCTACTTTCTACATTCATACGGCACCAATCATCTCTACACATCATTTCCCAGCGATACGTCTGTAGCGAATTGATCGCCCTCAGTCCTATTAATGAGGTTACCTGAGAGCATGATTCAATGTTGGCAGGGTTTATAACTAGTTACAAATAGTTGTATGGGACCGTTGAAAACAGCATGTCTGGTAATTCTGAAAACTAGAAAGATAACGCAACGATTAAAAATTCCTATTACAGTATTGCTTAAATGTTCAACGTTGTTCGTTAATATTTACTAATAATAATACAATACGAAATAATAATTCTGCCAAATACGAATTGCTGACTTCTGTCCCCTCTGTGTTATTCTCTGATTTACTGGGATTCAGTCAGTGGGAATTACAATCACAATTCGGCATGGCTTAGAAATTTTCCTAGCCATCGTTAGCTGTGGAGAATCACTGATTACCTTTGTGTTCGTCGAAGAATGCGCTACATGAGAAAATTTCAGCTCATTTTACCACTGTAAGTGACTGGACTAGATGCATCCAGTCTACTGAAAACTTTCTCATTTCCTTGTCATATTGATAAGCTCCATGGACTTCTAATAGACCAATTATGCCATACTTCTTTTGCAACACTAGAGAGGATGCTTGCAGATCAATAAATTTATTCATGCTCCTAACCAAAAGATTCGACACTTCATTCTTTAGCTTCAGAATTCAACCTTGGGGATCAGCTTCATACTCAACTAAATGATTGTTTAATGGCCAGGGTTAATATTTCAAAGCTAGAGAAACAGCTGGTCCAAATCCCATCACGAACTTCTCCAACTGCTAAGGATTTATAAACCATATATGAAGATATATATGTCCAAACCAAGTTCACTTTTAACAGTTTTAAAAAATTTGGGCATTGGGTATATGATATTCATTATAATAAAGGTTTTTGTATTTCCAATGAATGAAAAAAATCTCCCAGAATCCAGTTTACTTCGGAAGCAGAATCGGACGTCGGTGAACTACCATTTCTAGACTGCGTCGTTAAGAGAAGGGAAAACGGACATTTTAGTATATCCATATTCAGGAAGAAAACCCACTCCAATGGATATTTAGACTTCGGATCATCACACCCCATCAGGGCAAAGATTTCAGTTGTTTCAAGTCTTCTTAGACGAGCACACTCTGATAACGGATGAAAAAAAGAAGAAATATCAAACATTACTGAGACTCTTAAGAAAGATAACTACCGAAAAAACCTCATCAACAAAATCAATACAGATATTAAGTATTGCCGGAAACGCATTCCGAGAACATGGACCTCAACAGTCGTCATTCTATGTAGAGCAGAGACGTCAGATATTATCAGAAGAGTACTCAATCAGCGCGACATTAGAGTTTTCTTCAAAACATCAGATACACTGAGAAGCAAACTTGTCCATATAAAAGACCAAATCCCTAAAGATTTTCCACCGATTTGTGTCTATAAAATAAAATGCTTGGAATGTGATGCGATATACATCGGACAAACATCGCTAGAGAGAAATTTAAATCAGAAGAAATGAACACCGTAGAGTGAGTGTCTGTTCGACCACCGAGAAATCCGGTTGAACTAGGAAAGCTTGAAAAATCCTCATCCATAGGTCTACAATCTATAGAATCAGGCCATAAAATTGATTTTGACAATATTGAAGTAATCCAGAAAAAGCATTTCAGAAATCACAAAGAAGGTCTAATATCATCAGAAGCACTTCATATCAAGTGGAATCAAAATTTGATAGGAATGATGGACAAAAACAGAATTTGACCTGGTTACAACATCTCCCCATCTCCCCCATGAAGTGACAAAATCAACACGAATGTGATAAGCAAGTTCACTATGTGAACACACACTGGCTTTATAATTTTACACACTGATCAAATCCAACAATCTACACTTGGTTTTGTTATCTTTACCAATTGACCAACTTGACAACGGAAAATGCCCCCAGACTGACGAACGATGAACAAGTTAATAAACTTTATTTTGATACCATAAGAGATGTACTATTACCTTTGCTATTTAGTTTAGTGATCTTCATTGTTATTTTGACTTTCAATATGTCCTCTTAATTTAACTTGACCTTAGTCTATTTTCTCACCCCTTAACTCTTTGTTATATTTATGCTGAGATTTTGTAAATTCCGGTTTGATAATACTTTGATAAAGCTATTAGCATTAAATAGCGAAACGTCAGTAAAAGCAGTGATATCGTTTTGTTTTTCATTCATTGGGAAATACAAGAAAACCTTTATTATAATGCATATATATGAATGTGTCAATAGTGGATACCCAACTCCCATTACATCACAATCTGATATAAAACTGTCCAAAGTTGATAATGCAGGTGTTCATAAAACAAAGTCCTAAATGTCATTCACATTTGATCGATTGTAGACAAAGAACAAGAGTATCAAATCGTGTTTTTCATGTGGAAAAGATTCATTGACAAAGTACTTGTCGTTTTTGGAAAGCTGAATGCTGTCAGTACGGGAAGATTGGGCATACACTGTCCGTATCTTCTCATTTGTCTGATAAAATACAATCTTTGGCTCTTTCAACATTTCATTACACTCATTCTCACCTAATGAAAACCTTCACTATAAGTTCAGGCTAGTTTCACTCCTTTTATAATTGATGCTGGGAATACTAGGCGATTACACGGCATATCCCTTTTTCAAATGGCAACACCTGCTATATCCGATGCGTATTAGGGTATTTCAATAAAAACTGCCAAAATACACCAGTATGATTTCATGGGAATTCAGTAATGTACATTGAACTTTTGAACTTTCTGCCTCCTTGAATCTATTACATAGCGCAGATATCAGTATCAGTCAACATTTTCTGATGAAAGTGCAGCAAATGTAACTCATTTCAAGAATATAATGCCACGAATAATATGTGTGTCAGTGGCACAGCGGTTAGGACTCTCGCTGACCATGCACATGGTCGGGGGTTTGATCCCCGGCCGACTCGCAACTGATATCAATAGTCAGCCTTCTAAATTTAGGCTACCGATATCACATGCTGATGCTACTGGGTCTATGATTTCTAAGATGAATTTACTATAACTTTGTAAGCACACAAAAGTAAACCCGTTTTGAAATAATGGAGAAGATTTGTAGCTCAGGTGGATGATACTGAATTAGTTGTGTTCTCTGTCTCAGCTGGTTGATATAGTTGTGAAGCTTTCTTCATCCGCCTTGTAGACAACATCTTCAGCACAGGTTTAGCATAAAATGAGTTTGAGGTTAATTGGTGGATGGTGACTAGCAGTGGAATCCAGGATGTGCATTTCGTCCTATTTGAGACTCCAATGCTAATCCCCATCCACCAATTAACCTCTAATTAAATGCCCAGACATCATCGAAGCATCTGCACAAAAAGCCGAGATGTCGACCTGAGACCGAGCACTTCGGTTCAATAAATCGTCGGGAAAATCTAAAATTCAACTGGATAAAATGAATTTCTTTGAATTATCCATGAACATTAGATAACAGAATCAAAATAACATAACGAAATTAGGACAAAATACAAAACAAAATCAACCGTAGACCAAAACTGCACCAACCAAACATTCGCTTACGACCGATCGTCTCACTGCTAGGAACACTAACACGTAATCTATCTAAAAAACTTTTCAGAAAATTAAAATACCTGAAGGAATCGTGCGTCGGTGGCACAGTGGTTAGGACTCTTGCCAACCATGCACGTGGTTCGAGGTTCGATCCCCTGCCGATGCACACCTGATATCTATTATCGGCCTGAAAAAGTTGGGCTGCCAATATCACATGCTGAAAATTCCATACCTGTACCAAAAATACGCTGTGGAATCAAGATGTAATCAAAAAAGAAAACTCGCAAACAATTTTTTGAGAGAAAATTAAAAAAAATTCAAGTGGATTACAATGAAATAATGGTTTCCTTTGATGTCACAGCATTATATACTTCAAAATGTCCAAAACTAGCAAAAGAAACAATGCAACAACTACTCCACAGCGATGAAAACACAAAACCGCAATATTCAACTTGGATGGAACTCACAGAATTATGTCTTACAACATACTACCAATTCAATGCTCAAAACTACGAACAGATAAAAGGAACACCAATGGGATCGTCGCCTATATCAGGGTTAATAGTTGAAACCGTTATGCAAAGATTAGAATTATAATCCCTGCCTACCGATAATTAGACCAAAAATCTGGGTACGTCACGTTGATGATACATTTGTAATAATTGAAAGAAATGTGGTTTGGAATATACCCATAAATTAATAAACAACATATTTGAAGACATTAAATTCACCACGAGAGAAGAAGAATTAGACAACATGATTCCATTCTTAGATGTGTAAAACCAATCAAAAGAACTAACACAGAAAATTTAGAAATACAAGTACATAGGAAATCAAGGCACACAAGCCAAATACTCAACTATATAATAGTGATAACCCAATCACCCTCAAAAGAAACTGCGTGCATGCAGACATTGTTTAAAAGAGTTCAAACACACTCACTGTAGCACTCCAGTGTTTGTCGAAGAGAATGGAGGAAAAATACCTACTAACCGTATTCAAAAAGACTGAATATCCACACACACAATTTCATCAAAAAGTGTTTAAACTCTCGAGTCATAACACCAACAAGAAACCATCGTTATCAAAGACCACAAGAAAATTCATTCTACCATATATTTATAAAATTTCTCTGCAATAACAGCAAGAATGGTAAAACCGTTTGAAATAGATATAGCACACAAGCCAGTCAAATCACTTAATTCGATATTGTGATAAGCAAAAGATACAACGGAAAAAGAAGATAAAATTAATGCCATTTACAAAATAAATTGCATGCATAAACTGCAATAAACATTACATTGTTGGTCAAAGTGGGTGTCCCTTTCGAATCCGAATTCAAGAAGACAAACTAGCTGTAAAAAGACATGATATCCATGTTCTTTCATATCAATGCATGTAGATAATTATGGACACCAATTTGACTGGGATAATGTCGAAAGTTTAAACAGAGGAAACACATAAAATGCCAGAGAATTCCTTGAAGCCTGGTACTCAAATGGATCAGCCAGTGATTAACAGACACATTATTACCGACCAAATTTACCAGCTAACAAAAAGTAAATCACCACACGGCAAGAAAGTTCGAATTCCAAGTCAATAAAAAATGATGAATAGAGATGTAAATTAACAACCAGTCACGACAACGGTTGTCTGTCGGGAAGATACAATTATATCTTCCTCCATGAAGAATTCAAATAAGTTCATTCATTCGCTGAAGCGATGATGTCCAGAAAGACGACGAAAGCTTTTCAATTAAATCAACCAGCTTCTCAGAGAAAACAACTAGCTTAAAATAAAACCCTTCTGCTAGCTCAGTTACAGATATTGCTAGTCAGTAAGGTACCTTTTATTGATATTACTGACATTACTTTTAAATCAGAAAGTGGTAGTCTTGTAGATTGTTTCAACATTATTTATTTGCTGCTTGCTAATAGTAGAATCCAGAATGCTCATTTTGTCCTATTTAAGACTCGTCAGCTGAACACATATCTTCTGTTCTTAGTGAGTATTTATATTGCCAGTAAGACTGAAACATAAAACCTGATAACTTTGGAGTGGCTACATCTAATCAACGAGTTTCCAAATAGAACTCAGCATCTAAGTATAAAACTTGGGCACTGTGGTGGTAGAGTATAACTCCATTATAGATAAGACTTTATTCTATTTTGATATATCACACAGTGTTGTTATACAGTAATATTAACTAATGACCAAGTTTCGAGCACAAACTATCTCTAAAGCCTCGCTTAGTTAAGTATCTAACAAACCAAGCAATAGCACTAAGTAGTACAACAAAAAACCTAAATGATGAAATGAAACAGATCGAAGAAGAAGAGGCGTTGGTGTTAAATAACTAACTATCCTATAAAATTCATTAAGAAGATCAAAAAAGGTCAAAAGCAAAATAAAAATAATGGTGAAAATAATAGTGATAATTTAAATAAGAGAGAATATAAAGCATCTACAGCTTTGACATATAAGGAGAAGACATTTGAGGCCCCACGTAGGATTCTTAATATAAGGCAGGAATTAGGGTGGTGGCATTCACACATACAAATTCACTCACTCACTCAGGCAGGACAAGCTCTGTAGGCTAAAGGATACTGTAGGTTGACCCAATTAAACAAAATAATATAATTTACAAAATACCTCGCAATGACTGTGAGTTAAGTCAACTACATAGGTGAGACTAGTAGGTCGGGGGTAGTCGGATTTTCTGTCAGTACATAAGAATTTACGAGTTGATCACTGACTGATATCAGTTAGAGAACCATTGAAAACCAGCCACAGAAAGTACTGGACAGCCAGCTGTTTCATCTTAGTTTGGGAATTATCGGCGGTACGCATCCACATTAAATAAACTAACGAAATCAGGACAAATTAGAAAACAAGATCAACGGTAGACCAAAACTGTACAAACCAAACATTCCCTTACGACCAATCGCTTCACTGCCAGGATCACCAACATATAATCTATCTAAAGAAACTTTTAAGGAAATTAAATTACCTAACAGAATCATGCAACCATTCTATCAATTCGCCAATCCAATTTTTTGGAGAAAATCAAAAGTATTCAAGTAGTTGACAATGAAATAATGGTGTCCTTTGATGTCACAGAATTATACGCTTCAAGTGGTCCAAAACTAGCAAAAAAAACTATGCAAAAAGTACTCCACAGTGATGCAAACACAAAAATGCAGTGATGTCCAACTTGGATGGAACTCATGGCATTATGTCTTACAACATACTTCCAATTCATTAATCATATATACGAACAGATAATAGGAACACCAATGGGATCATCGCCTATATCAGGATTAGTAGCTGACACCGTTATGCAAAGATTAGAATTAATAGCCTTCCCTACCCATTATTAGATCAAAAATCTGGGTACGTCACGTTGATGATACATTTGTAATAAGTGAAAGAAATGTGATTTAGAATATACCCATAAATTAGTAAACAACATATTTGAAGAAATCAAATTCACCACGAGAGAAGAAGAATTAGACGACATAATTCCATTCTTAGATGTTTTAATCAGGAGAACTAACACAGGAAATTTAGAAACACAAGTATATAGAAAGCCATTGCACACAGATCAAATACTCAACTATACTAGCAATAACCCAATTACTCACAAGAGAAACTGTGTGCAGACATTGTTTAAAAGAATTCAAACACACTGTAGCACACCAGCGTTGAAACGAATGGAAGAAAAATACCTACTAACGGTCTTCAGAAAGAATGGATATCCACACAATTTTACCAAAAAGTGTTTAAAATCGAATCACAACACCAACAGGAAACCATCATCAAAGAACACAAGAAAATTCATCCTACCATATATAACAAATATCCTTGAAATAACAGCTAGAATAATAAGACTGTTTCAAATAGATATAGCATACAAGCCAGTCAGCCAGCCAGACAGCCAACACAATCACTTCATTCGATTTTGTGCAAACCAAAAGATCCTACCAACAGAAAAAGAAGACAAAATTAATATTATTTACAAAATAAATTGCAAGCATGAACTGCAATAAACATTACATCGTTGGTCAAAGTGGGCATCCCCTTAGAATCCGAATCCAAGAACAAGAATTGGCTGTAAAAAGACATGATATACATGTTCTTTGACATCAATGCTTGTAGATAATTATGGACACCAATTTGACTGGGATAATGTCGAAATTTTAAACAGAGGAAACACCTAAACTGCCAGGAAATTCCTAGAGGCCTGGTACTCAGGCAATTAAGAGATTAGCAAACACATTACTATAGACCAAATTTACCACCAACTAATAAAAATTAAATCAGCACATGACAAGAATGTTTGAATTCCAAATCAATAAAAATGATCAATAGAGACGTAAATCAACGAAAATTCACGACAACGGTTGTCTGTCGGGAGATACAATTATATCTTCATCCATGGAGGATTCAAATAAGTTCATTCATTCGCTGAAGCGATGTTGTTCAGAAGGACGACAAAAGCATTTCAATTAAATCAACCAGCTTCTCAGAGAAAACAACTAACTCAAAAGAAAACCCTTCTGCTAGCTCAGTTACAGATATTGCTAGTCAATAAGCTACCTTTTATTGATATTACTGACATTACTTCAAAATCAAAAAGTATGAGTCTTATAGATTATTTCGGCATTATTTATTTGCTAATTGCTAGCAGTAGAATCCAGAAGGCTCGTTTTACCCTAGTTAAGACTCGTCAGCTGAATAGATCTTCTGTTCTTAGTGAGTATTGATATTGCCAGTAAGACTGAAACATAAAACCTGGTAACTTTGGAGTAGCTACAACTAACCGACAAGTCTCCAGTGGAACGCAGCATATAAGTATAAAACTTGGGCACTGTGGTGGTAGAGTGTAACTCCATTATAGATAAAACTTTATTCTATTTTGATAAATCACACAGTGTAGTGTTAAAAAGTAATATTAACTAATGACCAAGTTTCGAGCACAAACTATCTGTAAAGCCTCGCTTAGTTAGGTGTCTAACAAACCGAGCAATAGCACTAAGTGTTACAACAAAACACCCAAATGATGAAATGGAACAGATAGAAGAAGAAGCGCTGGTGTTAAATAACTAACTATCATATGAAATTCATTAGGAATATCAAAATAGGTCAAAAGCAAAATATAAATAACGGTGAAAATAATAGTGATAATATAAATAAGAGAGAATATAAAGCATCCACTCTTATACCATATAAGGAGGGGACATCTGAGGCCCTACATAGGATTCTCAATGAGGCAGGAATTAAGATGGCATTCAAATATACAAACTCACTCAGGTAGGAAAAACTCTGTAGGTTAAACGACCCTCTCGGCTGACCCAATTAGACAAAATAATATAATTTTACAAAATGCCTGCAATGACTGTGAGTTGTGGTCAACTACATAGATCAAACTAGTAGGTCGAGAGTAGTGAGATTATCTGAACATAAGAATTTAGTGGCTAAGGTTAGAATGATTGATCCCACGAAGATATGTAATTTAGAGAAAAGCTCAGCAATTGCACTGGATGTATTAGCACACAACCACGAAATAGGGTGGGAGACGGTTAAAATTCTAAAATGTAATATAGATAGGTGGAGAGAGAAATTGATTACTGAATCCTGTCTGGTTCATCGAGCGAATCTACACCCAAAACATGCAACAGAAATGACTCAATGCAAATACCAAAGATATGGAAGATATTATTACCACTAGTCAGTCAACTCAGAGGAGGACAATAAATAATCTCAAAATTCTATTTCAATTCAAACACATCACAACATTATAACAAGTTACTTATTTATTTTGACTATAAAACACTCGTCTTATTTCCGATCTGATTGTATTTGATTGATAACACTCATATTATTATTATTATTTCTGAATGTACATTATCTTATATTGATTGGTTTTTATTCAAATGTCTAATCATCAATTCCACTTATAAATGAAGCAATAGAGTTGTGTGAGTGAGTAACTTGATATGATTATGAGCAGTAATAATTTGTGCTCGAGACGTGTGGTCATCAGTAGTAAATATTACTGTGTAACACTCCAGTGTGTGAGACTTTATCAAAATGAAACCTCATCTATAATGGAGAACGCGGCATACTTGTTCTAGATTTTCACTACTAACCAGTACAAAATACGCATAACTTCTACTTATTAGTTCTAGTAGTATGGCGGAATCTATTCAAAGTACCCCATATTACCAAGGCTAGGATTGATGAATTCTATTCAAATCTGAAATCTTTTCCTGGTGTGGATATTTTCAAACCTCATTGGTAATAAAAATACACAGTTTGAAAATGCAAAGTATTTAAATGTCCAAAAAACAGAGGAGAAAAATGGAAACGGAGATAAATTAAAGTATAATGAATGAACCTGATTGTGTTGAATATATTCAGTAATAGGTACATAAATGTGTGTAGAGTTTTGCCACACCACCGCCAGCACCACCACCACCACACACACAGACACATAGGCAGGCACACACCACGCACATTTTACTATATGTGTTTTCCGTCTAGTCTTATCTTAGCCTAAAAACGATGAGGGAAAAAATCTATGCAGATAGATAGATAGATGGATATTTATTGCCTTAGATTTCCTATTTCCCTGTATACTTGAATGTAAGGCTAAGAAAAGAATTATCTACAGTAATGCAAACATATACAATTCGTTCAATTCCGATTGGACAATCCTGTAAATTTATTACGTCTGGTTATGTAAGTATAGTCGTCGAATGAAATAATTTCTCCACGCAAGTGGGATTTTACTGGTCACAAAAATGATTAGCAACAAAAAAGGGAGATATCATATCATGTGAATAATTGTGAATAAGAATCATAAAGTTGATATAGAGATAAATGCCAGTGTTTGAGATAATATAAGGTCACTGAAAAATGGTTACAATTTAAGTGAAATTCAGAATTCAAGAGCAACGTTGAAACTATTCATTACAGTAAATTGAATATTCCCATAATTTATTCAGAACAAAATATTTAGAGCGAACAATTGTGGTTTCAATAAATTCTTCTTCAGGCTCTACAATTATAAATCCATTAATTTAAGCATACAATAGCTAGCCAGTAAAGGCAAATTAGAATCATATCAGAAAGTGTATTGTGGAACAAATATAAGATGGGATGGAACAATAGTCAGATAGTTTTTTAATATGCATGGTCAGTGAGAACATGGGACAAAATCAGATGAAGTAATTTAATTTAATGATGTGTGTGTATATATAAATATAGTCAACAAAAAATACAGGTTTCGCGAGTGAGTGTAATCAGGATGTGTGAGACAATATGAAAATAAACCAACGAATGGGGCGGGCTAGACATAAGTTCAAGGTTGAAAATAACGACAATAAGAATGATTGTAAAATAATAACGATGATATGGTGTAAAATTACAAGCACTACTGGTGAATGATTGTAAAATAATAATAATGAATATAATGAAGTGGAATGAACAGGATTTTGTAAATACGATGGCAAGTTAGAAAAGCACTACTTAAACCTAAGGTAATAAAATCATAACAAAGGTCATGAAATCCTAAAGTCGAAAATGAACGTTTGTCAATGAAACAGAGGAATAGAAGAAGAAGGAAAGAAAAGAAAATTGTGAAAGGAGTTTATAGTGTTAATGGAGGATTTGTTGGCTTTATTGTAGGTCGAGGTAAACATAGTGGTTGAGCATACTTCTTCTGTATGCAAAGAGATGGTCTTCTGGTATTAATTGCCACCGCTTCAGCTACTGATAGAAGACGTAGTCGAGCTCCTCTAGATAAATTACTATGAACGCCGTAAATAACTGAGAACGCCTGTTCAAGTTTTAACGGGTGTCCCGTATCTACCAAGTGGGCTAAGACTGCACTGTTTACACATTTGGTTACTCCTTTACTCAACCATACAGGTACATGTTCACGTGCGCGAATGGATAAAGCCCTCTGAGTACGGCCAATGTAACTAGCTCCACATGAGCAGTTGAATTCGTAGATACACATTGATAAGGCCATCTTTGGTAATTTATCCTTTACTTGCTGTGTGAGTACTGGTTTATTTGAGAAGTTGAGTACCAGTTTAGCTGCAGGAAATGTTCTATCTACTGCTCTATTAAGTCGACATTTTAGAATGTCAGCTGCAATTTCCCCTTTGTAACTTAACTTAAGATACAAAGGTTTCTTGTTTACGGTATCCACCTTCACCCTGTCTGTAGGTATTGACATATACTTTTTTAGGAAGCTCTGTAGATATCCATTTTCTTGCAGTGTGAGTTTCAGTTTACGCATACAATTTAGATAGATTTTTCCCGTCGATTGATGTAGGGCGAAGTGCTTCGTCACAGGCTGATTTGTCGGTTGGCTTGTGTAGATGCTTCGATAAAGTCTAGTCAGTGTAACTTGAAGTCAATTGGTTGATGGTGACTAGTAGTGGAATCTACCAGGATAATGCGTATTTCGTCCTATTTAGGACTCTTCAGCCCGAAACCAGTGCCCATAGTCTTAAATGCGGGAGGATTATCCACTAGATTATCACTCACTGGAGAATACAGGTATATCCAGATGATGGGTTCTAAATAGGATGTAATGCGCATTCTAGATTCCACTGCTAGTCACTATCAATCAACTGACTTAAAGTTGAAACTGGTTACGAGTATTTTTTTAGCCATTTTATCCTTTTTAACTTATTCATCGTAAACGAGAACATGCGTATAAAGGCCATTAAACAGCCGATGAACTCCTGCTGAATGTATATATGAGACTGGAGTACTGCTGTCTATGATAAACACGATTTAATCCTATCAGGTGGTTAGAGGTAATAGGTAGAAACGTATCGACCTAACCTTTGTGTTGGTTCACTCTTTTCAACAAGAAATGTATCCAACACTGGGCTTGACATCGCTCTGAGATGATAACTCAATTCAACCTGTGCTGAATTTAGAGGCAACAGGAAAAGCATCAATTCCTTCAGGGCTGCAGATACACCTTACTGAAGAGTGTTAATCAACACAAAATCTAGTTCTGTATCGTACATTCTCACTTCGATGGATACGAGCAGGCCCCATGAGAATAGAGATAAGGATACCGAGGAACTTCTTAGGCAACGTGATGATTAGTTATTAGAACTCCCAATAAATCGAAGAAGCACCGCCACATACTTCTACCTGAGCTCGGTGAAATCCTGCCGTCGAAAGAAAAGCAGGTTAGTACTTTTTAGCTTGGTTTTTGTGACATTAACATTCTACAAATACAATCGGATGATCAATCCATGAAGACTAAAGATCCTCCAGTTGAAGAATTTTTCAAGAGGGTAGCTATCAGAGCTCTTGTTCCAACTTTTACTTCCATGCATGATGATCTAGTTTTTGAGGCAGCTTGGGCACTAAAAGAATACTATGTCTGGAGATCGTCAACACATGAATTCTGTTGTCACTTTGGGACAGTTCCAGAGTTATTACAACTTTATAGTAATCCTGCCTTTAATAAAGCAGAGTAGAGTGTGTGGACCCTTGGTAACATCGTGGGTGGTGGAGCAGTGCGTTTTAGATCCAGTCTTGAAACGTTTAGATCGTACTTGGAACCTACCACGGGTGTTATTAAACAACACTTGGATGCTGTCTGATCTTTGGAATAATCGTGAGCCCCCTCTACAGCACGAGGTTTCTGAAACACTGCCCCCCTGTATTCCGTCGACTTTTACTTTACGAAAGTAATCAAGACGTTACTGGAGATAGCTCATGGGCGTTGTCATACGCTAGTGACACAATAAATAAGTGTGTCGATGAAATCAAAGAAAGCGGATATGTCCAACCCCTCCAGTAATAATTCATGGTGAAACGAGACGGTTAATTTTCCAGCTTAAAGACCACATTGCAAACTGACGAACAGGAGTGAGTTAGCACTAAGAACTAGACAACCTAATGTTAATTACTCACTTGCGACTATGTATATATATATATTCCGAGTGGAACAGAGCTTATTGCTTTATGCCTTGAAGTTTCAACGTCAGTGGTATTGCTTTTACGGGATGACTTTGCTAGTCTCTCTTAAGCTTCTCTCTTTTCTTTATTTACCACTGATTTGTAAACTAGGTGAGGTTCAGGAGTGAGTCAGTCAGGAATTGAACTCCGGATAAGGTGCCTAGTTTGACGAACATTCTTCTACTGAACCACAGATGCACAATAATAGCAATAAATTACAGCGTAAAATGTAAGTCTTTGCAGTGACATCATCCTTAAAGCGTCTCTACTCTATTGTTTGTGTGTGGTATAACACTGGGAGTTATGAAGAAGCTATCTGTATCTAGCAGTTTGACTGCAGCTGCAGAGCCAGCTACATTGGACAGGTCCATCATCGTATTTCCGAACGTCATCCAACATGGTTAAGCAAGGTACAAACAAGATGTATTCGTAGCTCTATTTTAGCACACCTTGTTGATACTGAGCATAAGATTGACGTTAATACTGCATTTAAAATTATTTATCGCATTCATACTAATCTTAATTTTGCTCTACGAGTTCGTCTTCTACAGACAGCTGAAGCAATCGGAATCCACCTGAAGAAGCCAAGCCTATATGTTCATAAGAAATCTGTACAGCCACTTTCCTTACCGTGGCAATCGTTACAAGAATGCATAAACAGGATTATGTCACCCCACTCCCCTTAAACCTTTAAAAACTATAAAAATTTTAGTTGTCTAAATTATTTTTTCTGACCACTTCATCTTTAATTACGTGTTACCCTTGTAAAATTAATTTTTTCTAACCATTTCTACCTTTTAATTGTGTATTGATTTTCTTCGTTTATTATCAATCCATTGACATTTTGACACTGACTAATTATTGTTAACAAACATATCAGTGCCACTTGATTGGTAAATTGTTGTGTATTGTAATAAAAATGCTGTACGTGTATATTAGAGTAGAGCCAGAGTGAGATGAGGATCTAATTGAAAAGTAAATATTTCTTCGCTCAATCTTTCTGTTTTCTATCTGTCTTTGACCACTGATGTTTGCGTTTTATCTTCCCTGTTAAGTCATACAATCTGTTCCCTAATAATGAATAAGGCTTAGAGTGTTAGGCAAAGAGGATAAGTTAGCCGATGAGGTTGTGAGGCTGCATCGATTGAGATGGCTTGGATATGTGTTGCTCATACTGAACCATTGTCTTCCTCGGTGACTAATGTTAGCTGACATATGATTAGTTTGGAAAAGATTTAGGGATAGTCAAACCAAAACTTGATATCAATCGATAAAATCTTTGAGTGTTCGTTTGAGCCACTTGAGGATGTGAGGATCGTCTACCTGAGGTCCTCGAGGTGCTGGGAAACAGAGATTGGGGACTATGGGTGATATGACTCGAAACAGTTCTCTCCGGTGCTGGTGCAGTCAATCCTGTTTATTCAGGATTTCATCATGAACTGACATCCGTTAGAGAACCACTGGCGAACCTGAGGGGAATACTGAATAGCCAGTTGTTTCGTCCTGGTTCAGGACTCTTCAGTGGTACTCACCCACCACGGGGGTTTGAGTCCAGGGCCTTCTGGTTACAAGGCGAGGGAGCTCGTAGACCATTAAGCCAATGGGACTCAGTCTATGAATTCCAACTTCTACCAATTCACAATATGGCATAGCCACTAGAGAATGTCATCACCGGCAAGTATTTGTCCTCACATCTGATCTCCTGTACCCCACTGGTTATGAATTCTCACAAGAACGCAGATAACTACCTACCTGAATAGGAACAGTCACTAGTGAGCATCTCATTGATATTCAAGTTTTGGTTTGCAGGGGTTTGATTTGATTGGTTTCAGGATTTCATCATGAGGTGACATTTGTGTAGTTCTCTACCCGAATGTGCACCTTTATGAAATGTAACAACTTGAACTGCTTCACACTTTGTGGAGTTGCGAACTAACTTATTTGCTTCTTTAGTCTATCACTTAAATTTAGTCAATTTTACCGCCATTTTTTATTGTTGCTGATTGAAACAAAATCTGTTGATTATTCATCATACAATAAACAATGAAAGAAGATATACACCCTAACTAACGAACTGGATTTCAGGTCACTGGTCACTTAAGTAAGCTTAAGTTCCTTCTCTGTTGTATAAATATATAATCTAGGTGAAAATAACTATAACAGTTCAAATTATCATGGTTGGTTTATTTTTATTTTTTTTTATTTTGATTTACAGCTTGACTCCACACCGTATTTTCAGTACAAGTATGGAATTTTCAGCATGGATATCGGTAGCCCAAATTTTGCAGGCCGACCATAGATATCGGGTGTGCGCCGGCAGGGGATCGAACCCCAGACAATGTGCATGGTCGGCGAGAGTCCTAACCACTGTGCCACCGACGCACAAATCCCGACGGGGATGGGATTCGATACGTACTAACTAAAAATTGTCATATATATATATTCTTGTGAATACATTTCCGTCTTTAGTCACAAACACAGAGGCATAAAAAAGTACTTATTATTGTTATTCCCCTGAATTCTGAGTATACTATAGGACCTCAACAGCACATCTGCATTTTATCCTGTTCTGTATAGTCGTCTTAAGCTCGCCCCACGATTCCCCACAAATCTTCGTCTCCTCTACACACGATATCCTCCATTTCATCCCTTGGACACTGAACTCGTTGTTTCCTACTCAACTACCACTCGACGGTCTCCTCAGCCTGTGTCCGATCCATCTCCATTTTCTTCACGATATTTGATGAGAAATACGCCTTGGTGATTTATTCGTTTCCTGAGTTTCTTGTTATAAATTCTTTCTGGCTGGCTGGCCATTTGATCTTCAGTATGGAAGGAAGGCAGCTGTTGATAAAAGTCGAAAGCAGCCTGTTAGAAATGCTTTTCGTGAAGCACCTGCCAAGTTTGTGACCCAAATAGAAGAGGTGACTGACTTAACATTGATACTGAAAATGCGAATTTAGTTCTTTATGCCCAGCGCAGAAGATTTCCAAACTAACATCAGAGTGATGAAGGTCTGTCTTGACTTTCCAATTCTTGTTTTGACATCTTCATCCGTCCTGTCGCCTGAAGTTGAAACGATACTTCCTAGATAAGTGATGGAAGTGATCTCATAAGAATTTCTTCCGTTGATAGAGATTGATGCTTGTGTCTGTGGGATGGGAATTTGTGAGATTCGATTGTGTGAGTGTTGTGTGTGTAATGTTTGTGTTGTAGCGAAAATCGCTGGCTCCGGAGGGAATCGGACCCTCGACATTCGCGTTATTAGCACGACGCTCTAACCGACTGAGCTACGGAGCCGCCCGACCCACCACCTCATCAAATCCACTCGCACATTAACAACAACAATTCAACACACTCAACAAAACACAACACTAAACAATGCAACACATCAGATCTATCCTCCAGCCAGCATATTCAACACCACAGACACACTCATACAACATTCATACAAACACTCACCAACCCAACGACACAAACAACGACTGACCCACCGACCAACACACTCTCAGTCTCCAGAACCCTCACACAAGCCAACACCCACACACTGACAACACGACTGCTTCTCATGTCACTGGTCCGATCAATTCAACAGTCACTGATGCACACCATGCACACACAGACACAGACAGACAGACAGACAGACAGACAGGCACACACACACACAAAACGAAACATAAAATGACACCTCTACTCACAGTCCGACTCAGACTGATAGTCCTGGATTGATTGGTACGCAGGCAGTGTGGAAATATTGTCCAGTGTGATGGCGATTCGACGGATTCATGGTGATGATGATGACGATGACGATGAAGATGCTGATGAAGGGGTAGGGGTAGGGGTATTAGAGGATGAGTTGTTGGTGGTCATGTGGGTGGGTGGGTGTATTTCAATGGAAGCGAATATGTGGAGGAATGAGAGGGAAAGGATTCTGGTGACACACGTATGTTGTATTCAACTTGGAGGATAGATGATTTGTGGAGGATTGTGTTGGTGGGATGGAGAAGTCGGGAAGCAAGTGTTGTCTGTCTCATATTTCATTTCACTCATACATTACTAGTCAGTCTCCCCGTGAATATTGTAACTTTCATTCGACTCACTCTCCATTTTGATATTATTATCACTATTATTGTTGTTAGTATTATTATTATTATTACTACTGCTGGAACAACAGACGACAAGGGCCAGGCCCTTTATTAAGGAAAATCAACACAAATCTAGATTTTAATGTACATTATTGTAGATTATTGTTAGTAGAAAATACACTCTTTGATTGGTTGTTTCTCACAGGAAGCTAAACTTGCATCTCTTTTGTTGCTGTGTCAGATCATCCATGAGCTAACTGTATCCGCCTGCGCAAAGACTTTGTTCTCATTTTCTCACCATCAACATTGGGGACGTAAACATTGACGTCAATTACTGTCTACCAACTTTGACTAGCAGCCAGCTCCGAACACACTAATACTGTGGTGAGAGCCGTCTACTAGCCAAGTGGTTGACAGTAATTGAGGTCAAAGGTCAAGGTTGACAGGCGGTTACAGTTAACATATAGATGAACTGACACAGCCACAAGAGATGCAAGGTTAACTGTGTGTGAGAAACAACCAATCAACAGACTGTATTTTCTACTAACATTGACCTACAATAATGTACATAAAAATCTATAAATACGTGTTGATTTTTCGTAATAAACGATCTGTTGCCAGCCTTGTCTTCTGTTGTTACAATACTACTGCAGTTATTACACCGAAACTGTTGTTGATATTGCGATTATTACTCCTATTATGAGTCTTCAGCTTGCCCTTATTTGTCTTCTTCGCCTTCGTCGCAAGCCTCCTCCTCAGTATACATGTTCGTCAACTTATTCGCCTTCCTGATCTTACTATTATCTCTATTAATGATAGTTTGTGATTATTACTGTCATGATTATTATTATTATCAAGATTAATGTGGTCATGACATTTATCATTTGAGAAACTAGTGCTAACTGGCCACAGCGTGTCCACCACAACTCAAATTGATGTAATCGTCACCATTCTGCAGTTAGTTTATTGTAGTCTCGATCCTCACGCAAAGTGTTGTTCGTATTAACCTTGATATTATTTATCGCCAGAGTGTGGACTTCCACTTGGCATTCTTGATAGGCCCTGTTTGCTGGCGATATGACGAGTGTGGTATTAACAGTGGGTGGTGTTCTGGCAGATAGTCAGACACACTGACACAAACACACACATAGGGAAAGAGAGACACAAACAGATACAGACACATTTGTGTAGTACTTTTTATCCCACTGTGTTTACCAATTTACGTATATTCCATTATGGTTAAAATCTTATTTTGATAAAGTCTCACACAGTGGAGTGTTATACAGTAATATTTACTACTGATGACTACACGTTTCGAGCACAAATTATTACTGCTCATAATCTCATATCAAGTCACTCACTAAAACAACTTTTTTTCTTTCATTTATATACATGTGTGGAATTGAATAGATATTGGATTAAAAATCAATGTGAGATAATGTACATTCAGAAATAATAATATGAGTGTTATCAATCAAATGCAATCAGATGGGAAATAAGACGAGTGTTTTTATAGTCAAAATAAATAAGTTACTTGTTAGGATGTTTTGATGTGCTTGAATTGAAATAGAATTTTGAGATTATTTATTATCCTCTTCTGATTTGACTGACTGGCGGTAATAATATCTTCCATATCTGTGGTATTTGCATTGAGTCACTTCTATTGCGCATGTGTCGGGTGTAGACTCGATGAACCAGGATTCAGTAATCAACCTCTCTCTCGCATTCCACCTACCTATGTTACTTCGTAGAATTTTAACCCTCTCCCTGCGTCGGTGGCACAGTGGTTAGGATTCTCGCCGACCATGCACATGGTCCGGGGTTCGATCCCCTGCCGACACACGCCCGATATCTATGGTCGACCTGCAAAATTTGGGCCACCGATATCCATGCTGAAAATTCCATACTTGTACTGAAAATACGGTGTGGCATCAAGCTGTAATCAAAAATAAAATAAAATAAATAAATAATGTCGTGGTTGTGTGTTAATACATTCAGTGCAATCGCTGAGCTTTTTTCTAAATTACCTGTCTTCTCGAAATCAACCATTCTTACCTTAGCTGAATTCTTATGTTCTGATCATCTCACTACTTCCGACCTACTAGTTTGACCTATGTAGTTGACTTAACTCACAGTCATTGCGAGGTATTTTGTAAATTATATTATTTTGTTTAATTGGCTCCACCGACAGAGTCCTTTAACCTACAGAGGTTGTCCTACATGAATGAGTTTGTAGGTTTGAATGTCACTCTAATTCCTACTTTGTTGAAAATCCTAGGTAGGATCTCAGGTATTCCCTACCTCGTTGTATGGTAAAACTGTAGATGCCTTATATCCTCTCTTAAATTATGTTATCATTATTAGTTTCACCATTATTTTTATTTTGCTTTTGAACTTTTCTGATATTCCTAATGAATTTTATAGGATAGTTAGTTATTTAACACCAACGCTTCTTCTTCGATCTGTTTCATTTCATCATTTGGGTGTTTTGTTGTACCACTTAATGCTATCGTTATAAACGATGCAAGAAAGTTGTGTGAGCAGTGCCTTGATATGAGATTATGAGCAGTAATAAATTGTGCTCGAAACGTGGTCATCAGTAGATATTACTTACTGTATAACAACACTGTGTGAGACTTTATCAAAGTGAAATTTTATCCATAATGGAATTGTACTCTACCACCACAGTCCCCAAGTTGTATCCTCATATCAATTTACGCATATTTTTATGGTCACATGTACATAAGGTGGATCCATCGATCTCTACAGACTAAGCCTAGAGAACAGATTCCTAAGTGGCTTCAGGAACAAATAAAATTATCTGATACAATCATTCCTGGAAATAGATATCCAGCATCATCCATAGCTGGGCACAACATAAAGTCGATTTCAATGGTGGCTTTAAACCCACATATATACATAAAACAGTCTTTAGTCATATTTATAACATAATTCATTGAAGCCTTAGCTGTGAAAAGGTTTAAATCTGTTTCATTTATCCAAAAATTAAAACAAATAGTTCAGTGAAGGATCTCTTTTCAGGGAATTCATTCACTTAGCTGTACAATATATATATATATATATATATATATATATATAATTATTTCTCAGGGTATACGTGTACATTAAGTTTGTCAAACAAGAATAACAATTAGCTTGGGGTATTGTTTATCACCTTAAAATATTTCAAAATAGTAATCAATAATCAAGTTGTAAGTAGTAGGGGTGTGTAGAGATTAGAAAGTTTAGAGCAGGATTACGAAATATGAAAAATGTTAGGGAAAAATTGGATGGTATTGAAAGAGTATGGAGAAAAGTATCAACAGTTGTCATTCCATACAGACCATCAGAGACGTCAGACGATATCAGAAGAGGAGTACTCAATAAGCTCAACATCAGAGTTTTCTTCAAAACATCAGACTCACACATTACAAAGAAACCTTGTCCATATAAAAGACCAAATCCCTGAAAATTCTCCATCTAATTGTGTCTATAAAGTGAAATGCTTGGAATGTGATGCGATATATATCGGACAAACCTCACCAGAGAGAAATCAAGATAACCAGAAGAAATGAAGACCGTAGAGTGAGTGTCTGTTCAACCACCGAGAAATCCAGCCAGTGAACTAGAAAAGCTTGAAAAATCATCAGCCATAGCTCGTCTACACGCTATAGAATGATGCCACAAAATTGATTTTGACAATATTGAAATCATCCAGAAAAAGCATTTAAGAAATCACAGAGAACGTCTAGTACCAACAGAGGCACTTCATATCAAATGGAATCCAAATTGTCCGAGATGAATAGGAATGATGAACTAAAACAGAATTTGACCTGGTTACAACCCCCCCTCCAATCTGCCCCATGAAATGACAACATCAACACGGATGTGATAAGCAATTTCATTATGTAAACACATGCTGCTTTTATAATTCGACACACTCATCAAATCCAACAATCTACACCTACCTGGTTTTGTTATCTTTATCAGTTGGCCAACTTGACAACAACGTTAAAATGACCCCATACTGATGAACTGTGATTAAGTTGCTATATAATGCAAGCTGAGTGGATTTTGTAAATTCTGGTTTAATAATACTACCACTTTCATAAAGCTATTAGCAATAAATAGCGAAACGTCAGTAAAAACGACAACAATATCGTTTTGCGTTTCATTGATTGGGAAATACAAAATAAACCTTCATCATATCATATCTCATAATCATTTTATATTATGCCGAATAAGCATATGGATGAAGTGTCAAGTTGAACGCTGGTGATAACCATTGTAGAGTGTTCTACTGATAAGATTCTGTAAGTAGTATATATTGTATGTAGAGTTCTCTGCAAGATTAAGTTCTGAAGAGGAGAAATGAGAAGTCCTTGTGACTGATTAAAAATGGCCATTGAAGATGAACCAAGGATTGTATAGGATACCTTAATTGAAAGTAAATATCCAGACAAATTTATCAAGAAACACATGACCAAGAAAGCAGAAAGGGACTATTCTCCATCTCTAAATAAGATGCCTTTATACACACGACTGAAATTCTAGGATGACGCACCTGGTGAAACAATTACTAACAAGTTAAGGAAATCTATTCAGAGAACTTTTAATAATGTTAAACTGCAAGTCATGTTTCCTACACGATCGATGGTGATTCCTCAATTGAAAGATTAAGTATCTAGACTAGCCACTTCTAATTGTATCTACCACTTCATCTGCGCTTGTAGAGGAGCGAGTTATATTGACCACCGCTCTAGGAACTTGATTTTTCGTGCTCACTCGGGAACATCCACCAGTATGGTGTGGCTACCTGGTCAAAACTGACCCCAAAGCCAGTACTGACGAATCCTTCTCTATCATCTACCGGGTACCAAAGAAATTGCCAAAAACATCCAAGTACCGGGTACTCCAAACAGGAGAGGCTATTGTGATTCGCCTGGGATAACTGGTTCTTTGTGTGCAGAAGAAACAGTCCCAGACAACCACCACTTCTGCCCTGACTCCCCTTCAGTGATGACTACAAATTCATGAATTTGTATTATTATCTTTCCTAATTTGTCTGTCTGATCTTCGGTGCATTGTTACGTTGATGCTGTTGAACTGTAATCCATTGATATTATTATTGATTCGATGTTATTTAAACAACATTAATGTTGTTCATAACACTAATTCATTCACTATTATGCATGTATGGATAAGTGTAGAACCTGGTGAAGAAGGGGTTATCGAAAAGAGTATTCTTTGTTCAGTAACCATTCTTTTGGAAGAAAAAAATCCTTGCTAAGCAACACAGAAAACATGAAACAGAAACAAAAGAAGCACAAAATGAAGAACATTTAAGAATGAAGATTTTCACCATAAGGTTTATGCATTTTGCCGTCAGTGAATATGATAACGTATAAACAGTATACTAACAATCTTATTGTGTTGTATCATTTCAACATTAGATCAATTAAATTGGCTTTTAGAGGACCCTAGTTTGAATCTCAATGAAACCTTAGTTCTTGTGTTTATCTTCAGCCATCAATCAGTCGGAAAGTAGTTGTATTAACCAACAAGGTTAAAACTTAAGCATTAGTCTGTAGGGATTTGATTAATTGGTTGCAGGATTTCATCATGAGCTGACATCGGTTAGAGAACCATTGGGAAACCTGTTGGGAGTGACTCTTCACCAGTACGCACCCACCACAGGGGGTTCGAACCCAGGAACCTCTGGTTACAAAGCTTAATGGTCTATGAGCTACCTGGCCTTGTAACCAGAGGGTCATGGGTTCAAACCCCTATGGTGGGTGCGTACTTATGAAGAGTCCCAAACTAGACTGTTGAAACAACTGGCTGTCCAGTACTCCCTGTGGCTGGTTTCCCAATGATTATCTAACCAGTGTCAGTTCATGATGAAATCCTGTGACCAAGGTTAAAATTTATTTCGGCAGTAGTTTATAAAGCTTTTGGCTGAAGTTGAGCATTTATTCGTAGAAGTAGATTTATTTATGAGTGATAATTGAAGGTGAAATGAAGATTTGCTTCGGGGGCGAGATTTAAACTAGCCGGCTTCCTACCAAATAGGCTATGAGACCTAGGTAATAATCAGGCCATTATTATTTCACTGTGAATAATGTCCAACTATCATGTACATAGATAAACGATACCTTACTGTCCATTTATGAGGACTACACTAGCTACCTAGCTAGGCAGATATTGAATTAAATTTATTGTACGAAAATAGTCTTGAGTAATCTATGTTCAAAGAACACTGTTTTCTATACGATGATTATGGAGTAGATGACCGTCAAAGTTTGTAGAAATAGTTTGCTGGGAAGAAGAAAACCAACAATCTTTGTAGACACCTGGAAGGCAGAAAGAAAAAGTACAGATACAGAAGTCAGTGTATGCTGCGTTATTCACGTGATGATTTCAGCACAAATGCCTTCAGAAAAGTGGATTGGTGAATAAGTTGTCTGTTGGTATTCACGGCCTCTTAATTCTCTAGGTGATTTGTGCAGAATAAAAAGATGGTACCATCATCGCTTATTTCGTTGGCTTCTCATCAGCTCAGCCGCTTACAGCCTAAAGAAATTATGAGGTTTATGTACAGAAAAGTTTGAACATACTTATAAACTTTCATGATGTCAGTTGACAGAAGGTTCTGAAATTAGTGAACAGTGCTCAGAAAATTGCGCTCATATAGTTGTTACACAGGTAGTTCAAGTTTAAACAAAAATAAATGTATGCATACAATGGTAAGGGAGTTACGTAATTAAGACGAGAAATGCGTAAGATGCTGAGTGGCTGATAAATTAGGTAACAATGTACCGAGTTCAACTCAAATCATAGAAACAACAGATAAGCAAAATTACACTGCCAAAGGGGTGAGGTTAAAGACAAAGATTACGTAATCGGATGAAAGAAAGAATAAAGACACCCAATTACCAGCATGGGCAAGAAAAGACTGATAACTGCTTCTTTCTGAACACACATATAAATGGAAATTGCTTCGTTAAACTTGAGGAGAATCGAACTCCTTTGTCTATTGACAATTTTAAAGGATTTCTCGATTTCCACCTCATGACCCATATCGAGGAGATGTCAGGTAATATCGCTATTATTTATTTATTTACTTTTTTAAAACTTGAACTGCCTGTGTAAAAACTATATAAGCGCAATTTCCTGAGCATTGTTCACTAATTGTAGAACTTTCTGTCAATTGACATCATGAAAAAAAGTTTGCAAGTATGTTAAAACTTTTCTGTACATAAACCTCATAATTTATTTAGGCTGTAAGCATGCAGCTGAGCTGATGAGAAGCCAACGAAGTAAACAATGGTGGTACCATATTATTCTGCACAAACCACCACTGTTCTTCTTGCCTTATTCAAATTCATTTAGGGGAATAAATGCATTAAATTCTTTAGGTCCTTATCAACCATGCTGAGTAGAGAATTCAAATCTCAATTCTTCTTCATATTTTTGAATAAATTCATAATAAGTATCTGGTCTGTTTTTAAAATTAAACGAGCTACTATATATCTGGTTTTTTTATTCCTTTACGTTCTCAGTAGAATACAGGGCTTCAAGCTAGAGGTTTGAAGTTTCGCTGTAGTGGTGTTTATTTTTACAGGATGGGGTTGCTAGCCTCATAGGCCCGACCTCCCCTCTTTACCAGACTTATTAGTGGATTAGTGAGGTAAATGAGTGCGTCTGCTGGTCGGGGATCGAACTCCGGACCACATGAGGGGTGGTCGGCGAGCATTCTACCTCTGTGCCACTGACGCACCATGTCTGGTTACACAGGAAAATACCATTTAAACTACGACTTTCAACAGACTGCAGACTTTTATCAACAGTTGCCTTCCCTTCATATTGAAGATCAAATAACCAGCTAGAAAGAATTAACAACAAGAAACTCTGAAACGAACGAACCAAAAAACATGTTACTCATCAAACATCCCGAAGAAAATGGATATGGATCGAGGAGACCGTTGGGTGACATCGCGAGCCAGTCCATCACTCTGTTGATACCCGAACCGAATAGGAAACGGCGAATTTGGTGACCTGATGGCCACTGTGTGAGAAGGAAGTGAGAGGCTATGTGCCATCATGGGGTCAGCTCAAAAAGGACTGCATAAAACAGGACAAAGTGGAAAATGGGGTGTTGGAAACTTATGTACCACTCGGAACCCAAGTATGCTACTGGTACAGTTAGGCAAGTAGTATATTGTGTGGGATATCTTCTGCGAGAGTATTGAATGGCGAAGAAACTCATTAAGTTGAGAATAGGAGAAACAAAGAATCCTTGTGAAACAACATCAAAACACAAGGAAACGATGACAGAAGAGCTGCAATACGAAGAATATGCAGATACGCATATCTCAGTATAGTTTCAGCACTTTTCAATAGCCTTAAATCTTTTTGAAAAAGAAATAAATCTGCTACCAAACACTATCGTGTTCTGCCTTTATCACACTAATAATATTACTAACAATAACAATAATAGTAATAATACCACCACAGATATCACCAACAATATATCTTCTAACGATTTCACCGATACAATCACAATCAATATCATCATTGACGTGTGCATAACAATGTCTATTGATTCAGTCCAGCGTAGCCAGCTGACGTAAATCAGCCAGCGCCCAGATCACTCACTCAGACAAAGCTCCTGTCTCCTTCATCTCCGCCTTTCTATACATACGTATATGTAAACATATAAATATATATGTATTCAGACATACATTTGCATATATTGTGTTGTGTATATACGTAACGTAAATGCGCATAATTCTGCTTTGTGATAAATGCGTACAGTGTTAGTGTTAGTGACGTTTTAGGCGGAATTGAGAAAGAAAGAATGAAAGAAAGTATGTGTATGTTTTTGAATTGTGATTGTTGTCGGTTTTTAAAAGGTTCACAAGACTATTAATAATAATAATAATAACTATAATAATAAACAGCAACAGCCAGGGTGTGCGTGTGAGTGAGTGACTGAGTGTCTATGTGTTGAATTGTCAATATTTTGAATTATCTATTTGATCTTCGTAAAACTGCATATATTTGTGATTGTTGGGTGTCTTGTTTCTTTCACACACACACACACACACCTAAGTGTGTGATTTATTTCACATTGTGGACAATTTGTAACTTTCCGGAAGTTGACACCCGCTGAAGAATTGGAATACGTCAGAAAGCTTTATACCTCATTGTTTCCAGTTTGTTTCAAAGAAAAAAATAATAATAATTGAGCCAAGAATATCCCCCTTTCGATAATTTCCTCTTATGGCTCTACATTTTTATATACTTATGTTTATATACATAAAATATTCTAGAATAGTCGTCACGATCAATATTTGTGTTTTTTGTCTAAATAATATCGATTTGTAAAGTAACATCAATGGAATTAGAGTTCATTAAAGATGCATAAATTATAATAAGCATAAAAATGTAATAGCAAATAGAATATCAACCAAAATTAGGAAAATTCCGCAAAAATTGAGGATCATTCAAATCTAGATGGCCAGCGGGGTAAGGAAAATGTCTGAACTAACTTCTTTTGGACGCACAAATTAGTCTTCCTAATGTGGATCCCAATAGTAAGCCTCAGCAATATGTAGTAATCGAACTCTTAAGAAGGCAAAGTTAAGATTAGTTGATATCCGGTGAATGACTTTGAAAGTTGACACGTTGACAACAATCTTGTGTTCTGTATCCACAAGATGAGATAGAATAGCGCTATGTGAATAGATTTTGTTTTTACTTTACTTAACTACTATGCAGGGTGATGTTCGGAAATTCGACGCTATATATATATATATATATATATATATATATATATATATATAATTCTAGAGCCAGAAGAGGAATTTATCGAAAAGGATATTCTGTGGTGAGAGCTGTCTACTAGCCAAATTGGTAGACAGTAATTTGCGTCAATGTTTACGTTCTCAAGATTTGTCGTGAGAAAATATGAACAAGACTGATTCAAAACCGACCACAACAGACTTTGCGTAGGCGGATACAGTTAACGTATAGATGATCTGACATTCAATAAACAGGCACAAAGAGATGAAAGATTAAGTTTAAGTGAGAAACAACCAATCAGAAGACTATGTTTGTTTGCTTAACTAATCTATAATAATGTACATGAAAATATATAAATATGCTTTGATTTCCTTAATAAAACGATCTGTTGCCTGGCCCTTGTCTTCTGTTGCTACAATTCTTTGCTGAATTATTTTATGCTTTATAGATGTCTGAATGAATATTTTCGCTATATATCAAAACAAAATATATCATGTCAAATGCTCAGTCATCGTTATACGCCGGTTACTTCTGAAACCGTTAGATTTATTAATGCGAAGTTAGCAGGCTTTTTTCTTTGACCTTCTTGTGGAAATCATCTTGAAGCTGTTACCTCATGTCAAGTGGATAGTTTGTAAAAAAACATTTACGTGGGTGTGGAGAAAACAAGACACCCAACAGTCACAAATCTATGCAGTTTTACGAAGATCAAATGGATAATTCAAAATATTGACAATTCAACACATAGACACTCAGTCACTCACTCACACGCACACCCTGGCTGTTGCTGTTTATTATTATGATTATTATTATTATCATTATTGTTATTATTATCATTATTAATAGTCTTGTGAACCTTTTAAAAACCGACAACAATCACAATTCAAAAACACACATACTTTCTTTCTTTCTTTCTTTCTTTCTCAATTCCGCCTAAAACGTCACTAACACTAACACTGTACGCATTTATCACAAAGCAGAATTATGCGCATTTACGTTACGTATATACACAACACAATGTATGCAAATGTATGTCTGAACATATATATATTTATATGTTTACATATATATACATATGTATAGAAAGGCAGAGATGAAGGAGACAGGAGCTTTGTCTGAGTGAGTGATCTGGGCGCTGGCTGATTTACGTCAACTGGCTACGCTGGACTAAATCAATAGGCATTGTTATGCACACGTCAATGATGATATTGATTGTGATTGTATCGGTGAAATTGTTAGAAGATATATTGTTGGTGATATCTGTGGTGGTATTATTATTATGATTATCAGTATTATTGTTAGTAGTAGTATTAATAGCAGTATAAGTAATAATACAAGGAGTAATAGAATTGGTAATACTCTGGTGATAGTAATGGTAATAAATAACGATAATATGTGTGTATCCGAACGGTTGTCTAGAAAACCCCTTTTGAATGATCTATGTACAGCACTGGCAGTTATATGGATATTTCAACTGCCTTTACAATTATATTTTTCTATTTAAAACATTTAGTTCCTTTTATGAATTTAGATAAAGCAATAAGAAGGCGTAATTTGTCTGAATCGTGTAATGTATTTGCGTGCACAACACATTTCGAACCATCTGATCACACACGGACTTGTCACAGGAATATATATGAAATTAATAGAGAGGTAAGAGGTGAGAAAATAGACTACTTAGGTCAACTTAAAAGGACATATTCAAGGTCAAAGTAACAATGAAGACCACTAAACCAAATAACAGAGGTAATAGTACATCTGCTATGGTATCGAAAAAAAAATTTTACCAAGGAAGGTTTATCGTGATGATGAATTGTTGCTTTGAACGCATAAAGGTGGTTTAAACCTCCTCATTACACTTTGGCTTCCAGAAACTTTCGGATACGCCCCAAACACGTTTTATAGATACGTTTAAAAGATCTGCTAACGTCATTTTTATGTCCTGTCTCTATAATATGTTTCGCAATAGAAGAGCTAGATCTCCTGTTCTCACCATTATTGGGTTCTGAAGATTCTATTTGCTTCTGGAGACATTTAGGAATATGCTGTGAAGCCCTTACTTGCCAAGATCGATTAGTCCTCCCTATGTATGTGTGTATCCTAAAGTTTGTGGAAGCCAAAGTGTGATGAGGAGGTTTAAACCACCTTTATGCGTTCAAAGCGAAAATTCGTCATCACACTAAACCTTCCTTGGTAAAATTTTGTTTCGATACCATAGCAGGTGTACTATTACCTCTGTTATTTGGTTTAGTGGTCTTCATTGTTATTTTCACCTTCAATATGTTCTTTTAGCTTGACCTAAGTCTATTTCTATTTCTCACCTCTTACCTCTTGATTAATTTCATATATATTCCTATCACAAGTCCGTGGACTGTGATCAGATTGTTCGAAATGTGTTGCGCAAATACATTACACGATTCAGACAAATTACGTCTTCTTATTGCTTTATCTATATTTTCTGTAGTTGGTTTGTAAGGATTAATTTTGTTTATTTACAAGTTGATCACGGATTGATGTCAGTTAGAGAACCATTGAAAATCAGTCACACGGAGTACTGGACAGCTGTTTGATCAGCCTAGTTATATTGGGAATCATCGGCAGTACGCACTTACAACAGGGGGTGAACTCAGGACACCTTGCGGTTACAAGGCAAGCTCTGAAATCACTCAGCCACTGGGACCCGATTCCTCAATGGCCAGTCCATGAATTCTAGCTTCTACCAATTCGTGAGAGTTAGCGCGACCGCCAACCAATGTCGTCGTAAACTGCATACCGTTGTTCTGACATTTGCATATCACTCGTTGATTCAATCCCCACTAGTTAGCTATGTTCTTGTTTAATCCCCAATCTCAATGTTTCTCTTAATGGTTGTATGATAGCGCTGATAATGCATTGTTTTACGATTGTGATTTTGTTTCAGTGAAGCCAAGGTTAAGGCGTGGAGAATTTCAACTTAATGGAACAAGAAAATTCAGCGAAGAGTCTCTTTTCAACGGTGAATTGGTTCACTTAGCTGTACAGTCGCATTTATATGTAATTATTTTGTGTGTTAGTGTATGTGTGTACATTAGGATTGTCAAACAGAAGGCCAGTAGGTCACTGACATCTAAAAGAGAAGAATATCTAACGCGCCGAAAAGAACATTCCCTGTCACTACATTACGATGGGTATTCTCAAGTCGCCAATTGTTCTTCAACAACTTCAAAAATAAACTATCGCATTTGACCACTTCTATCCAAGAGTCGAAGTACATTATCCCACCTGGCTACGAAAACGTAACAGTGGATCAAGAAAGAGTGTTATAACTGAACATATAGTCAACACTGGTCACTCAGTATGCATGGGGAATTCGTTCAAAGTCATATACAAAGTCAAAAGAAGCCTCCTGAAAACGGCCATAGTGATCCGGATAGAAAACCCTGATTTATGAAGAGAGAAGAAACTTCTCCAACCCCTCCTTATCTACTTTGGGTGTAATTCCAAGTTCAACTACTACTTTGTTAATAATGTTTCTTTTTATAAAAGAAAAGAAGGCGTTCAGCGAAGAGACTCTTTTCGGCGAATTCATTCACTGAGCTGTACAATCGCATATATATACAGTTTTGTTTGTGTGTGTGTGTACATTAGATTTATAAGGTTTAGATAATTACGTGATATAAGTATTATTTGGCTTGGAAACAAACGCTAAGATAGAAAATAAAATAGAATTGATTAAGTGAATTGGATGACGTAATACAATTGAATAGAATTCAGAGTAGGTCAGGTTGGCAACAGTGTCAATGAGTGGTGGTTAAAATTAAATAAGGGTGGGGGTAGAGAATAATACAGTCGGAAATAAGTAAGTTGATCGGATGACGTAATATAGTTGACTAGAAATTGGACGTGGGTCAAGTTAGCAACATTGTTAATGAGGGTAGAGATTACAAAAGGGTGGGGTAGAGAATAATACAAATGAAGATGTGAAATAGTAAAATGTAAAAGACAAAATAATACAATTAGTAAGACTGAAATTAAGAAAGAATACGTCCATTGTAGATTTAATAAATGAACGAATTTCTTTTGTATGCAGAGTTCAGGATTTAGCAGATGAATTGCCATTGCTTCTGCGATGTGGAGAAGTTTGATCCGTACACTTTTAGCGAGATTGCCTTGTATTCTGTAGATAACTTTGAAGTTTATTTCTGATTTGACTTGGTGTCCAGAGTTGATCAAATGTTCAAGGATGGAGCTGCCATGAACGTAAATGTTCGCTGACGCGTTTGGATAGCGAACGCGTCTGAATGGGGAGTTTCATATTTTGTTTTCTTTTTCGTTCTTTGAATGTTTGTATGACATCTTAGTGACATTTTCTTCTTAACCAACTCTTTATTTACTCTTTCTACCTATTTTGGACGCGTGTTTCCATTGCCATCCTATCTCATATAATGCAACCCCTGTCAATACTTACCAATCTTCACACACACCCCGCATCTAGTTAAAATTCTGATTATTCATCACATTTTAGAAACATTTTGATGACGTAAACATTTTTGTTTGACAATCCTAATGAGATTGCACGGTTAAGTGAATGAATTCGCTGTTGAGAAGAGACTCTTTGCTGAACTTTGTTGTTCTTATATTCATGTCTGGATGGGTATTTTCCGTGAAATTGAATCAAGGCGTTCTGACTACTCTATATATCTCCTGATGAACTTGTACTGGATAATTGTTATCAACCAGAGTTTCAGTCAACTTTCTTTCTTCTTCATCAAGTGTGTCTTCAGTGCATATTCGTTGGATTCTACTGAAGAGGCACCTTACTAAGGCTCAGTTATCCAGACAAGTTCATCAGGAGGTATAAAGTAGTCAGAACACCAAAACCCACTCTCCAACTCGCCGCTAAGAAAGACGTGTACATCAAGCTACCCTATATGGGGTATCATAGCAGCTTGATAACTAGACAAAGATTAAACGCTGCTGTTAAAAAGACTTTTTATACAGCTAATATCATAATGATTGAGAATGTGAAGCCCACATATCCATCTAAGCCCTTAGAACATACGAAAAATGATGTCACATCCCAATGTATTTACCAATTTGAATGTAAGTGTGGACACACATACATAGGGAGGACTCATCAATCTCTGTAAGTAAGGGCTTCAGAGCATATTCCTAAATGGCTCCAGAAACAAATAGAATCTTCAGAACCCATTAATGGTGAGAACAGGAGATCTAGCTCTTCTATTGCGAAACATATTACAGAGGAGACAGGACATAAAAATGACGTTAACAGATCTTTTAAACGTATCTATAAAACGTGTTTTGGGAGTATCCTAAAGTTTCTGGAAGCCAAAGTGTGATTAGGAGGTGTAAACCACCTTTATGAGTTCAAAAACAATTCGTCATCACATTAAACCTTCCTTGGTAAATTTTGTTTTGATACTAGGCAGTGTAGATGTACTATTACCTCTGTTATTTGGTTTAGTTATCTTCATTGTTATTTTGACCTTCAATATGCACAGTACTTGTTTTGTATCTGAGACATTATCGGATCTGTCTAGCTGCTTAACACCATTGTCGAGGTAATTTTGTGTCTTTATTTGTAATTGTTATTATTGAATAAAGTCACATATTTTATCGCAAATAAATTTTTTTTTCCTGTCGGCAGAACATTTTGCGACCGTGCATAACTCAAGAAGTTTTAGTTATCTATGCAACCACTGCTTGCATGCGTTCTGACCACAACACTTTTCATTGCTACAAAAGTGTGAGTGAGTGAGTGACATAACAGCAAATACTAATGACTTGTATGCGTAGTTGGAGTCGATTCATAGAAACTGATAACCTTCACTTGATCGCAAATGAGAAAAAATGAGCTGTCCGACACTCAGATTGCCTCAGTCTGACTATCTATCACTATTGCTTGAAATCAGAGCTGTTGCACTACTCACAATAATCAGTATTATACACCACTCCTCACCTATTTTTGATTACAATTTATGGTACTAGTTAGATGAAATATAGCACCATAAATATCTTTGGTTTCTAAAAGTAACCGTGATGAATGTTCACGTGGTACTGTGTGCTTTAATGAATCTCTTTCCAGAAATGTCGAACCAGCCGTTTGGAAGGACATTAAAATTGTACCTATACCTAAATCACCTAATGGAACATGTTTAAAATTTAGACCTATTGCTATTATCTCTCCTTTTCTAAAAACTAGAGAAAAGTTACTCTTAATTAAGCTTGAACCTTCACTCAAAGCCTTTAACAATCCCAAACAATTCGCCTATAAACACAGTAGAAGTAGCTCAGATGCAGCTGCAGTCTTGCATCATAACATTGTCTCCAGTTTACACAAGGGGGCTAAATTTGTTTTCCCGCACCTTCCTAGATTACATATCTGCTTTCGACTTAGTACCTAGGAGTATTTTGTTAAATAAGCTTGCTGAAACTCAAAGTGAGTGCTGAGTCGTCAGATGACTACATTCTTATTTCTCAGGAAGAAAGGAGTACACCGAATATCAGGGGAAATCGTCCACTTCGTTGCTTACTGAGGCTGCCGTTCCTCAAAGCGCTGTTCTCTCTCCTTTTCTGTTTTCTTTCTTCTTGCATAACTTGCCTCATTCTGATGAAATGAACTTTTTTAAGTATGTGGACGATATAGCTATTTTAATGTCTGTTAACTCCCAGATAGACTGTACTAAGATGAACAGCTTTCTATCAGAAGTCTTCAGCAAATGGTCTTCGTCTAATGGCCTTAAACTAAATCCCTCCAAATATCAGACCTTTAATTTCAGTTTCTGATGTAAAAGAAAGTTAAATAATGAAGTTGTTAAGTCCTATAACCGCTGCAAAATCGATGACAGTGATGTGGAAATCAAGTCTGACGTTAAGTGACTTGGTTTAATTCTCTCTTCTGACCTATCCTGGTCTTCCCATATCTTAGCGATTTCTGAAAGAATATTTCGTCTGACTTTTTACATTAAGAAGTTAAGGCAATCAGGCATAACTCAACCCCTTCACATTTTACAGTTTGTCAACTCATGCATTTTACCTATTCTTCTTTACTGTTCACCCTTGCTTATTCTTTCATGGATTGCTTACAAAAGACTATGTCATACTATGTCGTAGAATTCTGAAGACTGACTGTCAGTAGAGCGAATGGTATCTCATTGAGTCATATCGTTGACATCGTCACTGACAGGCATGTCATACAGCAAATCTGCTAAAGGAATGTTGTCAGACTGTGAACATCCACTTTAACCGCAGCTCCAAACTTGTGTCTCCTCGGGTAAAACAAGAAGTCATTTCAGAAGACTTTATGCACGATATGTCTAAGTATGCAAATTCCACTATACCATATTTGGCCGCACATACTTTATGTGATGAAAATAGTGTTAGGCATGAACTAACTAACTAGCCTTCTTTGTACTAGTAAGTAAACCATTTTCTCCACCCCTGTTCCATCAAGCTTCATTGTTTTTGTGCTTCTTATATTTATAATCCTCTCAAGTTTTTGTTTTTATTTGTTTATTTTTTCATAAGTGTGAACACTATTTAAGCTGTGTTATAACTGTTAATTTTGTATTCCCCCTCACCATACTTTATCAACAGAACATTAGATTCAATAATCTATAACATGCTAAAATTTCCAAACTGAATCGACAATACTGTTTGAAACAAACTCACTGTTATTATTATTATATTTATTATTCTCATTTTGTACTTTGAATATTTTTGACTTTATATCGTAAATGTGGACAAATTCCTCTGGTTAATTTTGTTTTAATTTTTATCTTTATTTATATTTTGAGTAAATCAGATGGAATATTGTGACAAATGCTGAGAATTCCATTCTGTATTATAAGTACTGTCTGTTTTGGAATAAAGTAGATTATTATTATTATTTTTATTGTAAATCCGCGCTGACATCTCAGCAGACAAAGAAACCACATAGTTTTATTCAGAATATTAAAGATTTTAAGCTTCTCCTCCTCTGTGTATTGAATCACTTTTGCCACATTTCATTTCGTACAAATGAAAGCATATTTTCAACAGGATAATATTGTCGTGAGACCTGTCTTCTAGCCAATACTGTAGACAGCAATTCACGTCAATGTTACGTCCCTCATCAGGGTCATGAGAAAAAATAATAACAAGGCTTAACCTTGAAGAACTCAAAAACCAATCACAGTAAACTTAGCGTGTGCAAATACGATTCGCAGATGTATGGCTCAACTTTCTAAGAATAAGTCACAAGCAGCACAGAATAACCTCCAGCAAGAAAACAATCAGAATAGGATGCTTCTCCGCTAACAATATCACTAATAATAATGTGCATAAAAATCGATAAATACCTGTTGATTTTCTCAATAAACGATCTGTGTTGCCTAGCCATTGTCTTCTGTCGTTACAATATTATGAGCAAGCAAAAAGAAAAACAAATAAAATAATCAATACCATCAATTTCTGGGCGCGATGTTTAAAAACACAACAATTTTTATGATATGAATCTTAGTAATAATTTATGCAATAAATATTCATCTACAGTCTTTTATATTCCTCAGTCATTCTCTGTATGTGTCTCCTTCTCTCTTCCCCTTAGTTCCTTTTTATGCTTAGGGTTAGGTAAGTGGAGTGGAAGAGAATGAAGATGCGAAGCATAAATAGGAAGGAGGAATACAGTTAACCAGAAAAAAATATAAAATAAAATAAAACTAATTTATTCGATATTTTTGCCATATAGGCTAATGTTGAATAATATTTTATTTTAGTTGGGAACAAATTAAAGCCAAAGGAGAACATTAAAAGAAAATGAGGATAAGAATGTAGGAAGGGGAAAAATAGATGAGAAAAAGAATTTAACATCTTAGCAGCATTTAAAAGGTTTTCCACTAGTTGAAATTTTCTGTGGGGCGACCGCTAGGCAATTATTAGAATTATTATTATTATTCATTCCATAAGTTCCCAGTGGAACGTACTTCCTTAGTAGTGCGTCACCATTCCACTCAGTTCTCTCGTCTTCACTCCCATCTGCATATCATTCTGTGATCCATGTCCACCTCGACACTTCTCATTTCAATAAGGTATTTAGAAGACAAATTTCGCGAGATGATATCGTCATTTCGTAGTTTCTTTACAACCGCTTTATAACTAACATGATAATAATGATAAAATAAAATAAAGATCATGACAATTACTCAGTTATATAAAAAAAAAAGTGCTTACTGATGACCAATCATATATAGCTGGGTCATGTTGTCCATGGTAGGCGAAGGTTGAAGTCTATTGTTTCTTGTGCACACAGTTTAGGCTGTATGTGATTAATCCAAAGTACTTCTATCTTCACCTTCAAAAACCAACCCTGAATTACAGTTATGTGATGAAATAATTGTGAAACAGTCATGAATTAATATTGATTGATTTTGTAACCTGACATGAATAAGTGCTTTGCAATGGATGATGATGGATTTCTACTCAAATTAATTGCATTAGGATTTTCTATATGTTTTAATAACCATTTTGGAACATGTTCTTTTCGACGACCACATTGGAACATTCTATTGGTTCTACCTATGTAGGTGTCATCACAACTGCAGGTGAACTTGTAGATACAGTTTGAAGTACAGTCCACAGAATTTCGTCCTTTAATCGTAGATACAGGGATCGAAAATGCACGTCAGTTAAAAAGCTACAGGAGAAGAGATTTTTGATGTGGTTGTGTTCTCTGAGCTGGATGGTTAATTTGCGAAGCTTTCGTTGCCCTACTCACTAGGAAACTTCTTCAGGGCATACACTTCAATTTGAAGTGAGCTTTTAGATTTCTCCACGAGTTTATTAGTCATCTGTCCTGCTGAACTTGGACGTGATTGGTTATCTTCGTGTGTTTTCACACCCTCTAGGCTATTTGTATTGGAACTGATTGTTTCTTTGACTTGAACTTTTACCCTTTGTGTGTGAGGTTTCTTTCTTATCGGTTGATAAATTTTGTCAATCTCGATATGTCTATTTATTGACGATTCACTGGAATACCAGGCTTCTAAAAATTCCCTGGCTAGCATTCCTGGTGTTTCCTCTCTCTAATATTTGAACGCTGGTTGTCTCAGTAGAATTTATGTCTGTAGTTGTCTGTATTCAGCGAGTGATATGAGGGAGTGGATGTCATGTCTTTTGACGGCTAGCTTATGTTCGTAGCTACGAAGACGAAGGGGACGTACACTTTGGCTAATGTAGTGCTTTTCGCAGTTGTTACAATTTATCTTGTAGATGATTTTGGTTTTATCTTCTTTCACTGTTGAGTCTTTTGGTTGACATAGAACTGAGTGAAGTGATCTTGTTGGTTTGTGTGAGACGTCAATTCCTACAGGTTTGACGAGTCTTGCAGTGATTTCTGATATATCCTTTATATATGGCAGGGCGACTTTCTTTGTGCTTTCTTTGGGGGCTTTTAGTTTGATAGGTTGGCTGCTTGGGGGTGTATGTCTTTTGATGAAATTCCATGGATATCCATTCTTTTGGAAGACGTCCATGAGATATTTTTCTTCAGTTTTTTTAAGGTGGGAGTGCTGCAATGAGCTACAAATCTTCTCCATCATATCTACAGAAGAAAAAACATAGGAAGAAGGTGACAGTACTGAGAAGAACCTGTTAAGCAACAAACAACGAGGAACCAAACCTGTCCAATGGAGTGTGAAATCATTATGGGGTTTGTGATTTTTCTTAATGTCCATTGTATTTTGTCCTGATAAACATTAATTCTATCCTCATCAGTCTTTTTACCTTCAATATTACAACCCAATCTATATACTGATCACAATCGTATTGTTTCACTCAACATAGTCATTGGACTTCGACCCGAAAGCACCATAGAAATGTGCCCGTATCATAATCTGAAGTTTCTGATTTCTCTCCATGATGAGGTTGTGGGAGTACGCATTGAAGAATATGGTCAGAAACTTGGCAGACGCTTCACCAAAAAGCCTTTCTAACAAACAGGCTACTGCAGACTTTTATCAACAACTTCCTTCGCTGGCTCCATACTAAAGATCACATGACCATCCAGAAAGAATCAGCAACAAAAATCTCTGGGAAAAAACCAATTAAAAACTGACAGAGCTACGAATATACCGAAGAAAGTGGAGATTGATCGTAAACACTCTGGGTAAACCACTGAGTGACATCGCGCATATGACAGACCCTCAAGTGGAACCCGAGTAGGAAATGATGAGGGCCAAGTTAAACTTTAAGCACCAGTGACCGTACCAATGACCATGAGACGCTCACTGATCATCAATAAAATGTGCTCATCGAAGCCAAGGACAAGTTAGAGTTAGGTTAACCTAATAAAGACGACATTAGGGTTAGTTCGAGTTAGATTACAGTTAGTTTAGGAATATTTTCACGTTAGGGCTAGGTTTAGGAAAGATTAGGGTTATTGTTAGGTTTAGAAGACCTAAATAATTACGTGCATACAGTGTGGTTAAATTACTCTGTTGATATAAGAATAGAACTTGTGCACTGCAGTGGTAGAGTATAATTCCATTGTGAGTAAAATTTATTTTGATAAAGTCTCACAGTGTTATGCAGTAATATTTACTGATGACCACGTTTCGAGCACAATTTATTGCTCAGTAAATATTTTTGTATTACACTATGAGACTTTATCAAAATAAATTTTACCCACAATGGAATTATACTCTGCTGATACTCTAAAAGTGAGAGACAATGATTAGCATGCGTTCAACGTCATTGGAGCATTCTCACTCCTGGGACGCTGTTGCCGAACTTCACCCTATTTTTACTGACATGTGAGAGGAAGGTAACCTGTGTAACACTTTTCTATAGGTTTTTTGCATTATTTCATAAGTATTCATGTATTCCACACACAATAATGCCTCCTTCACGTGACTGGTGCGTTCGAGGTCATTCGCTGACTGGTGGTTAGTGGTGCCACGGTGAGTATGGTGCCTGAGGGTGAAATGAAGGAACAGACAATCGTGGGGCCAGTTAAAGGGAAATCCATAGAACAGAACCTGTATTCCACTCGTAAACCAAGGGTGTGATGATACTAATAATAATAATACCGAAGAAAGAGGTGTTTAATCCTCTAAATGATGTCGTTTTTCGATTATTTTGCCCGCTAAAGTCACTCCACCATACTCTACCATTCTCTACGACCTAATAAGAAACCATTCTATAACAAAATTTAAAAATATTGAACATTGAATATTACATTTTCCAAAAAAAAAAAACAATATCTCATAAATGTAGTTAGTGTTTTTCTTTTATCAATTCTATCTAGTTCATTATTAATAATAATAATATTAAATGTATATGTATAGTATTTTCATCACTCATTTCTTCTAAACCTCTTCATTTTAATAAATATCAATCGGAGTAGTCAATTAAACAAACACACACACACACACAAGTGGTGAGTAACTGTCATACTTCTGTTTTGTTGTTGTTGTTTTGTTTAAATTATTCAATTGAACATTGAAAAACACACACAATCAATCATTCAAAAACAGGTAGTGAAGAGGTATAGGAAGAAGGATGGAAAGAAAGAAAAAGAAAGAGTGATAGCGAGAGAGAGAGAAAGAGAGAGTAAGAGGTCTTACTAACAAACTACTTTTTATATATTACTTACTATAAAAATGTTTACTTGTCCAGCTGTCTATCAACACTTAGTATGAGGATGATGTATGCATCCTACTCTTGTTTCGCCTGATGTTGTGTGTGTGTGTGTGTAAAGTTTGATCAGGACAACAACAATTATGTTGTAGTAAGTTGTTTATGATTGACAAGATGAAAAAAACTGAACAATACCACCAACAACAACACCAAGTAACGACAACAGTGAATTGATAAAAAATGAAGTGGAATTGTAAAAAAGTCTTCACCATTTAAAAAAAATAAATAAATAATTTTCAATGGTTGGTTTGTAAGGATTAGATTTGTATTTACGAGTTTGACCACGGATTGATATCAGTTAGAGAACTATTGAAAACCAGTCACAGGGAGTACTGGACAGCTGTTTAGTCCTAGTCTTTTGGGAATCATCGACAGTACGCACCCACAGGGTTTCGAATTCGAACCCAGGACATTTCGGTTTTCAATGGTTCTCTTTTTCTTTCTTCCTTCACGTTTCCAGTGGAACATAGGGCCTCAAGCTAGTGGCTTGAAGTTTCTGTAGCAATGTTTTGATTTTTACAGGATATGTTTGCTAGCCTCATGCCCAACCTTTCCTCTTTACCAGCATTATTTCTGGCTTAGCGAGGTAAAGGAGTGCGTTGGCCGGGAATCGAACCCCGGGCCATGTGCATGGTCAGCGAGCGTCCTAACCGCTATGCCACCGACGTCAGTGGTTTTCTAACTCATATCAATCCGTGGTCAAACTCGTAAAAACAAATCTAATCCTTACAAACCAAACTATTGAAAATTAATCTGATGTTCACTAGTGATTGACTGGCTACAGGACTGAGTTTCCTGGAGTTCTAGTGAGAAGTCGTGACCAGTGAGGTCCATCCAGTCAAATGTGTGGATGCATGTCCCACCGATGACATCGGTTGATGCCAGTCGCGCTAACTCACGAATTGATAGAAGTTAGAATTCATGGACTGGTCATTGAGGGATGGGATCCCAGTGGCTGAATGGTATACGAGCTTGCTTATCTTGTATCCGGAAGGTGTCCTGGGTTCGAGGCCTGGTGATGGATGCGTACTGTCGATGATTCCCAAAATAACTAGGATGAAAGAGCTGACTGTCTAGTGCTCCGTGTAACTGGTTTTCAATGGTTCTCTAACTGATATCAATCCGTGGTCAAACTCGTAAAAACAAATAAATAATTATCTTATTGATTGTGATATTGACTACAGAACTAATGAAAATCCCACTTCACAACCCCTAACCCCAAGAAAAATGAAATAATAGACAGGGTTTTTATCTCACCTGGAGGTTATTCGTGTGGTTTTGTTTTGTGAGCTGGTTAATTGAACTGCAAAGCTTTCATTGTCCTTCGGGAATTCTGCATCAACAAGATAACTGGCTCTCCTAATTATCTATAGATCAAAACATTAGAACTGATACTTCTGGTCCAATGGTCCGATGAAAAAAGATCTATAATTTGGAATGGTGGGCGTTGGGTCCAAGTCTCATTGGGAACATCACTCGCTAGGAATGCACGTACATCCAATTGACGAGTACCAAATGTGGCTATAAGTCCGTCCTCGATTCAACTGCTAGTCAGTTTCTAGTGGAACATAGGACTTCAGGCTAGAGGCTTGAAATTTCGGTAGCAGTGGTGCTTATTTTTACGGGATGCGGTTGCAAGCCTTACGCCCAACCTCCCCACTTCACTAGTCTTATTACCGGCTTAGAGAAGTAAAGGAGTGCGTCTGCTGGCCGGGGATCAAACCCCGGATTACTTGCGTGGTTTGGGAGCATTTTGTTAAGAATTTATGTGAACCAGTTAATCGACTCTTGGTCTTCAGAGTCTTTTTATCACTAAAGTAAAATGATGGCGAACCCAATAAGTCAAGAACGTAAATGGATCAGTAACCTAGATAACGAATACGCTATCTGCATCTCTATGCCTCATCTAATCTACACACGCTCTTGATCACTAAAAAGTTAAAGACAAGATCCTGCTGTTGACAAATACAATATGCATTTACTTGCTCATGTGGAGTTAAGTACACAGGCCGTACGAGCAGGACATTGTCTAGACGTGCCCATGAATACTTTCCAGCATGATTGTCAAAAGAAGAAAGTAGGACAGTCGACAGCTCAATTCTGGTGCATATTATGACTTCTGGTCAAGTAGCATCAACAGCGACTTCTTTTACAATTATATATAAATTAAGACCATGTCGTTGTCAATATATTATTATATAATAAACGCAGAAAAACTTGGTACAATATGGCACCAAGAAGATGCGCCACACAATAATAATAAAACAACATAGATTAAAAGTAAAAATATAAGTAGAGAACGGATAAAGAACTTCATCTAGAGGGAAAACAGAAATACCTAACAAGTTGAAACAGTATTCGTCAACTATCATCAGGAAGGGAAGAAAGAAGGAAATTGCAGCACGTTCGCCATTGATTACGATTCTTGGCCATATCCGATCACTTTTCGAGTCATCGATTCGAGCTATCTCTCGAACTGCAACCAGGGAGTCGTGACGCACCAACCGATGCTAACCTAGAACAAATATCCTTCATCCCACGACACCATGTAAATGACTGACCACCTCTCCGCCTGTATACATATATTGATCGATTGATTTTTGTTTAAAAATATACTCTGTGCGCGTATGTTAAAATTGTTCCTGTAGATATACTTCATAATGACTTTGGTCTGTAAGCAGCTGATGAGAAGCCAGCGAAATAAACAGTGATGGTGCCATTTTATTCTGCAAAAACCACTGTTGTTCTTGCTTTATTCAAATTCATTAAGGCGAATAAATGTATGAAATAAACGAGATTAATTTTCAAGTACTGATTTGTAATGCATTTTATTTAATTTCAAGGTAGACTTCACCACATACTGACATCCATCGGAGAACCACTGAAATCTATGCAGCCCTACACTTCTGTTCCTTTCTAACCTGGGAATCTTCAACTGTAAGCATTAGGAATCGAAGTTGAAACATTAGGGTTTCGAGGCGAACACGTTAATATTCAATCATTGGATGAGAAGCATATCACCCATGAATTCAAACCTCCTGTTTTTTACTGTGGTCTCTAATTTGATCGACTTAGTTGTGAAGCTTTCATTGCCCTTCTGGGTAACATCTTTAACACTTACTTCATAGTGAATGAAGCGATGAAGGTGCACCCTAGAAGAGCAATGGAAGCTTCACAAATAAACCACGTAGAACAGAGAATATAATCTTACCGAAGAAAAACAACCACCTGAGCTACAAATCCTCTCCATTATCTCAAGAATTCAAGCTTCTGCTGACTCACTGATATACAGGCACAGTCTCGAACCAGGCCGAGGCAGGCGTCAACTACCTCTTGGTTTTCAATGTAATCCCCTAGGTGATATCAGTATTTTTGATGAAATCTAATCAAATAGTAGGCTTTCATCACAATTCATTATGATAAACTCAAAACAAGTGGAGTGCATATCTTCTAATCATTCCTATTTTTAGAGTATTACTTTATTCCTTGTAAAAGTATATTATTTACAGCGCCATTTTAGGCGCCATAACTTAAGATATTCTAAAAAAAAACAAGAAAAGAAATATTCTCTAAAACATAAACTAGTTGATGGTATCCAGCATGTTTCAAAGTTACCTATTCCTCCATAATCTGTCTGAATTCTGGTTCATTTGATAATCTCATGCACTTTGCATCACCTGCTCACACATTGAATGGATACTGCTATCAACTTAAATAAACTAGATAATAAAATTGTTTTTGTTGTTTTTTTTTTTATCTACGAGTAATTGTGATGTATATTTCTTTCTCTAGTATCTGATATGTAGATGATCACTTACACAGAGAGATGAATACAAGTGCACACATTTCTTATGAGGTTTGTTAATACGAGTTTGACCAGCGATTGATATCAGTTAGAGAATCATTGAAAACCAGCCACACGGAGTACTGGATAGCTGTTTCCTCAGCCTAATTATTTTGGGAATCACCAGGGGTCGAACCTAGGACCTCCCAGTTACAAGACAAGCAAGCTCGTATAACATTCAGCCACTGCGACCCTATCCCTCAATGACCAGTCCATGAATTCTAACTTCTATCAATTCGTGAGATTAGCGCGATTGGCACCAAGCGATGTCATCGGTGGGACATCCATCCTCACACTTGACTGGATGGACCTCACTGGTCACGACTTCTCACTAGAACTCCAGGAAACTCCGTCGTGTAGACAGTCAGTCACTAGCGAGCATCAGATTAATTTTCAATAGTTTGTTTGTGAGGATTAGATTTGTTTTTACGAGTTTGACCACGGATTGATATGAGTTACAGAACCATTGAAAACTGTAAGGTCCTGGGTTCGACCCCGTCAGTGCGTGCGCACTGTCGATGATTCCCAAAAAACTGGGATTAAACAGCTGTGCAGTACACCCTGTGACTGGTTTTCAATAGTTCTCTAACTGATATCAATCCGTGATCAACTCGTAAAAACAAATCTAATCCTTACAAACCAACTTTTGAGGTTTGTTAAATTTCAACTGATTAAAAATGTCCATATATGAACAGGTGTATAACCAGTCGATAAATATTGGCATCCCAACGGAAATCCAAAAAAAATTTGTTATCAAGCTGTACCATGAATGTAAATTTCAAATTTGACGACACACTTTACAGACAAGTGGATGGGGTGGCGATGGGCTCCCCATTGGATCCCATTTCGGCAGATTTCTTTATAAGTAAACTAGAAAATGAACTTCTTAACAACCTTATCGGATAATTCTCATTTTATTGCCGATATATGGATGACACCTTCAACCTTTGTGATAATGATTCCGATAGGAACACAAGAACAACTGAATTCATTGAAGTACATTCTGCTATGAAATTCACGTGAGAAGGGGAACCCCAAAATCGAATTATTGCCTTCCTGGATGTCCTCCTTACAAGAAAACCAGATGGTAGTATAAAGAGAAATTTGCATAGGAAGAGTACATGGATATGACAATAAACACATTTTCATAGCTTCGTTCCTCTCCAGTACAAAAGAAATTTAGTAAGGAACGACCCTAAGTCACAGGATTGGAGCTATATGCTTCGAAGATGTAATCGAAGCTGAACTAATAAGGATTGTATATGATATCTTGATTGAAAATAGCTATCCTGACAAATTCATCAGGAAACACATAACCACGAAATTTGAAAAGGACTATTCTCCATCTGTAAATAAGATGCCTTTATATACACGACTGCAATTCTAGGGTGACGCATCTAGTCATGTTTTCTACACGACCGATGGTGATTCCTCAATTGAAAGATGAAGTACCTAGACTAACTAGCCACTTCTAATTGTATCTACCAATTCATCTGCGCTTGTGGAGGAGCGAGTTATATTGACCACTGCTCTAGGAACTTGATTTTTCGTACTCACTCGGGAACATCTACCAGTGTGCTGTGGCTAAATAAAGGTGTAGTAAAAACCATCAACACTTCGATACTTGACCACCTGGTCCAAACCGACCACGAAGCCAGCATTGATGAATCCTTTCCTATCATCCACCAGGTACCAAATAAATTGTCAGAAACATCGAAGTACTGGATGCTCCAAACAGCAGAGGTTATTGTGATTCGCCTGAAACAACCAGTACTCTGTGTGCAAAAGAAGCAAGTCCAGCCATTTACTACTACTACAGCCCTGGCAGGCCTTCAGTGGAGACTATAAATTCATGAATTCTGTATTATCATCTTTCCTAATTTGTCTGTCTGATACTCAGTGCATTGTTATGTTGATGCTGTTGAACTGTAATCTATTGATATTAGTATTATTATTGATTCGATGTTATTTAAACAACATTAATGTTGTTAATAACACTAATTCATTCATTCACTATTATGTATATATAACTGTAGAACTTGACGAAGAAGGAGTTATCGAGAAGAATATTCTTTGTTCAGTAACCATTCTTTTGTTAAATTTCAAAAAAAATCTCTGCGTAAATGAGTCTTTATGTATGAAAGTGATAGTTTTAATGGTACGAGACATTTAGGGAGATTCATCTTGCCTTTTCATTCAATCAACTTCGATTGAAGGCAGCATTGTGTCACCAGATGTGTGATTTTTGGAGGCACTTATTACGACAGAGGTGGGTTTGTGGCTTATTTCACCTAATCTTTAGGCTGCCAACCAGAGGGATCAGAGGTTTTGAACAACAAGGGAATATCCTTTACTCTCATACAATAGGTGTATTTCACTGCCAACTGCAAGGAATTACGTGTAAGTTCTGAGTAAACTTTAACAAAGTAGGGATGAAAAATCTACCAGGATAATAATGAGCTCATTTTGTTTTATTACTTTGTGGATAAAACATAAAAATTTTAATTTTCAAAAGTAAGCTTGCAGGGATTTTATTTGTTTCAGCTGTTTCGTCCTAGTTTGGGACATTTTAGCAGTACGTACCCACCGAGGTTCAAATCCAGGACCATTAGATCACAAACAAATGAAATCCTTATTAATAAATCTGATGCTGTCTAGTGGCTGGCTATAGGATGAAGCTGCTTGGAGTTCTGTTGAGACGACATGACCAGTTGGGTTCACCCAGTCGGGAGTGAGGACAAATACTTGCCAATGACACTGACTGGTGGTCACGCTAAAATGTCGAATTGGTAGAAGTTGGGATTTATGGGTTGTTAAACTGAGTCCCAGTGTTTGGATGGTCTACAAGCTCGCCTTACAGGCGGAAGGTCCTGGGTTCGAACCCATTGGGAGCGTATTGTGAAGAGTCCCAAACTAGGACGAAACAGTCGTCCAGTACTCTAACTGGTATCAATCTGTGACCAAACTTGTAAAAGGTGGACTGCATCACAATGAAGAAACCGTTTTTCTTTCTACAACTAGCCTTCGTCTGTAGAATAGGGGAAGAATCTATATCACATTGTAAAGAACAAATAAACAGTTTTTTAAGACAGCCAAAAGTGAAGAAACTCCCACTTCATGTTACCTTTAACATGTGCATGTCATAGCACATACATATGAAGGGATATTATCCACATTTCTGAACCTAAGACTAAAAGGCTCATAAACATGAAACAGTATTACTGCGTCCCATATATCGGACATTAGTCATGGTGTAGATAGTCTGAAGGTGTTCTCAATAATCAACAAACAAAAGACACGTAGTTATAGGATTTCATCATAAGCTGACATCAGTTAGAGAACCATTGAAAAACCAGCCACAGGGAGTACTGGACAGTCAGCTGTTTCGTCAGCCCACTTTTGAACTCTTCAGCAGCACGCACCCACCACAGGTGTCCGAACCCAGCACCTTCTGGTTACAGCGCAAGTGAGCTCGTCGACCATCATCAGCCACTGGGACCCAATCCAATGGCCAGCCCGTTAATTTCAACTCCTGCCAATTAACGACATGGCGCGACCACTACCCAATGTCATCGGTGGCGAGTATTCGTCCTTACACCCGACCTGCTGCACCCTACTAGTCACGACTTCCCACTAGAACCCAGGTAACTACCTGCCTTAACAGGACCAGTCCCTACGAGCTCGCCTTGTAACCAGAAGGTCGTGGGTTCGAACCCTGGCGGTGGGTGCGTACTGTTGAAGATTGCCAAACTAGGCCGACGAAACAACTGGCTGTCCAGTACTCCCTGTGGCTGGTTTTCAAATGTTCGTCTAACCGATGTCAGCTCATCGTGAAATCCTGTAACCAGTCAATTGAATCCCTAAAAACCAATACTTGAAAAGAAGCGTAGCTTGATACGTTTTAGTAAGGTAATCGCTATCAAGCGGTTAAAACCAAATTCATGTATGCAGAAATAGGCAGTGGCCAAATTTACACTACCTTAGTGATTAAACTTACAAAACAAAGGTATGCAATTCTTATTACGTCATGTATTCTTCTATATCATAGTGTCATAGCCAAAGTCAAGGTGTTTCACAAATTGATCTCCAAGCTCTGATTAGATACAGGGAATGCTATAAAAAATATCATTCCAAATCAAATCTTGCCTGCCTTTTTGAACTTGGAGAGGTTAGCTAGTGTTCTACTAATTCACTACGTACTTTTTCCGCAAATCTATGGCGTTAGGTAAGGTTACAGCTTTTTAGATTAAGGTTAAGGGTTAAATTTAGGGTCAGAAGTTAGAATTATGCTTAGAGTTAGGGATAGGTTGAAGAATAGTGTCAGAAATAGCAATGGATCTCGAAGTGCCATGTCCTACAGTCACCAAGATGGATGAGTATATCGCTCATGGTACAATTCCTCTATACATCATCTGTGTATTGACTGGGAAACATTCTTACAACACATAAGCGACAAATATATAGTGTTATTTAGAAGAACATATTTAAGCGAACAATATTGTTTTCAAGTGTTGGTTTGTAGGGATTTGATTGGTTTCAGGATTTTCATCATGAGCTGACATTAGTTAGAGAACCGGTGGGTGCGTACTGATGAAGAGTCCCAAACTAGGACGAAACAGCTGTCCAGTACTCCCAGGTTTTCCAATGGTTCTCTAACTAATGTCAGCTCATGATGAAAATCCTGGAATATTGTTTTCAATTAGATCTCATCAGGCTTAACTCTAATATATATATAAGTTTACAAATAAAAATTCAAATATAAACCAATCATGGTGTTTTGTCTATAGGATAATACGATGGTGAATATAAATTGTGCAATTAGTCATAATAGTAGTAATGATAATAATAATTATAGTAATAATAGAAATGGTCTTATCACTAATAAGGATGAAAAAGTGAGGCAATCTGTGATAACACGAATAATGAAAAACAGCATGATTAAACAAACAACTGTTCAGGTGGAAGTAGTCGATAAAGGCTAGTAAAAACAAATGAACCGATTAAGTAATGTTAGATTGTAAGGGAAGGAAATGAAACACGTTTATAATGAAGATAAGATTAAGGGATGATAAGTAAGGGGATGAAAATACAAACAAAGGGTGGTGTAGAAGTTATTGGTTGGTTACATCTTAATAGCCCTAGGGAGGGATAAAGGCTGTACGAACTTTTTTGAATACATAATTTAGGTTTAATAGTTCGAATGCCTATTGCCTCAGCTGTGTGTAGTAGACGAATACGAAGTCTATTGGAAAGATTCGGTGGGATACGATGAATCACTTTGAACGCTCTCGTTTTCTCGATTACATGACCACCATCGATTAAGTGTGACAAAACTGAGCTACGGATTGTTTTCGTCTGTCCTTTGCCAAACCACGATGGGAGATGTTCACTAACACGTTGGCTAAGCTGTCTAGTAGTACGCCCAATATAACTGTCACCGCAGGTGCAGTTGAATTGATAAATACACATAGATGTGGCAAAACTATCAAGCTTATCCTTCGTTTGCGTCCCACTCATTCGTCGGCTAGAGAATGACAAACATAGGTGTGCTGCATAAAATGTTCTTCGTATACTCCTTGAAAGTCTCTGGAATAGAATCTCACTTGATAAGTCACCATTAAATTGTAACTTAATAAATAGAGGTTTCTTACGTGCAGTCAGAGTCTCCGGTTTTTCTCCGATGTTTTCATATGTTTCTTTATGAAACTACTCGGATAGCCCATCTCCATCAAGGAATCGTGAATATATTCAAATTCCTTTTGTAAGAGGTCATCCGTACATATCTTTCTTGCTCTGCTCGCAAGACATTTTAAAAAATTCCTTTTATATTTAATGGGCACGTAACTAAGGAAGTGTGTGTATTGCCCTGTGAAAGTGCTTTTTCTATACACGCTTCTCCCAAGTGACCCACCTTCTCTCTTATTTAGCAAGACATCCAGGAAATGTAGTTTATTGTCCTGCTCCTCTTCACAAGTAAAGGTAAGCGAATGGTGGATGTTGTTGAATTTCAGCAACAATTCGTCTATATTAACATTCTCATCAGCTATATATATGTATATATATATATCGCATTAGTCAATGAAAGTTTTGTAATTACACATCTAAGGTTCTACATTGGTAGACAGTGCTAATTGTATATGCTCTCAAGAAAGTCGAAAATGTCGATTTAAATCGTCCTAAGATTGTGCAGTACGAAGCTTTTGCCTCGGTTTCATTCATACTGATATTCGCTTACTCTGGATAATAGATTTCCGTTTTATAAGAATGCTACATGCAAATGATGCATAACTCAGGAAGTTTCATCATTCATGTGGAACAGAGTGTCGTGTTCTGTAAACTATACTTGCACCATGCAGACAACATGTACAGGTAACACACATTTGGACTAAAGTGACGAATATTTGCATCAAATATTACTTTCTGCAATACACACTTTGTTATGCGTTCCTAGGTGAATTAAGAACTGCCCAATCAATCTACCGCTTTTCAAATAACATATCGCAACCTAGGCGTTTTGACTCCATTTCGTATTTCTTTACTTGATGTTGACCAAGTCGAGTTCGAACGAATGTGTCCCTACGCATGTAGTATCAAGGCGCAAGCACAGTCCCACATACGTGCACTAATCATGATAAATTTACTTGTGACCAATAAATATATAAATACTATGCCCACTGACACTCTTTCACTCAATATTACCGGTAACTGCATAAAACTTATCAAAAAGGAAGAGATTTTGTCAAAGTCATTTCCACGAACAATTTTTATTACACAGTTTCAATAAAATAACAACATTCCAGTAATAAAAGACTATTTACTTATTATCTTCACGCAAATGGAATTTAGTAGTTCGCTAAGATTTTTTCAACCCTGTCCAACTGACGAGATATATCTTCGTTAATACTGTCATCATCTTCCCAAGGCTCTTTCAATTTATCTCCTCTATCCACTTCAGCCATACTATTCGGTGCTTCCTGTAAATTCTGTTGTTTTGTCTTCTGATTCATTGGTTTGTTGAAATTTTCTGTCAACTCATCACTTTCTGGTGTCTCAGATGCGTAAGGCGCATTGTTCATTGCGTTGTCATCAACAGTTTCTAGTCTGTTTGGTTCATTTTCAGTCGGAATCGAATACTGACTTGGCAGCATTTCATTCAAATCTTCAGGTGATCCTTTCTCGTGGTCTTGGAGATTGTTTAAAGAATTCTCACTGATAGCATTAATGCTTGTTGTGATTGTGAGTATAGCGTATAACAGTAATACAGGAGACATGCTTTGAATTCCTTCCTATAAGGTAGACTGACAAAACTTTGCGAAAATTCGTTATATATATATATGAAATATTTGCAAGGTCGTCGTAAGTGGTATTCACTTCTGCCCACTTTCAAATTACTTCCATAAACGCCTTTCAATTGGTCAACAATGATTTCTACTCACGTACCTGGATTTTCACATTCGCAATGATTCAGTCGTTCGAATTGCGATCAATATGTCTATCAGTGGTCAAAGTGATGTTCAAAATTTCATTTGCCTCGACATAATTTAGTTTAGTCTATAAATGACTGCTGATTGGTCAGATATTTAAAAATTGATTTTATTACGTTGTGGGAGACTGCACTATATTTTTAGTGTTAACAGTGAGTTCACGCAAAAAATACTGTAGACATAGAAATGGAGTATATATATATAAAGGATCACCTGAAGATTTGAATGAAATGCTGCCAAGCCAGTATTCGATTCCGACTGAAAATGAACCAAACAGACTAGAAACTGTTGATGACAACGCAATGAACAATGCGCCTTACGCATCTGAGACACCAGAAAGTGATGAGTTGACAGAAAATTTCAATAAACCAATGAATCAGAAGACAAAACAACAGAATTTACAGGAAGCACCGAATAGTATGGCTGAAGTGGATAGAGGAGATAAATTGAAAGAGCCTTGGGAAGATGATGACAGTATTAACGAAGATATATCTCGTCGTCAGTTGGACAGGGTTGAAAAAATCTTAGCGAACTACTAAATTCCATTTTTGCGTGAAGATAATAAGTAAATAGTCTTTTATTACTGGAATGTTGTTATTTTATTGAAACTGTGTAATAAAAATTGTTCGTGGAAATGACTTTGACAAAATCTCTTCCTTTTTGATAAGTTTTATGCAGTTACCGGTAATATTGAGTGAAAGAGTGTCAGTGGGCATAGTATTTATATATTTATTGGTCACAAGTAAATTTATCATGATTAGTGCACGTATGTGGGACTGTGCTTGTGCCTTGATACTACATGCGTAGGGACACATTCGTTCGAACTCGACTTGGTCAACATCAAGTAAAGAAACACGAAATGGAGTCAAAACGCCTAGGTTGCGATATGTTATTTGAAAAGCGGTAGATTGATTGGGTAGTTCTTAATTCACCTAGGAACGCATAACAAAGTGTGTATTGCAGAAAGTAATATTTGATGCAAATATTCATCACTTTAGTCCAAATGTGTGTTACCTGTACATGTTGTCTGCATGGTGCAAGTATAGTTTACAGAACACGACACTCTGTTCCACATGAATGATAAAACTTCCTGAGTTATGCATCATTTGCATGTAGCATTCTTATAAAACTGAAATCTATTATCCAGAGTAAGCGAATATCAGTATGAATGAAACCGAGGCAAAAGCTTCGTACTGCACAATCTTAGGACGATTTAAATCGACATTTTCGACTTTCTTGAGAGCATATACAATTAGCACTGTCTACCAATGTAGAACCTTAGATGTGTAATTACAAAACTTTCATTGACTAATGCGATAAATATATATATATATATATATATATATATTAGAGTTTGCAGCGAAAAGCAATTTTAATTCTCAGATAAATTAAGTTTTGGTAAATTGGAATACGTTCCTACACACCCATAACGGCTTATATTTAGGAGCGAAACGCTATGCACTATGAGGGTGGTTGCATAAATAGAAAAACAGCACCCATTTCTTACAAAACTGACATCAGTTATATCGTTTACTAATAAAATTATGGTAGGACACATTATGGTAAAAGTATAACTAAAAATAACCCTTCACTTCGTATAATTGGAAGGATAACTTTTACTGAACTAAAGAACCATGATACAAAAGCTAACACAACAAGTTTGTATTAAAGCATAGCGGATATACGCTGTATAAAACGTGTTACTTAACAATTTAAGCAATTCTGAATGAGAAGACACCACCATGATGAGGAAATAGAAAACCATTAAGAGTCGATGAAATGAATTTATGTGCAATAGGTTGCTGTTTATTGTACAGATAAGAATTGTATTTCTTAAAAAATTGGTCAACGACCAGGCTAAATAGGAAATGGTGCATTAAAATGAACTAATTATCCTGATAACAAATTTTAGACTTTAGAGCTTAACCCCGCGATATGGTGTAGCACATTGCAGTGCACCTACCTGGGTTCTAGTAGATTTCGCTTATAAGTTTCAAACAAAAAATGGAACCTGCTTTTCATGGCCAAAGAAAACAATATCGTTAATCCTCGGTCATTTATTGGGAAACCACTGAGATATAGACACATAGGAAAACCATTAAATGAAAAAAACCAGTCGTCTGTTTGCCTTTTTTTATCCATTCGTTTTTAAGTTACAACTAATGAAAAAGTATAGTAACTGAAAACTTATATACAGTGTCAGTCAAAAAACTTCAGTCAAGAAACTTTAAAAGTCGAAAAGAATAGTGATGGCCAAACAGAAGCTTGAGTAATGAATATATAACAATTTGAACAAGAACAGTGTCGCTTTATTTTGTCAATTCATAACATGCTTGGGACAGATAAACTGTATAAACACATAATATCCTGGCTTAATACCATTGTGAGTGTGAGTAAAATTCAATCAAAATGGAGATAAACCGCGTATATTTGTAAATATCTATAAAGATGACATACAGATAATAACATCAGAAAACACAAGATGATTTGTGAAGAAAATGTTTATAAAATACACATGTAGGGAATCTCGTACGTTTGAGTAGATCACCTTTAATCTGTAGATGGTGTAAGAATCGAAGATTCACTGTCTACATTTGTGGGTAAGTCGTCAGTTTCTGATTTAGTGCCTAGAAAAGTGAAATGTTGAATAAAAGACAGATGAAAATAAGTATTTGAAAAGAAAATCGTAAACTTGTTAATTGAATGTTAAACACTCAAACTTTTGTCACATTTATCTGATGGTGAGATTATATGGGATGATTTTAGGTAAATCCAAAGGTGAGTAAAAACCCATTGGATTTCGACTGCCTCATTCGAACTGATAAATGCTAGAAGACTTATTCCGGCGAGCTCCGAATTCAATGAGGAGCAAAAGCTGCACAAAAGGAAACTTACGAAAAGTCTCCGCAAGGACCGTGAACAGTGGTGGGTGACAACGGCGAAAGAGATGGAAAAAGCATCGGCGATAGGCAACGCTAGGCAACTCTTTAGACTCATCAGAGAAACGAGTGGGAGAAGGCAAATCATAAGTGAGACTATTTCTGAGAAAAATGGCTCCTTAATTAGCTCTCAGGATAGATGCCTTGAACGATGGAAAGAACATTTTGAGGAACAATTAAACTCGCCTACAGCCACACTGAACCTCCCCGCCATCCAGCACACACCCGAATGGGATATAGACACTGGTACGCCGTCTGTAAATGAGATCACAGAAGCTATCTGTAATTTGAAACGAGGCAAAGCGGCAGGACCCGACGGAATTATTCCGGAGGTGTTTAAATATGGGGGTGACATACTAGTATATAGTTTAACTAAGGTACTAGGTAACGTCTGGGAATCAGAGACGGTTCCATCAGACTGGGGTAAGTCAATTATTACACCAATATTCAAGAAGGGAGACAAGTCCTCATGTGATAATCATAGAGGAATCAGCCTGACGAACATAGTATCTAAAATCCTAGGCTCAGTAATCATGCACAGACTAAGCAGAACTCGGGAGGAACAAACGAGGGAAAATCAAGCAGGCTTCAGTCCAGGTGGAGGGTGCATAGATCATATCTTCACTCTCTGACAGATCCTAGAACATAGACACACTTTTAGGCGTCCAACAATTGCCATATTTCTTGACTTGAAGGCGGCCTTCGACTCCGTGGATCGAAAGGTACTATGGCAATGTTTGACTATGAAGGGAGTGCCAAGAAAGTACATTGCACTAATCAAGGCACTCTACTCAAACTCACGTAGCCGTGTAAGGGCTTATGGGGAATTGTCATCTGAGTTGTTAACAACCAGTGGTGTCCGTCAAGGATGTCCACTTTCCCCATTTCTGTCTAACTTCATCATAGATATGCTAATGGAAGTATCCTTAACTGAACCTAACGACTTAGGTATCGACTTGTTACCAGGGAATAGTTTTATGAACTTAGAATATGCGGATGACATAGTCCTGTTAGGGGAGGATGCTGACAAAATGCAGAGCCTTCTGAACACCTTGAGCAGCAATCTTCGTATGTTTGGCATGCGATTCGCCCCTGTTAAATGTAAGATGCTGCTACAGGACTGGACTACGTCAACTCCTAGCTTAGTGATAGGGAGTGAAGTGATAGAACATGTTGACCACCTCACCCATTTGGGAAGTTGTATCAGCACCAACGGACTGATTGGTGACGAAATCTCAGCACGGATCCAAAAAGCTCGAGCTGCTTTCGCTAACTTACACCATCTCTGGTGTAGGCGTGACATCCGGCTATCAACCAAGGGACGTGTGTACTGCTCAGCAGTTCGCTCCGTCCTTCTCTATGGCTCTGAAACATGGCCAATACGAGTTGAAGACATGAAAAGGTTGACTGTTTTTGATCATAGATGTCTACGATCTCTTTCTCACGTTAGGTGGTATAATAAGGTAAGTAATGTTGACGTTAGGCGTAGAGTGTTGGGCAAGGAGGGAAAATCAATCGACGAGGCTATAAAGTTACATAGATTGAGATGGCTAGGTCACGTGCTCTCGGGACTCTAAGAATCAATGGCTGGAGACAATAGGTGACATGGCTTAAAATCGTTGTCAATGGCGCAGATCTATTCGGTCTATGTAATCTTCCATATTCCTTTCTACCATTACTCATTCTCTTTCACTCTTATACTTGTCAAAACTCTATTGATTCTGAACGAAGAATATTCTTTCAATAATTTCTCTTCAGGTTCTTACAATTATAAAATATAATATTTGTTGTCGTTACAATAAAGGCCAGTTATGCGGCAGATACATTTTTAACGTAGAATAACAGATTAGTTATGGGGTGTCAAAATAAATAGTCGTATTTGTGTGACAAACGTGCTAGGCTGAATTCGATTACGAAATATTGTAAAACGGGAGACACGTCCACACGCTGTTCCTACCGTGGACAAACTTGGATTGATGATTCTTCTTCTCACCAAGAGTGCTCCTTCCCCTTAACCCTCTTGGCTCTTTTTCCTTTCCTTATTATTACAAATATTATTATCATTACAATTATTATTATTATTATCATTATTCGTCATAATTTATGCCCTTCATGCAAACATTCTCTCAATACTATCGAATTTTTTTTCGTTTATACTATCCGAACTTATTATTAGTGATATTATCTCTTTTCTCAATATATGCCTCCACCTCTCTCATTTCACACATTCATTATTTCATTATGAACCTCTCATTGCAGTCTTCCTATCTCCTGTTTAACACAGACCACTTTGTACTAGCCACTCACCTGACACCTTTTATAACCTTGAATTGACTTGTCAATTTTCCTACCCCACACTCTACAAATCTATTATGATTAATCACCATTGTCTCCCGTTTTACAATATTTTGTAATCGAATTCAGCCTAGCACGTTTGTCACACAAATACGACTATTTATTTTGACACCCCATAACTAATCTGTTATTCTACGTTAAAAATGTATCTGCTGCATAACTGGCCTTTATTGTAACGACAACAAATATTATATTTTATAATTGTAAGAACCTGAAGAGAAATTATTGAAAGAATATTCTTCGTTCAGACTGACTTTTAATTCATAATATAGGAATTTTCCACACTATCAAATCTATTGATTCGCTTCACTCATCTTCTTGTCTACCTTTGTGTGCTATTTGGAACGTGGCAACTCGAACTGCTGCACTTCGGTGCCAAGTTCTATGTTGAATCCAGACAGACAGACACACCACTTAATCTACGCATATAATTACTCAGCCTAGAACTTTAGATACCATATTAGTCAAGCTAATCCCTAATACTGTCATATTTACTGTACATATTATGATTAAAAGTTCATATTCTTTTCACACCTCCAACCTCTAACAGCTATATCATCATAAAGAATGATGAAGAGAACTGCCACACAGTATACACATTTTTTTCACTGATGGTCAAATATCAGGCCAGCACCCAAAATGAAGCGAATCGCCAAATGCTAAATTAGCATTTTCTATACATACTGGGATTTTGTCATCAATCAGATCATCACAGCTGGTGGAATTCCCCAAATAAATTAAGTCGACAACACATTCAACCACTTTACTCCCAACAGCTAAATTAAGAGTCGCTGCAGATCAACTGTGCATCATCATCATCATTATCTTAAATTTACTAAGGACGCAATCCCTACCCAAGTTAATTAGATTTTCTACCAAAGATTTGCATAGGGCGTTAAGAAGACTACATTTTCGTCAGTTTTCATCTAGGACTGTATCATCGGCACACTCTAACTCAACGAAAGTTTTCCGTGATATGTAACAGCTCCTGATACAGCTCACTGTCACACAATCAGTGCGATAATAATCAAATAACCTGATAGTGCGCAACACTGACCTGAACAACTGGTTGTCATTACTTCAGAAAAAAGCTCAACATGAGACCTTTAGGTTTGTATTAGTTCGAGTAGTGCCTCGATTAGTATAATATACTTTCTCGGTACTACTTTCCCCAAGGCCAAATGCCATCTTCGTATCAGGAGATACATGAATTGTTTGTTTACGGAGCAACAGTAGGAACTACTACAACGTGTGTATCCGAAAATTTGTTTTAAAACAAAATTTCGACATACGCATGTATGAGAAAAGAACTCACTTTGTGTTCTTTCGTCACCTTTACCGATAAAAGGAGAATCATCACCCTCTTCTGGATTAGCATTCTTACGGGAATGGACGACAGGAAAATCTCCAGGACTGTTTGACGCGCTATTAGTTTCCTGAAGACCAGTAAGCTCTGAGTTCAAACGACTATTAAAAGTGGTTATACGTGAACTAAGAGCCTGAAAAAGTCTATCTGCTTCTTTGTGTGAGTGCATCACAAGTAAGTAAGCACAAAACTCCGGTTTTATTGCAACAGAATCGGTTGGACATGAGATCTGCTTTAGAAAATAAGGAAAAATACGATGAACCATTAGCATATTTGTAGCAAACGCAAAAGGTTAGGTGCATTAAAATTCTGAAATACCGACGATACTTTTAACCCACCGCCATGATTGAGGAATTTTTTTTTACACTTCAGTGACTTTTTCCCAACTAGTACAGTGATATTGTAAGAAGAGAAAAGTTACGCTATTAATACAAAGCAGATTTCGCACCTACGTGTCCCGAAAATTCATTAAATTTCTATTATTACATATCAAATCATAATGTCTAACATTATGAATGTTTTACTACTAACCTTAGAATTAAGTACCTATTGCGTTTACAGCTTAAACATTTTTATACATACTCAATGCATTTTTCAAAGATTATGCAACTTTTTTGCATCTGAATTCTGATTGGTTGTTAAAGGTCAGTGTGGTTTTCGCTATGATAGTATAACTTTACTTTATCTTTTATTGTATCATGTGAACATTACTCACACTACTCCGTTGTTTGTTATTTTATGAAAAAACCTTCCTCAATAGGTAGATAACTTATTTTACTGTTATATTCTTTCTAGTTAAGATTTGTTTCTAACGTAAATCTTTCTTTGTCTAATTATCCTGTAAATGGTCAGTCCTTTTAACTCTTAACAGTTAAAAAAACTTACATTATTCCAGGCCTGTGTCACTCTTAGTTTCTGTCAGTCAATAACTTCTTGTCGTCGTGAAGAAAGCGTGTGTGTCGATGGCTTAGCAATAGATGGAATGCTCGTCAACCACACACACATGGTGTGGGGTTCAATCCCCTGCCGACGCATTCCTACACCTGGCTAAGCAGGTAATAAGCTCGGTAAAGAAAGAAGGTTGGGCATGAGGCTAGCAACGTCATCCCGTAAAAATAAACACCACCAACTACTATCGAAATTTCATAACTCTAGATTGAAACTCTTTGTTCCACTTGTAACTTGAAGAAATAAGAAAATCTTGAAGAAAATATGTTCAAGCATTTATAATTTCTCTGGACCCAAATAAAAAACTTGGAGGATCTTGATTACTCCTATGATATATATCTGATTTCCTACAAACTGGAAGATATTCAAGTGAAAAGCAGCAAGTTGGCAGAAGAAGCATCCAGAGATTATAGGACTTCAGATGAAGACAGAGAAAACAGAGGTAGGTGATGAAGATTCCTGGACAACAGAAACAGCAACAACAACAACAGACAACAATCAGCATAAATGAGAGGAATCTGAGAGAAGCAACCTCATTTACCTACCTACTGACCTACCTACCTACCTACTTGGGAAGCATCATTTCAACTAAGGCGGACGGAACTGATGAGGATATCAAAGCAAGGATTGGGAAAGCATGACAGGTTTTCATTACTCTCAAGTCTATGTGGAGATCAACAGCACCACTTGGCATGAAAATGAAAATAATATGCGGATTTTCAACTCCAATGTGAAGTAAGTAATACTTGCTATATGGATCAGAGACTTACCGCGTCACAGAAAGCAATTCGAACAAACTACACACCTTCATCAACAGTTGTCTTCACTCAATACTTCGCTCAAGATCAGATGGCTGGCCAGAAGAGATCAGAAACAGGGAGGGATCTCTGCCAATGAACGAACCAACCCAGTAGGAACCAATTGTGCAACAAATATGCAGGAAGAAATTGAGGTAGGTGGATTGGAGGCCATACTCTTGGAAGCCAAACAAACCACCATCAAGTGAGTGACATCACACGCCAGGACATCAGTCGAGTGGAACTCGAATGGGAAGCGGCGAGTTGTTTGTCAGTGCCAGAGTGGGTTCACATAGGAGTGGAGGAGGTGATATGAATAGGAGAAGATGAAACCATATGGGCTGAGGTGGGGCCAGGTGAAAACGTTGGTGGAGAACCGAACGCATTGGAGACGTGAGTGGCTGAAGCTCTAAGTCACAGTAGTAGAAAGGGATTGGTCAGACTAGTAGAGCACAAAAACCTGGTAAAATCTAGGTTAGTTAACCCGAATAAGATAAGAAATCTAGAGAATAGCTCAGCAGCTATAGCATTCACTACATGCAATTACACACAACCATACATTAGGCTGGATGGGATAAGATGACAGTTTTCAAATTCAACATAACACGATGGAGGGAGAGGTTGATAACGACAGCTTTATTTATCAAATCAAGTGAAGCGAATACATGTAACACAAATGAATTAACACCTGTCCCGGATATCCAGAACATTCTACTACCCCAACTGCTAATTGGCAGGAATGATTATTATTATTATTGTCTCCTTTAATTCCTAGAGGAACATAGAGCTTCAGCCAACCACGTCTCCATTGCGTTCGGTTCTCTGATAGAGTCTTCACCTGGATCCAAGTCTGCCCACATGCTTTCATCTCCTCTTTACATGACCTCCTCCAAGTCACTCTTGCACTGACGACCAACTCACCGCTTCCCTTCCGGGTTCCACTTGAGCAATGGCTTGTCTAGTGATGTCACTTGATGGTTTCCTCAGTCAATCCATCTCCATTTCTTCATGCCTATTTGTTTCACAATCAGTTCCTGGTTGGTTCGCTCCCAGAGGTCCCCATTGATGATCCTTTCTGGCCATCTGATCTTGAGTATTGAGCGAAGTCAGCTGTTGATGAAGGTCTGTAGTTTGTTTGAGATGCTCTTTATGACGCGCAGTGCAAGTCTCTGATCCGTATAGTAGCACTGACTGACTTCACATTGGAGTTGAAAATCCAGATCTTATTTTCATTTTCATGCTGAGTGCTGTTGACCTCCCCACAGACTTGAGAGTAATGAAAGCTTGTCTTGCTTTTCCAATTCTTGGTTTGATATCCTCGTCAGTTCCGCCTGTAGTTGAAACAATGCTTCCCAGGTCGGTTGGTGAAGGAGGTTGTTTCTTTCAGGTTCCTCCCATTTATGCTGATCGTTGTCTGTTGTCGTTGTTCTTGTCCAGGAATCTTCATTATCTCTGTCTTCTTTATGTTCACCTGAAGTCCTATCTTTGATGCTTCTTCGCTTCGCTTTGGCAGGAATGAAGAAAACTATAATCGTGAAGTCTCAAAGTTGTGTAGTTATAACTGATAATGTGATTATGAAGAACAGATTATGTTCGAAACATCATCCAGTAACTAATACTGTTTCACTGTGTTATTATATATATATATATAATAAACAAATTAATGTGAAAATACTACTGATAGACTGATATCAGTAGTTGGATACTACTCATATCAAACAGTAGTAGTTGTTCACCAAAACTCAGTTGGTTTGAACTGATAAGTCGAATCTAGTACATCGTTGATGAACTCCGCCTCAAACGAGAGTAACTGCTGTCTGGTGTTTAGATCACTTCGGTATGGCTAGTAAGCATTACTGCTTGATATCGTGCGTCGATGGCACAGCGGTAGAATGCTCGCCAACCATGCCTAATGTGGTCCGGGGTTCGATCCCCGGACGCCACCGACGCACTCCTCCATTACTTCGCTAAGCCAGTAATAAGACTGGTAAAGAGGGAAGGTTAGGCGGCATGAGGCTAGCACCCCTATCCTGTAAAAATGAACACCACTACTACAAAAACTTCAAGCCTCTATCTTGAAGCCCTCCCTATGTTTCATGGGGAACGTAAAGGAATAAAAAAACAGCTTTATATCACTGGTATTTAACCAATCAGTAGGATGCAGCACTGTGCTGTTTTCTATAGTTTAGTTTGTAAGGGTTAGTTATGTTTTTACGAGTTGATCATGGATTGATATCAGTTAGAGAACCATTGAAAACCAGCCACACGGAGTATTGGACAGTCACCTGTTTCGCCAGCCTAGTTATTTTGAGAATCATTGGCAGTACGCACCCACTGGGATTCGAACCCAGGACCTTCCGGTTACAAGGCACGCTCGAATACCATTCAGCTACTGGGACGTAGAAGTTAGAATTCATGAGCTGAATGGTATACGAGCTTGCCTTGTAACCGGAAGGTCCTGGGTTCGAATCTCAGTGGGTGCGTACTGCCGATGATTCCCAAAATAACTAGGACGAAACAGCTGTCCAGTACTCCCTGTGACTGGTTTTCAATGGTTCTCTAACTGATATCAATCCGTGATCAACTCGTAAAAACATAACTGTGCTGTTTACCGTTTCCCACTACATATATACTGTTAAACCGAGAGAATATGTAGCAGTACTGAGAATTTTGCTTTTTCAAATGTTTTGCATTTACATTTATGCCAAATAGTTAAAAAAAATAAAAATAGAATAATGCTAATGTATATTGGTAAAACCCGAGTAAAGAAAAAAAAACAGTGAATACGTTACTGCAATAAAAGCAACCCCATTAAACAGTTTATTACGTAATCGATGCAAAAATGGATTACATATATATATAATTCATTTTTAAAAATTATGCAACATTACGGGGATAAACATAAAATGGTATAGAAAAACAAAACAGTATACAAAAATTATCATTGATAAGATTTAATGCCCGAATAACATGAATATTACATCGTTTTTGTGAAGTTTTATCTGCCTCAATCTTTAGTTGCGTTACATTATGTGGCGTAAATAAAAAGGGTATCAACAGATCAATATGTGTAGTGCGCTTACAATAATTCAGACAGGCGGGGGGAGGGGGTTATTTTTTTGTAGAAGACGGTATTTTGAAGTGATCAACAGATCAATATGTATTAGATAGCTGGAGGCAATCGACAGGAAGCTTTGCCAAGACCTAGGTTTCGTGCTAGTTGGCACTCGTCAGCAAGGCGGCGTATCTGCAACCTTGAAGGAACTCATGTCCCTTCTGAGATTCGAACCCGCGTCACCCAGTGCTGCACTGGTAAGGTCTTTGACTGTAGGCGCCACTTGGTGACGCGGGTTCGAATCTCAGAAGGGACATGAGTTCCTTCAAGGGTGCAGATACGCCGCCTTGCTGACGAGTGCCAACTAGCACGAAACTTAGGTCGCAAGGCTTCCTGCCGATTGCCTCCAGCTGTCTAATATCATCAAATCAATGTGCACAGTGATGGCGAGCTACCTAGAATGGTGGCCACATTGCAAACCTGACTGATAGAATTCAGTTTGCACCAAACAAAGGACTAGCCAGACACATCACACTAGTTACTAGTGTCCAATCAAGATCATTATGTGTAATGAGCTTACAATAATTCAGACGAGGGGGTTTATTTTTGTAGAAGGAATTATTTTGAAGTGAAGTGGTGAAAATGAAGTTATGTAGGAATTAAAGCAGTTGAATTACTTCAAGAAACAATACGGACTGAAAGAATCTTTAGAATTGAAGCTAAACTGGACAGGTTATTCAAAATCTAAGTTTGAATTCCTCCCAGTGGTATACACAAAGACGAAGACAAAGACAAATGGCTATCAGGGAGTCGAACTCATGACCGCTGAGGTATGAATAGAAGATTTTGTTATTCAACCAATGAAATACAGTGATTCCTGACTAAGTCTGTCTTGACACTAATCTAGACCTGAAAAACTCAACATCCAGACATCAGTCCAATGCTGAACAGTGAAAAATTTCGGATGCGTCTTCTGATAAACCTCATGACAGGTGGTGGTGATCGAGTTGGTTGTCTGAACAGTTGGTCATCAATGACGTTTTAACATTATTATTTTATTATTATTCCTTTAGGTTATGAGTGGAACATAGGACTGCAACAACACAGGTACACTTCATCCATTTTCTGCTGTCGTCTTCAGCTGGGTCCACGACTGACCATAATCTCTCATCTCCTCTTCGTCACACGATCTCCTCCATGTCACGCTAGGACGACCTACTCGTCGCTTCCCATTGGGGTTGCACTCGAGAGATGGCCTGCATTGCTAGCTATGTCATTCGACGATCTCCTCAACATATGCCCAGTCCATCTCCACTTTCTCCTATATATTTGTTGAGCAATCGGCTCTCGCCTGTTGGTTTGTTCCACTAAAGAGTTTCTTGTGGCTGATTCTCTCTGGACGACCGGCCGGCCATTTGATCTTCAGTATGGAGTCAGCAAAGTCTGTCAGTTATTGGAAGTGCTTTTCGTGACACGCAGTGCAAGTTTCTGACCAGTATAGAAGAAGTGACTGACTTGACATTTGTCTTGAAAATCCGACTCGTTGTTTATGCTGATTGAGGGCAGAAAATTTCCAAACTGCTTTCAGGTTATGACTGGCTTTGATATCTTCATCTGGTCCGTGCTCCGTGGCCGGATAATTGAAGGCAGGAAGTGACCTCTGTCAAATCTCTCCCGTTGATGGTGATTGGTTCTGGTTGTTGTTGCCTCTTCGCATGACCTATTCCTACGTATTGTCACCCTCGCATTGACGGCCAACTAACTCGCCACTTCCCATTCAGGTGCCACTCGATCGATAACCTGGCGTGTGATGTCACTCACTTGATGGTGATTTCTTTGGCCTCCAAGAGCATGGCCTTCAATCCACCTCCATTTCTTCCTGCATATTTGTTACACAATTGGTTCCTGCTGGGTTGGTTTGTTCATCGCCATAGATAACTCCCTGTTTATGATCTCTTCTGGTCGGCCATCTGATCTTGAGCGAAGTGTTGAGTAAAGACAACTGTTGATGAAGGTTTGTAGTTTGCTCGAATCGCTTTCCGTGGCGTGGCAAGTCTCTGATCCATATAGTAAGTAGCACTGACTTCACACTGGAATTAAAAATCCGCACATTATTTTCATTTTCATGCTGAGTGACGCTGTTGAGTTCCACAGACTTGACAGTAATGGGAGCTTGCCTTGCTTTCTCAATCTTCGCTGCTTTGATATCCTCATCAGTTCCACTGACCTGTAGTTGAAACGATGCTTCCCAGGTAGGTAGGGAGGGAGGTCGGTAGGTAGGTAGGGAGGTCGGTAGGTAGGTAAAGGAGGTTGCTTCTTTCAGATTTCTCCCATTTATGCTGATTGATGTCTGTTGTTGTTGTTGCTGTTGCTGTTGGCCAGGAATCTTCATCACCTATCTCTGTTTTCTCTATGTTCACCTGAAGGCCTATCTTCTCTGGATGCTTCTTCTATCGCCAACTTGTTGCTTTTCACTTGCATATCTTCCAGTTTGTGGGAAATCAGACATATATCATCAGCGAAGTCCAGATCCTCCAAGTTTTTTGTGTGGGTCTATTTTATGCCTGTCTGTTTCCTCGTTGCTCGGCCCGCTCTCTGTCTGTCGCATTATCCAGTCTACCCCTCTCAACCAGGAAAATCATTGGAGATAGTAGGCAGCCAGTCAGTCAGCCTTGTCTTACTCCCGTCTTCACTTCAAAGTACACGATGATAAACTTGAAGTGAAACATTCATTCATAATCTCAGAAACTGAAACTACTCCTGATTTCATTGATATAAGAAGAATAGAATCTGATCGCTGTGGTAGAGTAAAATTCGACCACAAAATAATTTTTTTATTTGATAAAAAGCACACGATGATACAGTATTACTGATTTACCGATAAAGTTTTGAGTACAATTCATTGCTCATAAGGGCATCATATTGAAGCCTGATAGTACAAAAATATGGAAAATATTACTTAAACAAAAAAAATCAAAAGATAAAATATAATGGAATTATAATATATAAATATATTCACAAAGTTTGAAACTTATATGAGTGCGTTGGTCGACCTGATGAGTGAGCAATAATCTCTGCTCAAAACGTCACCGGTAAATAATGTTGTATCAATGTGTGGTTTTCATCAAAGAAATTTATTCTATTATAGAATTATTCTCCATCACAGTACCCAAATCCTATTCCGATCTTTATGGATAGTTGGGAAAATATGACTCTTAATACATTTAATCCTACCCCAAAAAGATATGGTGAAGATATATATATGTTGACACTTTCACGGTGTTAAAAACAGAACATATCTCTAGTTTCTTCACGTATATAAATTCAATAAAGGAATCGATTATAAACTTACATTTGAGTCAGAAAATAAACAAGAAGAATTAGCTATGTTAGATTGTAAAATAAAACTAACAGGAGAAGGTAAACTATGCACTAGCTTTTATCAGAAGTCGACGCACTTGAACTGATACTAAAACTTAAAGTCTAAATTATATTATTATTATTGTTTCCTAGAGGAACATAGGGCTTCAGCCGTGCGTCTCCATTGCGTTCAGTTCTCTGCTAGAGTTTTCACCTGGCTCCATGTCTGCCCACACGTTTTCATCTCCTCTTCATATGACCTCCTCCAAGTCACCCTCGCACTGACAACCACCTCGCCGCTTCCCTTTCCGGTTCCACTCGAGCAATGGCTCGTCTAGTGTGATGTCACTTGATGGTTTGGTTTCCTCAGAGTATGACCAGCCAATCCATCTCCATTTCTTCCTGCATATTTGTTGCACAATTGGTTCCTGATGTGTTGGTTCGCTCATTGCCAGAGATCTCTGTTGCTGATCTTTTCTGACCGGCCATCTGAACTTGAGTATTGAGCGAAGGCAACTGTTGATGAAGGTCTGTAGTTTGTTTGAGGTGCTCTTCATGACGCACAGTGCAAGTCTCTGATCCGTATAGTATCACTGACTTCACATTGGAGTTGAAAATCCGGATGTTATTTTTGATGCTGAGTGTTGTTGACCTCCACACAGACTTGAGAGTAATGAAGGCTTGTCTTGCTTTTCCGATTCTTGCTTTGATATCCTCGTCAGTTCCGTCCGCCTGTAGTTGAAACGATGCTTCCCCGGTAGGTAAAGGAGGTTGTTTCTTTCAGGTTCATTCCATTTATGGTGATTGTTGTCTGTTGTTGTTGTTGTTGTTGATGGTGTTGCCCAGGAATCTTCATCACCTCTGTTTTCTCTCTCTATGTTCACCTGAAGAAAGTCTAAATTATTTTCGGTTATCTCTACAGGCAGACTAAGTTAAGTGTCTAAAAACTCAGCAGTAGCAATGTATGCACTAACACACAATCATAAAATAGGATAGGATGGAGGTACAGTTCTAAAAAATTAATATAGGTAAGTAGAGGAAGAGATTGGTCATTCAAACTTTGTCAATTATATCTACCCTTGACACGTGGAATAGTGATGACGTGTCACCAATACCGGAGATATTGGAAATATCAGTATACCATCAACCGAATAACTTCAAGAATAGAGTCGATTTACAAGAATATTTTTGTATACAGAAACCATCTACCCTCTTCTTTAAACATTTATGCAAATTAAAAGAATATTTCAATTTTTGGATGAATCTTGGTGAATATTAGAAAATTATTTTTCTGTTAGGCTAATTGAAGCAATTTATCTCATTGACGAGTTCATATGGTGCGATGAAAGCCATGATGATATATCTTCCAATATTTTAAGGGGAAAGTTTATTACTATTACTATGTTTACGAGTTGATCACGGATTGATATCAGTTAGAGAACCATTGTAAACCAGTCACAGGGAGTACTGGACAGCTGGTGTTTCATTTTAGTTTGGGAATCATCGGCAGTACGCACCCACTGGGATTCAAACCCAGGACCTTCCGGATACAAGACAAACGAGCTCGTATACCATTCAACCACTGGGACCTGGTTCAATGGCTCATGAATTCTAACTTCTACCAATTCGGGATTTAGCGCGACCCCAACTAGTGTCGTCGGTGGGACATCCATCCTCACACCTGACATCTGGATGGACCTCACTGGAAACTCCATCCTGTAGCAAGTCACTAGCGAGCATCAGATTACCTATTATTCACTGCTGAAATAAGAATTACCACATAAGTAGAATAAGTAGCATTTTTTCACAAAGTGATATAATCCAATGAACGTTTTGAAAATCAGAGAGCTCTGGACGGCGATTCAGTTCTTGTATTCGATTTTTTTTCAACAATTTGTACTCCCAACTTCTCCAGAGACCATACCAAGGAACTTCGAATTACTAGATCACCACCTTACCATTCACTCACTGAGATGTAGTCCAAAAGTCCCTGTAGTCTGACTTTGACGTTACCAATAACCTTCAAGTATGATTTGATGGAAGGTTCTTACTGGTTACACTGGATGACTGCGTTACAAATTGAAAGAATTCAGAATTTATGAACAATATGTGAATGATAATAAGTCCACCTAGTAACTCAAATATTTTGAATTCGTTTTCTGTTACGTGTTAAAAAAATGTTCACTGCTGAATACTATCCTCATTCACTCTGACGGGCTGGAATGAGACAAATGTTTAGTGTTGCTTGATTTTTGAACGCCTTGTAACTGACGTCTAGCAGTCATTCAAATCTCACAGGATCCCAACACATGAGTACGTGAAGTCATTTAAAACATAATATTAATAGATTCGTTACAATCAGTGATGATATTCCTGATTGTAGCGAACTGAATCATGCAAAAAACCGTGTGGGGCGAGAAGACAGGCGTACGTCAGACCAATAGGGAAACCCAAGGAGATCTAGACTTTGAGAATTCTGGTAACGAAACCACCAAAAAGCCTACCATCTAACAAATATGCACAAGAAAGTGTAGGTGAATTGGAGATAAGTTAAGGAGACCGTTGGTTGACATCACACGATAGGCTGTCGAGTCGAACCCAATTGGGAAACGACGAGTTCGATGTGGGTCCAAGGGTGAATTGATGAAGATCGTGGGAGGAGGAAATGACAGCTTAGGGGAAATCCTAAAGCCAGCTGAAAAGTCTACAGAGAACAGGGGGAATCAGAAATGTACTTCCGAGATCCTATGTTGCACTTGGGACCCAAGGGAATACTGATAAATAATCATAATTTCTTAGGTACAACGTGATTAACAATAGTCTAGTAGTCTATATGCGTTAATAAAATTACATGTGATATTCAACGCAAAGTTTTCCCTTATTTCATGTTTATTCTAAGTTTGACTATAATTACGAAACACTGTTAATCGTAACTGGATTGAAAGTCAATGTGAATGAAGAATATTCTTTTCAATAATTTCTCTACTTCAGGTTCTTACAATTATAAAATATATTTGTTGTCGTTACAATAATGGCCAGTTACTGATGCGGCGGATGCATTTTTTACGTAGAATAACAGATTAGTTATGGGGTGTTAAAATAAACAGTTGTATTTGTGTGAAAAACATCGTGCTAGGCTGAAATTGATTACAAAATATTTCGGTGAAATGGGAGACAGTGGTGGTGATTAGTCATAATAGATTTGTAGAGTGTGGAGTAGGAGAATTGACAAGTCAGTTCAAGGTTACGAAAGGTGTCAGTCAGGTGAGTGGCTAGTGCAAAGTGGTATGTATTAAACAGGAGATAGTAACACTGTAATGAGAGGTTCATCATGAAATAACGAATGTGTGAAATGAAACAGGTGGAGGCATATGTTGAGAAAAGAGATAATATCACTAATAATAAGTGCGGATGGTATAAATGGAAAATTCGAAAGTATTGAGAGAATGTTTGCAAGAAGGGCAAACAATATGACGAATAATAATAATTGTAATAATAATATTTGCAACAATAAGCAAGGAAAAAACCAAGAGGGTTAAGGGGAAGGAGAACTCTTGGTGAGAAGAAGAAACCTTAATCCAAGTTTGGCCACGGTAGGGACAGCGTCTGGAGGTGTTCTTTTTGGATACAAAGTTTTGGTTTAGTTGATCTTCAGGTATGTGCGTAGGAGACGTAAGCGAACTGACTTACGTATTCGGTATATAACCCTGAAAGCTGTGTTGACATCGATGCGATGTCCAGTATCGACCAAGTGTGACAGGATCGAGCTTTTATGCACTTAATTTCCCCCCTGCTGAACCAAGCTGGTAAATCTTCTCGAAACCGTAGACGAACGTGCCTAATCGTGCGCCCTATATAACTTGAACCACAGGAACAGGCGAAATGGTATATGCATGAAGAAGAGCTAAGGCTAGGTAAGACATCTTTCAGTTTCTGGGCGAACATTGGACGGCTACTGAAGGATAGAGACAGACGTGCAGAGTATTAAGTTTTCTTGATCGACCTGGTTAAATGTTGCGATAGAATCTTCGCTGGAGTATCTCCCTTGAATTGGAGACTTGAAAACAGAGGCTTTTTCTCCACCGTTGCCAGTTCATGTTTACGAATATTGTAACCTATGTTTACTTTAATGAACTTCTCTGGATATCCGTTCTCGCTTAGAATTTCTCGGATAGCTTGGAATTCTTCCTCTACACAGTCTTCGGAGTGAATTCGCCTCGCTCAAAATGCTATACACCTGATCAGGCTGCGTTTGTATTTCAGCGGTACGAAGTTAAGGAAGTGTGAATACTGAGATTTGGTCTCCAGCTTTCTAAATATGGTTCTTTTGACGGAACCATCCTATCTTCTCGTTAGTAGGTGAAATGGACAGCTGTGTGAGCATTATTGAAGTGGCTCAAAATCAAATCACCACTTAACCCTTCATCGTACACTACAAAAGTGTCATCCATGTAACGACAATACATTTTCATTTTCGCTATTTCCTCTTTCAACGGACTATTTCCTAGTTTTGCTCGAAATATGTTCGCGAAAATAGGTCCCAGTGGGGATCCTATGGCTACTTCATCAACCTATCTGTACATTTCATTATTAAACAAGAACTGAACATTTGTTGTACATTTAACAAGTAGTTGTTTCACATTACTAATAGGAATACCAGTTCACACCTTCCTTTCTGTAATCTGTTCACAGATATAATCGATGGTTTCCACTAGAGGCATGCTAGTGAATAGAGATGAAACATCAAGTGATGCCATGTATTTGTCAGTTACGTTCAAGTTTTTAATCTTGTCAATAAATTGAAAGGTATCCTTGACGCTATGCTCTTCACTAACTCGTCATGCAAGGGTTGAATTAGCTGTACCAGCCACTTTGTAAGAACCTGAAGAGGAGAAATTACTGAAAAGAATATTCTTCTTCGTTCAGATTGACTTTTAATTCATGCAGCAACATCCAGCGCCAATCACCATCAACGGGAGGGACTTGAAAGAGGTTACTTCATTCACTTATCTAGGGAGCTTTGTCTCAACTACAGGAGGAACGGACGAGGATGTCAAATCGAGAATCGGGAAGGCGAGAAACACATTCATCAACCTGAAACCAATCAATCTGGAAATCTTCGTCACTCAGCTTGCACCAACAACAAAGTGATTCGGATTTTCAATACAAACGTCAAGTCAGTTTTGCTATACGGATCAGAAACTTGGCGGCGGGTCACAAAGAATATTTCCAACAGCCTGTGCGCAGACTTTTATCAACAACTGTCTTCGCTCTATACTGAAGATCAGATGACCGGCCGGAAAGAATCGCCGACAAGAAACTATGGGAACAAACAAAACAAGGACCAATCGCTCAACAAATGTGCAGGAGAAAGTGGAGATGGATTGGACACTCGCTGAGGAGGCCGTGGAGTGACATCGCGCGTCAGGCCATCGTTCGAGTGGAACCCGAAAGGGAAGCGGTGAGTGGGATGTCCAAGGGTGACATGGAGGAGATCGTGTGAAGAGGAGTTGAAACAGTATGGACTAACATGGATGCATGTGAAAAGTACAGCAGAAGACGGAAGCAAGTGGAGACGTGTAGTTGAAGCCCTATGTTCCACCAGGAACCCAAGGAAACAATAATAATAATCATTATATTGGAATATCTCACACTATTAAATCTTATAACTGGATTGCATGTTTGTGAACGCCGTTAAAAATGAATGTCTATTTATACATGAAGTCTTTGACTGCTTGGTTGAGGTCCTTAAGACTCTAATAATCAGTTACTGGATACTTCAGATAATTCGAGGTGGTTCAGTAGCATAATGTTTGCCAACAACACATGTGATCAGGTTTCTTTCCTAGGCTGACTCAGTCCTAAGCCTCACTTAGCCAGTAGTCGCTGTGTACAGAGAGAAGGGTTAGGCGTGAGTGAGGCTAGGAATCGCATCTCGTAAAATATAAACAACACAGCTAATGAAAACGTTGAAGCTCAATACTTGAAGCCCTATGTTCCACTATAAAACCCAAAGGAATGAATGAATGAAAGAAGTTGGTGATATAGCTCAAAATCATTCTCAGTGGAGCAGATATATCCACTCCTTGTCACAGTATACATTCAGAAAATCCTTACAAATTCCCGAGTAGTAGTATTTTTCTCCCGCACACTTCTGCTTACTGCATTTCTTGTTTTCATCTACCTTTATGTGTACTTCTTTAATGAAGTGTGACACCTTGGACTACTGCATTTTGAACTGTGGAAAGTTCTACACTGGAAATCCAGTCCACTTCAGTTCAGTATATATGCAGGAGAAAACAAGAACTCCCCTTAAACGATAGAGAAGGAAAGAAATGCATACTGGGAAGAGAGTCATATGAAAGTATATCCTACCCTCCCCCGCCAAAAAAAACACTATATCGAATAAGCGCCACTAGGATACAAATAAAAATGATTGGTATCCTCTGCTCTCCACCCACGCCACCCCCAGTGTTCCTCAATAACTCTAAAGAAAAACTGTCGTATTTGATCACTTCTACATCACTTCACAATGGATCAATAAAGAGTTTTACAAACTGATCATATATTCAACACTAGGAATTCAATATGCGAGGAGAATTCATTCAAAATTATCGAAAATTCAAAAGAAGCCTCACGAAGACAATATGCTTCTGTATATCTTGCATTGCCGAGACCTTAGCGATTCAGATTGAAAACTTTGATTAATGTACACACAGAAGAAACTTATCTGTTCCATTTCCTACTATCTTGGATATAATTCCAATTTCAACCGTTATTAGTATTATGTAAATAATAATAATCCTATTTTGTACATTTTTCGTATGACATTCTATTAGCGCTGTTACCTTATCACGTCTTGTGTTCATTCGCTTCACCTACTACATAAATTATTTCAATATTTGTCTCCATGGTTTTTGACTGACATCCAGCTTTTTGCGGGAATTCATCATGAGCTGACATGGGTTAGAGAACCACTGAAAAACCTAGGAGTATTGGATAGCCGTTTCGTCTTAGTTTGGGAGTCACTTCACTATTGAGACACTGGTGGATGGTGACTAGCACTGGTGGAATCCAGAACAACACGCATTTCGTTCTATTTGGGACTCGTCTCCCAGCTGGATGTACCTGCATTCCACAGTGAGTCAGTGACGATGTTCCCACCGAGGCTCGAACCCACTGCCCATAGTTTCAAACGCCAAAACATTATCCTTTAGAGCACTTGGGCCACGAGAGCCACCGCTTGCTCTAGTGCAACTCGTCATATTAATTATTTAATTGAATTTTAGACTTTCCCGTCGATTGATTGGACTGAAGTGACCAGTCTCAGGTTGATATGTCTGTCGGCTTCTTGTGCAGATGCTTCGACGATGTCTGGGCATGTAATTAGAATTTAATTGGTGGATGGCGACTAGCACTGGTGGAATCCAGGACAAATCTTTGGCGTTTGAAACTATGGACACTGGGTTCGAGCCTCGGTGGGAACATCATCACTGACTCACTGGGGAATGCAGGTACATCCATTAGCTGACGAGTCCCAAATAGGACGAAATGCGCGTTGTCCTGGATTCCACCATTGCTAGTCATCATCCACCAATTAACTTCTAATTACATGCCCAGACATCGGCGCATCTGCACAAGAAGCCGACAGACATGTCAACCTGAGACCGAGCACTTCGGTCCAATCAATCGACGGGAAAAATCTAAAAATTCAATTATATTGAGACACATGTTTATGCTGGAACCTGTATTAGGATATTCTCTACCTTCCCTTTCTTTTTCTTTCAAATTTCTCTTATTTATTTATTCACTTATTTTGTTTTCTTAGTTAATTTTCTTATATATTTTTATTGAAATAAAACTTTATTAGAATTATTTTTCAAGATAAAAATGAAATTTTTCTTTTATTATCACTCTCATTTCTTTTTTATTGAGAGTAATAAAAATCCACTACCTACCTATTCTACATCAACACACTTTATACGTTGACATATTTATTACCTTTTATTGGAAATTTACTTCTGTGAATGTTGTCGCTTTTTAACAATTTTGATGATGAACTTGATAGATAAATAACTGTTAATTTTTTCATCCTTAAATATAATAAATAGGCAATGATTGTAGATGAAATGAAAACCTAATTCGCGGAAGGATTTAAACCAGCCGCCTCCAGATTACTAGCCAAGCAGTTCGCCATCTGAGCGATCACTTCATCATCATTTCACTGAGACTATCACACGTAAAACCCACAACTCATGTGAATAAATCAATGATACGCTACTGATCGTTTACTGTCACACTGGTTGCCCAGCCAGGCTGTTAGTTCTTCTCCTGTCAATCCTGATCATATCGTGTTAGAAAGAGAGGAGCAAGTTGTCAGTTTATTGGTTAGACTATCTTGGATTGGGTCCCAGTGGCTCAATGGTCTACAAGCCAGCTCGCCAGTCTTGTAACCAGAAGGTCCTGGGTTCGAACCCTGTCGGTGGATGCGCACTGATGAAGAGTCCCAAACTAGGACGAAACAGCTGTCCAGTACTCCCTGCAGGTTTTCCAGTGGTTCTCTAACTGATGTCAGCTCATAGTGAAATCCTCCATCCAATGAATCTGTAAATTATTGATTATTTTTAGATTATTTACCGCCCAAGCTGTGCTAAATATAATATTATTCACATATTCATTGGGTGTTACTCTTTTACTTGAAATCTGTTTTATGATTAGATCCATTGATTAATGTATCAAGTTTCATTTGTCTATTTTTAGTTTTAACTCAACCTTCAAAATTTAAGTAGATTTCTTAAAATTATACCTACGGATGGTGGAGATTCATTGCTTAGGAATATAATCACTGATTGTTATTGTTATCTTATTTGCTTTTGGTTAATTGTACAGTTTAAGAAGCCCCGTTACATTGATTTGTCATCTAAGCGTAGCCTATGTTATGCCTTTCAGTGTCTAATGTCGATTGCAGTCTTTATTTTTCTTTCCTATGCTTTCCGAGTATAACATAGGGCTTGTAGCCTTTTCACATCTGCCACTTTCGACAGCCATGTTAGATAGCCATAAAGAGAAACATAGAGAACTGCTGCGCAGTGCATACGTCTTTTGACCGATAGACGGATATCAAGTCAGGACCACAGATGACGTAAGTTGGTGAATACCAACCACACCAGCCTTTTTTATCCGTGCTGAGATTTCTCCAGGACTCAGTCCATTAGGTCTGAAGCAACTTCCCAAATAAGTGAAGAGGTCAATACCTCCCCCAGCTACTTCACTTCCTGTCTTTAAACTAGGAGTCCATTCCTACAGTATCGTCTTATATTTCATAGGAGCAAATCTCATACTAAACATTCGAAGATTTTTGCTCAAAGTGTTCAGGAAACTGCATTTTATCATCGTCTTCACCTGGGAGAACAATATCAGCAAGACTATACGCTGGTAAAAAATAACTCCGTAAGTCGCTTAAGTAAGTTAATGTCGATTCCATTAGTACACCTGTAGTGGCACTAGGAAAAAATGAGGACGATTGGCACTACTGACGGACGCCACTAGTTGTTATCACTTCAGATGACAACGCCCAATGAGCTCTTAACTGACTGAGTGAGTTCGAGAAGAGTGTCTTGATTAGTGCGATGTACTTTCTCGGTACTCTCCTCGCAGCCAAATACTGCCACAGCACGTCTTGGTCAACAGAATCAAATTCCGCCTTCAGACCAGGAAATATGGCAAGTGTTGGGTGGCGATAATGTTCCAGGATATGTCAAGGGATGAAGATATTATTAAAAAGAGGGTTGCAGCGAAGATATTTTTGTTTTCGACAAAGTCAACATCAACTAGGCTGTACATTCGTGTAGTATTTATAATAAATGGATGGGAAAGTTCCAGAATAATTTCCGGTTAAGGGTCAAATTATTAAAATAACAATTAGGAATTAAAATACCACAATAAACAGTGGGACGGGTACGGATAAAACTCAAACAAAGTAGCATCACAATTACTGAGAAGGTTGACATATTGTGCAATTTGGGGTTAGAAATGTAGAAATAACAAAAATAGACAGGATGTTTCGATAAAAAATTAGTAGGATCATAACTAATGTAACGAATTATTGTTTATGCAGTTAGGGGTTAAATATGTAGAAATAATAAAATGATGAAATAGACAGGAAGTTAGAATATGACAATATGGCAGTGTAAATAAGGATTAAGAACAACTTAAAAAATAACATGAATAAACAGGAAGTTTGGATAAGCAAGGCAATGGGATAGTCACTATTAAAAGAATTACCTGTTTATGATGGCCATGGCAGGGACAATGGTTGGACATATTTCTTCTGGATGCATGGCGTGGGTTTGAGCTTTTGGATAGCTAGTGCCTCGGCTATGCCCAGATGTCTTAATTTCACTCTCTTTGATAGGTTTGATCGAATCTTGTATATTATTTTGAAGGATTTTTCGAATGGCACTGAATATCCCGAGTTGACCAGATGTTCTGTCACTGAACTGTATACACGTTTTCGATAAGATATGATGAATACACCCTCTCCTTGACCTAAAGTCTGCTTGGTTTTCTCTGTATTGTTCCTCTTGAGCATGATTTAGTCTAAGCATGGTTACTGAACCCAGAGCCGGTTTTATTACAGGCCAGATGAGTTTAAGGAATATATCGGCCGGGAATCAAACCCTGGGTTATTTGTGTTTTGCCAGCAACTGAAGTCTGTTAGTGACTATCATCAATGTTCCTGAACTAGGTGGCTCTACAATATAGTGTACTTTCAAATGATGTTAGATGGTTTGAGAAAACTGACAGTATATTGGCACGCATCACTGGGATGTGTCTGCAACATGAGAGGAAGTAATGTCTTGCTTAGGCCCATCGCTGGAGTCCTAGACGTTACTAGTTAGCCACTCGAATCTCTAGTGACTTCCTGTGGGCCGTAATGAATACACTGACTGGTCATTAGGGCTATCATTTCCTTCGAGGTTCCAAGTAAAGACAAAATCTAGGTCAGGGACTTGCTACTGTTTTCTGCAACCATTTAACAGGATGCTACTGTGTTACAAAGCAGGTGATCGTTCAGGTGTGAACTAATTCTATCATCAAAAGATCAATATGTGTTTCGACAAACTAAGTGATATCAGAAAAATTTCCTTTTGTCTAGTCTATGAGATGTTTTAATTAACTGGTCTCACCAGACTAACCACGGCTTAACAAATGCATTCAAAGAATAACATACTGTTAAAAATTGGCAACTGACTCGATAAAAGATGTGCTACACTGATACAAATGTAAACGTTAAGAAAGAGCTTTTATGAAAACAGCATTCCTCTGTGAAAAGAATCACTTCAGCTTAGCGCACATTATTACGATCAGTATTTGTGCGTCGGTGGCACGGCGGTTAGGACTCTCACCGATCATGCACATGGCCGGAGGTTCGATCCCCTGCCGACGCACACCTGATATCTATGGTCGGCCTGCTAAATTTGGGCTACCGATATCACACGCTGAAAATTTCATACTTGTACTAAAAATACTGTGTGGAATCAAGCTATAACAAAAATGTAAAAAAATAAAAAAAAAAATAAATTCAAAACTGGCATTTATTCAACTTAACTTTTCAGAAATGGTTTTGAATAAAAACGGAAGATATACCTCAAGCTCCTAAAACTAATGATCTCATAAGATTACAGCAAGAATTCATAAGTTGTGTGTGACCAGCAGGGTCCCGCATATCGGGTATGAAACAGACGCTCTTCACTGGAAGTGATGATTGATGGTGATGGAATGATAGAAGTTGAGAATTTGTAGAAAATTGAATTCCAGCCAAGTGGTTGGTTGGTTAACGGGTCTTCATATGACCTGAAGCTTCTAGCTTCATTTCCTAACTGTGTGTTGGGGGTACTCACTATTGAAGAGTCCCAGATTAATAGGAAACACCTGTCTATTACTCGTTAGTTTTAAATGATTCTCTGACCATTAGCACTTTGTAAACTTGATAAACAAATATTCCCACGTAATTACTAGTATTATTATTGTTCCCTTGGGTTCCAGATGGACGGCTTCAACAGCACATCTCCACTTCATCCTCTTTTCTGAGGTCCTCCTCATAGTCGTTCGTCTTCCCCCCCCTCGGTACCTCACACGATCTCCACCATGTCTCATTTGGACGCTAAACTGCTCATTTCCAATTCGAATTCCTGTAGTGCACTTGGCGCCTGATATTATTCGATGGTCTCGTCAGCGTTTGTCCAACCCATCCCGATTTTCTTCCGCATATTTATTGAACGGTAGGTTGTTGATTGGTACGTTCCCAAAGGTTTTTGTTGCTAATTCTTTCTGGATGGCAGACTGTCGATGAAAGTATGCAGTGGCTTATTCGAAATGCTTTTGCTGACACATCAAGTCCCTGCATCATACAGAACTGACTTGATATTAGTGTTGAGAGTTCGAATTCTGTTCTTTATGCTGAATAAAGTAGATTTCCAAGCTAATTTCAGGGCATTAAAGGTCTCTATTGCGTTTCTGATTGTGGTTCTGACATCCTGATCAATTCCAACTGCCTATAGCTGACATGATGCTTCCTAGTTATCTAAAGGAATTGACACCCGACCAAAGCTGCTACCTTGACGTGGTGGTCGGGCTTGAACACCGCAATTACACAGTAAGCTATACTCGCTGAGACTTATGTCGCTTGAGGTCCTACCATGCCACAAAGGTTGTTTGGATAGCGGTTAGACAAAAAGCAGTTACCCAACCCAATGCTATGACTTCAAATAAATCACAAAATATCATGCCGGATCGGTCGGGGCCCGGATTAACAACGACGGCTCTTCCTGCTGCCGTGTCATAGGGCAGAAGTGATAAATATGCTACTGAGACACACCAAATGAAAAAGAACAAACAAAAACAGGCCGTGTGTGACCGGCCTCAAGCAGTTGTCCCCTGGGCTCTGTGGTCACGCAACCAACTTCCACGGTGTGGGCAGCCGGGAAGTAACAATCGCCCTCACAATCCGAAGTGCACACGAAACCTCTCTAATCCTCACTCATCTTTATCTTCATCTTCATCTCTATTATCTTGCCTTCCTTCTACTAATGCAACTCCTCTACTTGATGGCTCTTCACTTGCTCTTCACTCTGTGTGCACTGAAAACGACGGAGGAACGTGGCAACTCGAACTGCTGCACTTTGGTGCCAAGTTCTATGTTGAATCCAGACAGACAAAGGAATTGACATCCTACAAATTTATTCTGTTGATAATGTCTGGTCCTTGTTGCTGATTAGTTACCTTCATCCCCTCTGTCTTCTCTATCTTCACTTGAATTCTTGGCCTCCCTGCCTACCTCTTCTGACAACTTGTTGATTGCCGACCGCAAGCCGAACATATGCATGTCGTATCGCTCCCCAGGCATGGTCTTTTTTCCTTCAACTTCCCCAGTGGAGCATAGGGCTTCAAGCTAGTGGCTTGAAGTTTCTGTAGCAGTGTTTAATTTTTACAGGATGGGGTTGCTAGCCTCATGCCCAACCTTTCCTCTTTACCAGCATTATTTCTGGCTTAGTGAGGTAAAGGAGTGCGTCGGTGGCGTCCGGGAATCGAACCCCGGACCATGTGCATGGTCGGCGAGCGTCCTAACCGCTATGCCACCAATGCCTCCCCATGCATGGTGTTTCGCATAATCCACTCCATCACAATTAACAATATCATCGTTGATAATAGACAGACAGTCTTGTCTTGTCTTACTCCTCGCCTCTCTTCACTTCAAAGGCACACTTTCCCCCCCCCCCCAAAAAAAATATTTCCGTTTTAGATCACCTACGTCATACGAGTATAATAATAATAATAATAATAATAATAATAATAATAATAATTAACCCAGACATTGTACAATTCAGGCAAAGAAGAAATTCAACCTGAAAGCTAATCACAACCAAACTATTGTTAAACCGACTAAATTCATTCTATGCCTTACAAGAAGAAAATAAAAGCCAACGGGTGGAGTACAACTCAGACACTATCATCCTAATGTATGTGAATATATGTCGGATATATATACGTATACATATAGTGACGTTAAATGGATAGCTGCCTACTATACTTCTTCAAAAAGAGCGCGCTGTATTCTGCCTAACTTCCTCTGCCGTTTTCCCACTTTTTTTCACACAGAGCGCGAGACGGGAGGGTGTGAGTGTGAAACAGAAAGCGTGTTACTTCACATTTTAAACCCATGAATAATGGATTGGTGTACAATAATGTACGAGTGTAATATATTTCTTTAAAATATTATGCCAAAAATTGAAATGTGATTTATTGTCTCGTCTAGTGTGATAATAATAATAATACGCATTATTATTACTATTATTATTATTGTTAATCTTACTTTTAAGGTATTAATTAATTGACGTCATTTTATAGTTTTGTTGCGTTTTCACTTCTTTCTTCTATTGTGTTCCCCTTTTTACACACACACAGAGGCAAGTGATGATGTCGTTGAATAACCTTTTTCTGAAAGGAACTTTTACGAAATGAGGGTAAAACAGCACGCGCGCGAGAGAGAGAGAGCGGGGTGAAGGCCAGGGGCGGAGAATGAGAGTTAACTAGAAGCGAGAAGCGATAGGCAACGAGAAGTTAAAAAACGTTGAAGAAATATAGCGGCATAAAACTTTAAAGGAGAGTAGTACCAGTTGTGATGATGAAAAAAAGAAAGAAAAGAAAAGGGGAAAATAAAATAATCAGACAGTAGTACTACTACTGCTACTTTGTGATTTTCATGAAAAATAAAAAATAAAATGCAGACATAAAGTATGTATGACGTAAAGATACGGCATATTAGTAACTTGCTTGCTAGATTGCTTGCTTACTTACACATATATTAATGTATATATGGATACAGAATTGTGATTTTACCGTATTAAACGTCTAGTGAAATAAATGATGCACAAATTAACGCTTGTCTTTAAAAAAAACTTAACTTACAATAAACGCGAAAGAGAGCGAGAGCGCGAGAGAGAATTCGCCTTTTAATCATTCCTAATGAATCATGAAATGTATAATTAACTGAGACAGGTGAAATAATCAAGCAAATAAGTAGTATGAATAGAGTATTTGTATAGATATTACTTTTAGATAACTACCATTTCTAGACAGCCTGCCTTGTTAAGAGGAGGGAAAACGGAGATTTTAGTATATCCATCCATATTTAAGAAGAAAATCCACTCCAGTAAATGTTTAGACTTCGGATCATCACACCCCATCAGCGCAAAAAGGTATCAGTTGTTTCAAGTCTTCTCAGACGAGCACACTCTTTGATGTTAACAAATGAGAAAGAAAAAGAAGAGGAAGAAATATCAAACATTACTGAAACTCTCAAGCAAAACAACTACCCAAGGAACTTCATCAACAAAATCAACACCAACATTAAGTAGGGCCGGAAACGCATTTCGAAAACATGGACCTCAACAGTCGTCATTCCATATAGAGCAGAGACGTCAGATGATATCAGAAGAGTACTCAATCAGCTCGACATTAGAGTTTTCTTCAAAACATCAGAGAAGCAACCTTGTCCATATAAAAGACCAGATCCCTAAAGATTCTTTATCTGATTGTGTCTATAAAATAAAATGCTTGGAATGTGATGCGATATACATCGGATAAACATCGCTAGAGAGAAATTAAAATCAGAAGAAATGAACACCGTAGAGCATCTGTTCGACCACGGAGAAATCCTGTTGAAATACCAAAACTTGAAAAATCATCAGCCATAGGTCTACATGCTATAGAATCAGGCCACAAAATTGATTTTGACAATATTGAAATAATCCAGAAAAGGCATTTCAGAAATCACAAAGAACGTCTAATATCATCAGAAGCACTTCATATCAAATGGAATCCAAACTGTCTGATGAATAGGAATGATGGACTAAAACAGAATCTGACCTGCTTACAACACCTCCCTCCCCCATGAAGTGACAAAATCAACACGAATGTGATAAGCAAGTTCACTATGTAAACACACACTACTTTTATAATTTTACACACTGATCAAATCCAACAATCCAGACTTGGTTTTGTTATCTTTACCAATTGACCAACTTGACAACGGAAAATGACCCCAGACAGACGAACGATGATCAAGTTAGTAAACTTTGTTTTGATAATACCATAACAGATGTACTATTACCTTTGTTATTTGGTTTAGTGATCTTCATTGTTATTTTGACTTTCAATATGTCCCTTTAACTTGACCTAAGTCTATTTTCTCACCTCTTAACTCTTTGTTATATATATTCTGAGATTTTGTAAATTCCGGTTTAATAATACCATTTTGATAAAGCTATTAGCATTAAATAGGGAAACGTCAGTAAAAACAATATCGTTTCATTTTTCATTGATTGGGAAATACAAAAACCTTTATTATGATGAATATCATATACCCAATGCCCAAATTTTTTCAAACTGTTAAAAGTGAACTAGGTTTGGACATATATAACTTAAAATAGTTAGTTTATATTCAAGTATTGGTTTTGTAGGGATTTGATTGATTGGTTACAGGATTTCATCATGAGCTGACATCAGTTAGAGAAGCATTAGAAAACCAGCCACAGGGAGTACTAGACAGCAAGTTGTTTCCTCCTGTATTCAGTCAATCAAATCCCTACACAACCAATACTTGAATATCAATGAGATGCTCAATAGCGACTAGTCCTATTCGGGTACGTAGTTACCTGGGGTTCTAGTGGGACGTCGTGACCAGTAGGGTGCAGCAGGTCGCGTGTGAGGACAAATACTCGCTGAAGACATTGGTTGGTGGTTGCGCTATGTCGTGAGCCCACTCGTCTTGTAACCAGAACGTCCTGGGTTCGAACCCCGGTCAGTGTGTGCGTACTGATGAAGAGTCCCAAACTAGGCTGAAGAAACAGTTGGCTGTCCAGTACTGCCTGTGGCTGGTTTTTCAATGGTTCTCTAACCGATGTCAGCTCATGATGAAATCCTTCAACCAATAGTTAGTTTGTAGAGAGTTGGTTTGTTTCAGGTATGAACACAGATTGATATAAGTTAAACAGATATTGAAAATCAGGAAGTTTTGGACAGCTGTTTCGTCCTAGTTTGGGACTCTTCATGAGGACTCCCTCACCACCTTACACCACCCCAAGTAGCTGAATACTCAACAAGCTTAACCTCACAGCCTGAAAGTCCTAGATTCGGTGAGGTCATGCGAGTATGCTGTTGAGGGGTTCCAGACTAAGATGAAACCGATGTTCAGTACTCACTGGTTTTCAATGGTTCTCCAACTGACATAAATCCGTGATCATAGTTGAAACAAATTTCAGCTGTTAGGTTTTCATCATGGACAAACATCAGTTAGAGGAATCACTGAAAACAAGGGAGCACTGGTCAACACCAGTTGTTTCGACCTATCCTGGGACTTCTCATCAATGCGCACTAACAACCGCACAAGGTATCGAACCTCGGACCTTCAGGTTACAAGACCAGGGACGCTGACCATTCAGCCACATGGGCTGGAATCTAGTGATTCCTGAATTTCCAAATTCCCATTAACTCATCTAGAAAAAACAACAGATTGAGCGAAGAAATGCATTCCTTCTCAATTAGTTCTTCATCATCGGCTCTACACTAATATATGGTTATTTGCATCAACATTTTTTACCAATCAAGTGGTTATTTTAGTTAATCAGTTTTAGGTATAGGCGGGGGTGAAATCAAGAGGTTAAAGGTCAGCAAAACAAATCACTAGTAGATGTTAGTAACAAGATGTCTAAGTTTTGCAGGAGGGGTGAAAATTAATTACGTAATTGAAGATGGGTTGATTCTTAGGCTTTGGCAACAAGTTATTACATAATCAAGAAATTTGTAAAATAGCAGTGATGACTAAAAAGAATAGGATGACTCAGAAGAGTTGCGTAAAATACAAACAAGTTAATAGAATTAGATAGAATTGTAAAAATTTTAAAAGTTAACAAAGTCAAAAGATGGTTACAAGGGGATAGGGAAAATCATCTTCAAAAACTTAATACATCTGATGTAGTTGGCTATGGCAAAGAAAGGAGTTGTACCAGTTCCTTCTGAACACATAGATTTGACTTGTTCAGATGAATTCTGATTGCCTCTGCTGTATTTATAAGTCGTACTGGTAGACCATGCGAGAGGTTGTGTGATATACGATAAATAACTTCCTGTATTCTAACTCGGTCAACTCGTGAAATAGTGCCACCCTCCCCAGTGTGCCTTTGGTGAGCACCTATTTTATCTTGAAATTGTGGACCCTAGTGGACATGACTTTCTACAGCAACTTCAGGAAATCCATCCGGTATCCATCAGTAAGCTGGCGATTGGTATTCAAACTATAGTTTTTGTGAGGTTTACGGATTAATTTCAAGTGTTACGAACCAATGATCCCTGATTTTTAATGATCTCTCTGACTGATGTGTTGGGTGGTGACGAAAACCCCACAAAATCGATAATTCGAAACAAATTAATCCATACTTGTCTATTTTAACTTCACCCAGTGATTGTTTCATGAACATATATCTCGTTCATAAAGTTGCAAGAACACCCACTGAAGTCCTAGACTTCTTCGGTTCTTTGAAGCTGTTGAAATTTAAATTTCTAAAGTCTGATTTTTATGTATACAAGAAATCAGTTTGTCAACTTTCAATTACCCTTGTTATAAACTAACATCAAGCAGCTTAAATGTTCAACTTTTGTTTAAGTTGTCTTCCCCATTAAATAAGATTTATAACAGTGAGCTATCTATGTGGAATTCTAAACATAAGTGTGACAGTTCAAGCAGCCACACTTCACACAAAAATAAAGAGAGAGAGAGATAATTCAGAGGAATTATAACGAAGAGAGGTGTATAGGACAAAGAATAATTAAATTGAGAATATTGATTGGAGGAGTTAATGAAGGGCTGACATCATTCAGAGGACCATTGGGAAACCAGTCACAGGGAGTACTGGACAGCCAGCTGTTTCGTCAACCAGCTTGGGACTCATCATCAGTACGCACCCACCACAGGGGTTTGGACCCACGACCTTCTGATCACAAGGCGAGCTGGCTCGTAGACCATTAAGCTACTGGGACCCGACCTATCTAATGGTCAGTCCATGAATTCTAACTTCTACCAGTTCACCACATAGCGTAGCCACTTCGCAGTGTCTTATTCGATGAGTTCCTGGCTCACCACCAACCTGCTGTACCCTACTGGTCACGACTTCTCACTAGAACCTCAGGTCACTGCCTGAATAGGACCAGTCGCCAGTGAGCATCAGAATAATCAGAATTGAGAATAATCATAACCTGATGGATCTAGGAGTTCACAAAGAGTAAGTGCTTATGTGAATGGACTTCAATACGCCTTCGTGCTGAAGTGAAGCCTGTCTGGCTTTCTCGGGCTTGTTTCTCCCAATCACCATTCATTCTGCGAATAATTATTGAACCTATGATTTATGATACTAAATTAGTCAAGCTCTTCCCCCTATGCTTATCATCACAGGGAGATTTGTCTCACTGCTATTAAAGTGGGATAATTAAAGGGTTACACCAATTCACCAAAATGATCTCAGATTTCCAAATATTACTTAATATCTTGGTTAACCCAGCCAATAATTTATTGCTAACATTTTTAAACACCTCTCGAATCATACCTGGTGCTTCACCACATTTTATATTAAAGAGAGCTTCATAACCTCAGTTACAGTTGGATGATCAATGCATGTATCCTACTGAGGTAGTTGTTCGGAAAATATAGCATAATTGAAGACCAGCTGAAGTGCTTCTCAAAGTGTTTCCATGAATGTTCATACTGTCCATCCTGAATAAATCAGATTATCATAATAAAATTAATGATATCTTCAAAGATCAGTCCAGATTTCTGGTGGATAATATTACTGATAATGGGCTGCTTGTGGAAAAGCAGATCAATCGTCAGCTTCAGATTTTACTGATGCATGGTTTTATAAATGAAAAACTTTTTAAACAACTTGAAGCAATTGGATCACATACTCCCCGGCTGTATGGCCTTCGAAAGTTTCACAAAACTGGGAACCCACTGATACCCATCTTAGATATGTCGACTTCTACATATCATAAAATCGCAAAATGGATTACAGAGGTGCTTACGCCCGTAAGAGACTCCGTATCAAATTATTATGTTAAAATTTTATTCGATCTGACCAATATGCTAGATACTCTAAACATTAAGGAAAAGGTTATGTGTTCAATCGACACAGAATCTTTATTTATCAGTGTTTCACTTCATGAAATTGTTGATTTCATTTGCAATAAAATCACAAGCAATGTGATACCATTACATATTCCTGCCCTTTACATTAGAGACATTATCTTAACATGTACAGAAAATATCAGATTCACCTTTCAGGAAAAGGCATACAAACAAATCGATGGTGTTGCGATGGGGAGCCCTCTTGGGCCCCTGTTAGCAGATATATTCATGTCGAAAATGGAGAGAAAAAAATGAAGGGTATGCTTGTAAAATTTATTCTGTATAAACGTCATGTGAATGACAGTAAGTCTATTGAAAACTTTATCACTCTATTTAATAATATTCATCCAAATATCCGGTTGACTTCCGAACCAGAATCGAATAATAAACTCGGTTTCCTGGATATTAGTATAACTAGGAGAGATGATGGTACGATTCAGCGATCTATATTTCGTAAGCAGACATGGAGTAGACAATATCTTCATTTCACCAGTTTTGTTCCTATCCAATATAAACGTTCCCTAGTGAAATGTTTGTTCTCAAGGGCCCGAAAAATATGTACAAGCGACACATTGATGCATGAGCTTTGACATATACATTCATTTTTATTAGCTAACGGTCATCCGGAAAACTTCATCAATTGTCACAGTAAGGGCAGACCACATCTTGAAAAGACCACCTTCTGAACCAAAGAAAGCTATCTTTATTAACCTACAATTCAAGGGTGACCAGATTATGCAATTGACAGCTCAAAGACTTCGGTCAGCCAGCTATCAGATGCACATTCTACGCCGCATCTCTTCTCCTCACATCTCGAGCATTTTTGATCCCTGCACCCACGATTAAAGGACTCTATTTCAAACTGTATCTACAAGTTCAGTTGTAGTTAACGTGACACTTATGTGGGTAGAACCAACAGAATGTTCCAATATCGTCGAAAAGGACATATTCCGAAATGGTTATTAGGACACAAAAAATCCATCTCACACATCTCACTCCATAACTGCAAAGTGTTTGGAAAGAAGAAAAGGTGCCTAACAATTGGAAGAAGGGCGACTTAGGCCTGTGCAAGAACTGGCGTGGAATAATGCTCTTGTCCACGCCAAGTGAAACATTAAGTCACGTCATCCCGGAGAGACTAAAACATGTGCTGGATGAAGAAATCCGACAGGAATTAGCTAGATTCAGGAAAGGCAAATCATGTGCTGATCAAATTGCAACTCTACACATCGTCATCACAGAACAAAGAATAGAATGGCAGTCAAACCTGTACCTCGGCTTCATTGACTTCGAGAAGACCTTCAACAGCCAGTTTAGACCGAGAAGTAGTTTGGAAACTACTTCAACACTACGGCGTTCAGTGCCCAAGTCTTTGTCAACCTCATTCAACAGCCGGCCATACGACAATGCCATGTGTCAGGTGATCCACAACGGAAAACTCAGCGAGGCCTTCGAAGTGAATACAGGAGTAAGACAAGCTGGCTGGCTGCCTGTTATCACCGATCGTATTCCTAATTGTGGTGGACTGGATTATGCGTCACTGTTGGTGGCGAGGAGTCAGGAATATGCTGGGCTAACAAATAAGAAGACTCTAGAAGATGTGGATTTCGCACGTGAATGATATATGTCTAATGTCACACAAACTCGAAGACTTGCAGGCCGTCGAAAAGCAGCAAACTGGCTGAAGAGGCAGCGAAGACTGCAAGTGGACACAGAGAAGACGGAGGTGATGAACATAACCAACCACCACCAACAGAAACAACAACCAGCACTAATCACCACCAACTGGAGAGATTTAACAGAGGTTGTCCCCTTCGCTTATCTCGCTAGGAGGCATCGTTTCAAATACAGGCAGTCGGAGTGGATGAAGATGTCAAAGCTGATCACAATCGGAAATGCAAGATACGCTTTCATCAACCTGAAACCAGTTTGCAAGTCTTCCACACTCAGCATAAGGAACAAGATTCGCATTTTCAACACAAATGTGAAGTCGGTTCTTCTTTACGTGTTACAAACTTGGTCAGCGTGTCACATAAAGGATTTCCAATAGGTTGCAAACTCTCACCAACAGCTACCTTCTCTGGCTCCATACTGAAGAACAAGTGGCCAACCGGTCAGAAACAATTAGTCACAAGAAACTCTGGCTGGCAACAAACCAACCAAGAGCAGTTCGCTCAACAAATATGTTGGAGAAAGTGGAGATGGATCGGGAATACATTGAGGAGGCCATCGAATGACATTGCACACCAGACCAGTGCTCGAGTGGAATCCAAATGGGGAGCGACGAGCGGGTCGTCCTAGGGTGACATGGCGGAGGTCGTGTGAGGAAGAGATGAGAGAGTTTGATGAATCGTGGACCCAGGTGAAGAGGACAGCAGAAAACAGAACAAAGTGGAGATGTGTTGTTGAAGCAAGGGAATAATAAAAAACAATAATAAAAGACTGAGCACACTCCAACAAACTTGTGACTAAAGTGCTCAAAAGTCTTCAACACTGCAATCGGCAGTCATTTAACTGATAATAATGATGGCATCAATGTATTAAAGTTCAGGTTGCTTCCAGTTTATTACATATCGCTAGTGCAACAGCCAATGGACGGTTATTTCGACCACCTTCCAGGTAAACTAACTAATCCTTACGTAACATGTGATGTCGATTTTATCTACATCTCTATTTTTAAATTTTCAACATTCCTTCCTAATTCTAGAATAGTGTTGTAATTATTTCTATGTACATATAATATACACCACACACAACTTTTATTCGTTTCCATTATTCTATGAAATCATATGACATCAGTGACCTTCACCTTCATGATCAATAATTAAACTATGTGAATATTGTTTGTTTTTATTTTTGTATATTGGTATTAAAATATTGTTTAAATTTTTGTACAGTTGACGAAAACCAACAAAAAATATTGTCCTGTTCACCTTCTCCCCATCTTGCTTTATTCACTTATTTATCGAGGGGCATTCAACACAGTTGTTTCATCTTTGGTTAGAACTCTCTTCAGAAGTACATATTTATAACTTTATGAAGGAGTATAGACTCAGAGCCGTCAAGTTATGAGACAATCACATGAACATTCAGCTAAAGAGATCAGGATCCAATCCAATCCAATTCAGGAGCAATCCAATAACATACACAAAAGGAATTGCATACAAACACACGATTCAAGAGGGCCAGCCAGGATTCATTGCAGCACTCCCATCTACCTCAAGGAAAATTAAAGAAAGATATCTCATGAACGTCTTCCAAAAGAATGGATATCCACGGAATTTCATCAAAAGACATATACCTCAAGCCGCCAACCTATTAAACCAAAATCCCCCAAAGAAAGCACAAAGAAAGTCGCCCTGCCATATATAAAGGATATCTCAGAAATCACTACAAGACTCGTCAAACACCTTTAGAAATTGACGTCGCACACAAACCAACAAAATCACTTCACTCAGTTCTATGTCAACCAAAAGACTCAACAGCGAAAGAAGATAAAACCAGCATCATCTACAAGATAAATTGTAACAACTGCGAAAAACACTGCATTGGTCAAAAAGCACGTCCCCTTCGTCTTCGTATCCACGAGCATAAGCTAGCTGTCAAAAGACATGACATCCACCCCCTCATATCACTATATACATACAGACAACGACGGATATTAATTCGACTGGGACAATGTTCACATATTAGACAGAGGAAACAACAAAAATGCTAGAGAATTTTTAGAAGCTTGGCATTCCAGTGAATCATCAATCAATAGACACATCGAGATAGACAAAATTTATCAACCGATAAGAAAGAAACCTCACACACAGAGGGTCAAAGTTCTAGTCAAAGAAACAATCAGTTCCAATAGAAGTAGCCTACAAGGTGTGGAAACATACGAAAACACCCAATTACATCCAAGGTCACCGGGAGAGATGACTGATAAACTTGTGAAGAAATTTAAAAGCTCACTTCAAAAGAGTGAAGTATGCGCTGAAGATGTCACCTAGTAGAGTGATGAAAGCTTCGCAAATTAACTATCCAGCTCAAAGAACACAACCACATCAAAAAGAGATCAGGATCGACTGATACAGGAATTTTGACCTCTGGTAGCACTGATTCAAACTTTTTTGAGAACAACTCCCAGGTGCTTTCTGTTTTACGAGGATGTTTCAGTTTGTATCGTTCCTTGACAAAATCTACCCTGATATCATACAATGATTCCCTTTTATAAATTTGAACAAAGAAAGAAGAAAAATTGGCGCACAGAATAATCTGGATCCATTTTATTTCGTTGGTTCTCATCAGCTGCGTGCAACCTGAATTCTTTAATAAAATAAAAATAAAAAGTGTACAATTTTAACAAACTTTCGTCCTTTAGCAAGCGTATTGTCACAGCGTCATAGTAAAATAGGGCAATGAGATTTACAGGGTGTCTAAATTGTCACGAAATATATATATATCTTGTTAAAGAGAAGTTTCTTGAAAAAAATTAATTAACACTTGTGTTCTTGAAGTGGTAACAAAAAACAATTAGCAATAGTTACGTAATTAGATAAGAGAAGATCAAACGTCTTTTAAAATTACGGTACATATGAAGTCAGATGAGAAGTTGATGATGAAATAGAGTAAGCAGAACTCAGAAGATCAAAAAAATTATCTCTTAAGAGAGTCAAGCGAAAAATAAAGAGGGGGGAGTGAAAAGATAAGTTAACAAAATTAGAAAACAAAGAGTTACTAAGAAGTGAGTCACCAAGGTAATTGAAGTCAGGCTCCAATCGTTTTATTGCTATAGTTTCAGTAAACCTGAGAAGACCTGAAGTACTTTGTCTGTTAATTATTTGAATGATTCCAGCACATCTACTCGGTGTCCTGTGTCAATCAGGTGTTTGGCGACTGAAGAGTTGAAACAATTCATTCCCTTTAACCGGAGGCTCCTTGGTACATGTCCGCAGAATCTGACGTAGGCCCTACTCTCAGTTCTTTCAATGTAACTGCTCCCGCAGATACATGTGAATTGGTATACACAGTTGGAGGTAACATGTGAGGGGTACTTGTCAATCTTTGACTGCACCAGTGAGGAGGTTGTTTGGGATAGAGAGACTAATAACGCTGCAGGATACGTCCTAGACAGGGCTGCGCTTAATCTTTTATTTACCACTCTCATAATGTCATCGCCCTTGTCGTCGAGTTTGATGAAAATAGGCTTCTTACTGACTGTAGCAGTATCAAGCTTCTTTACTTCATTCTTGCCATATTTGTTAATGAAACTTTGTCGGTAACCATTTTCTTTCAAGCATTTTTCAAGAAGCATTAGTTCACTGTCTAGTTTGTTTGGTGAACATATTCTCTTCGTTCTAGAGAAAAGAGTTTTCACCAGCGTTCGTTTGTATCTCACTGGGCAGTAGCTGTTGAAATTCAAATAAAGACCACTCCAACACCATGTGTCTTTACGATATACAGATCTTTCGAGTGTCCCGTCGTATTTTCTCTCCAACTTTACGTCCAAGAAATGGAATTTTTCATCATCTTCATGCTCCATCATGAAAGTGATGCTTTTGTGTATATTGTTGAAAGAGTCTGATAGAGACGAAGCGTGACTCAAATCATTGCATACCTTGATATCAATCGAAATCCGATGAATACACCTACTGATTACCGATTTAAGTAGCATTTGATTCCGCCGTTGTTTACTGATTGTTTCACTACTAGGCTATAGATAGTTAAAATCAAACAATTTTTTACCTTTCCAAGATGCTTTATATACTACTGAGAATTATGAGTAGTTGAAAATAACTGGCATCAGTTAACCACAATGTGAAACTGTAAAATTTACAAATGATAAATTCCCAATGGTTTTCTTATAGCTTTTATTACAAGTTATTAATTAATCTTCTATGTTATACAGAAGTATATTTTATTCGAATACCCTAAAAATTCATATTATGAGGATAGGGCTCACTTGCTTAAGCACTCGACTTTCGTCCTGTTAGTCGAACATTGGAATCCCACTCCACTTACATTAGCTTGACCAACTGGATAGCAGTAATGTAACGACTGAAGACAAAAGCCAGGAAACACATCGTTTATTGAGAAAATCAACAGATATTTTTAGATTTTTATGCACATTATTGTCAGTGGAGAAGCAACGTCTTCTGACTGGTTGTTTTCTTGCCGAAGGCTATTCCGTACTGCTTGTGACCGTTTCTTAGAAAGTTAAGCCATATATCTACGAATCGTATTTGCACACGTTAAGTCTGCTGTGATTGATTGTTGAGTTCCTCAAGGTTAAGCTTTATTATTGTTGTTTTTTTCTCATGACCCCGATTCAGGACGTAACATTAATGTAAATTGGTTACAGGATTTCATCATAAGCTGACAATGGTTAGAGAACCATTGGAAAACCTGGGAGTACTGAACAGCTGTTCCGTACTAGTTTGAGACTACGCACCCACCGGGGTTCAAACCCACGACCTACTGATTACAAGGCGAGCTCGTATACCATTAAGCCACTGGGACCCGATCCAATGGCCAGCCCATGAATTCCAACTTCTGCCAATTCACGATATAGCGCAACCGCTAGCTAATGTTTTCAGCAAGTATTTGTCCTCACACCCGACCTGCTGCACCCTACTGGTCACGACTTCCCACTGGAACCCCAGGTAACTACCTACCTAAAGTTAGAATTAATGGGCAACTGGATCGGGTTCCAGTGGCTTAATGGTATGCGGGCTCGCTTTGTAACCAGAAGGTCCTGGGTTTGAACCCCGGTGGGTGCGTAGTCCCACACTAGGACGAAACAGCTGTTCAGTGCTCCCAGGTTTTCTAATGGTTCTCTAACTGACGTCAGCTCATGATGGAATCTTGTAACCAATCAACCAAATCCCTACAGACCAATACTTGAACTGACGTAAATTGTTGTCTACAATCTTTGGCTCTCACCACAGTATTATTAATCGTCACACAATAAGTGTGGCTCATAGCCTAGTGCCAGGTGAAGGAATTCCAGGTAACATTTCATGCTACACATGGATATATTGGAAATAAGGTGGAATGCAGTCAGATGAAGTCTGCTTACAACTAGGTGAATTTTTCTACGACAAGATGGATTTTTCAAATAAGAACAAAAAGGTACTTAAATAATTGAGCAAAAAAATACGTCCCTTTCGATAATTTCCTCTTCTGGCTCTACAATTATATATACATATCTTTATATACATAGAATATTCTAGAATAGTAGTCAATAACAATATTAGTGCTTTTTAAATAATATCGATTCGTTAAATAAGATCAATCGAATTACAGTTCATTAAATATGCTTAAATAATAATAATAATTTTGAATAAGGCATTTAGAAGACAAATTTAGCGAGATGATATCATCATTACGCAGTTTCTTTACAACTGCTTTCGCCTACCCTGGACTACTTGACCTATTTAAATATGATTGGTCATTAGTATGCACTTTTGTTTTTTATATAACTGAGTAATTGTCATACACTTTATTTTATTTCATTATTGTTAACCATGTTAGTTGTAAAGCGGTTGTAAAGAAACTACGAAATGACGATATCATCTCGCGAAATTTGTCTTCTAAATGCCTTATTCAAATTTATCAAAGGGACTAATTGTTTTAATAATAATAATAATAATATAATAGCAAATAGAATATCAACTAAAATTAAGGAAATTTCCACAAAAGCTGAGGATCATTCAAACCCAGATGGCCATTGGGGCAAGGACAATGTCTGAACTAGCTTCTTTTCGACATAAATTAGGCTTCTTAATGTGGATCCCAAAAGTCAGCCTCAGCCATATTTACTAATCGAACTCATGAGGCGAAGTTAAGATTTGTTGGTATGCGTTAAATGACTTTGAGAGCTGCCTCGTTGACACCAATCTTGTGTGAATCTACCAATTTGACTGCCCATGTGCAGTGAACCAGTTACATAGGCCGTACAATTAGGCGTGTTTCTTGTCAGATTTCCGAACATCACCCCCTGCATAGTGGTTAAGTAAAGGACAAACAAAATCTATTCGCAGCGCTATTCTATTTCATCTTGTGGATACAGGACACAAGATTGATGTCAACGAGGTAGCTTTCAAAGTCATCTCTACCGCATACCAACAAATCTTAACTTCGCCTTAAGAGTTTGTTTACTAAATATTTCTGAGGCAGACTGTTGAGATCCATAGTGAGAAGCCTAATTTATGCATCCAAAAGAAGCTAGTTCAGACATTGTCCTTACCACACTGGCCATCTACTTTTGAATGATCCTCAACTTTTTGTGGAAATTTCCTTAATTTTAGTTGATATTCTATTTGCTACTATATCTTTGTTATTATTATAATTTAAGCATCTTTAATGAACTGTGGTAATTCCATTGTGATCTTACTTCACAAATCAATATTATTTAAAAAACATTGATATTGTTATTGACTACTATTGTAGAATATTCTATGTATATAAAGATATGTATATATAATTGTAGAGCTAGAAGAGGAAATTATCGAAAAGGAGATATTCTTTGCTCAATTATTTTGTGTTTTATAGATGTCTGAATGAATATTTTCGCTGTATAGAAATGCTCTTCATGAAGTGCCAAGCTGTTTAACCATATAGAAGAATTGACTTAATAATAATCTTGAAAAGCCGAAATTCTCTGTTTGTGCTGAGTACAGATTTCCAAACAGATTTGAGAGTAATGAACATCTACCTGTCTTACCTTTCCGATTCTGGTTGGTTTTGACATCCTGATCAACGCCAACTGCATACACTTGATACAATGCTTCCTAGTTAAGTGAAAGGAGTAACCACTTTCATCAAATCTGTCCCACTGATACTGATTGGTGCTTGTTGTGGCTGTTGGTAGGTTATTTTCATCACCTTCGTCCTCTGTGTGGTTACTTGAAATTCTGGCTTTCTTGCCTGCTTCTTCTGATTACTGATATAAGCATAAAACTTGGGCACCGTGGTAGAGTGCAACTCCATTATGGATAAGATTTTATTTTGATAAGCCACACAGTGGAGTGTTATACATTAATATTAACTGATGACCACACGTTTCAAGCACAAACTATTGCTCATAATCATATCAAGTCACTCACTCACACAACTATTTACTTCATTCATATACATGAATGAAATTAATGACTGGAAATTTGAATAAAAATCAACATAAGATAATGTACATTAAGAAATAATAATATGAGTGTTATCAATCAAATACAATTAGATGGGAAATAAGACGAGTGTTTTTATAGTCATAATAAGTAACTTGTTAGGATGTTGTGATAAATAAATAGATAAAGCAGGAATTAGGGTGGCATTTAAACCTACAAACTCACTCAGAGATAAGCTCTGTAGGCTAAAGGACTCTGTCGGTGGACCCAATTAAACAAAATAATATAATTTACAAAATACCTTGTAATGACTGTGAGGTCAACTATATGGGTCAAACTAGTAGATCGGGGGTAATCAGATTGGCGGAACATAAGAATTTATCCAAGGTAAGAATGGTTGACCTCTAGAAGATAAGTAATTTAGAAAAAAGCTCAGCAATTGTACTAAATGCAATAACACACAACCACAAAAAAGGGTGGGTGGGATAGGGTTAAGATTCTAAGAAGTAATCTATGTAAGTGGAGAGAGATATCGATAACTGAATCCTGGTTCATTGAATCTACACACAACACATGCAACAGAAATGACTCAATGCAAATACCAGAGATATAGAAGATATTATTACCACCAGTCAAAGCAGAAGAGGATAATAAATAATCTCAAAATGTATTCTATTTCAATTCAAACACATCACAACATTCTAACATACTACTTATTATAACTATAAGAACATTCGTCTTATTTCCCATCTGATTGTATTTGATCAATAACACTCACATCATTATCTCTGGATGTACATTATCTCATATTGAATTTTATTCAAATATCTAGTCAATTCCATACATAAATATAAATGAAGGAAAAAGTTGTGTGAGTGAGTAACTTGATATGATTATGAGCAGTAATAATTTGTGCTCGAAGCGTGGTCATCAGTTAATATTACTGTATAACACTACACTGTGTGATTTATCAAAATAAAATCTTATCCATTTTTTTTTATTCCTTCACGTTCCCAGTGGAACATAGGGCTTCAAGTTAGAGGCTTGAAGTTTCTGTAGCAGTGTTTATTTTCACAGGATGGGGTTGCTAGCCTCATGCCCAACCTTTCCTCTTTACCAGCTTTATTTCTGGTTTAGCGAGGCAAAGGAGTGCGTCGGCCGGGGATCGAACCCCGGACTATATGCATGGTCGGCGAGCGTGCTAACCGCTGTGCCACCGACGCATGAATCTTATCCATAGTGGAACAAAGCTTAACCTTGAGGAATTCAACAACCAATCACAACAGACTCAACGTGTGCAAATACTTCTCTCAGATATATGGCTCAACTTTCTAAGAAACGGCCGCAAGCAGTACAGAATAACCTTCAGCGGGAAAACAACCAATCAGAAGACTTTACCTCTCTGCTAACAATAACGCTAATAATAATGTGCATAAAAATCTATAAATATCTGTTGATTTTCTGAATAAACGATGTGTTTCCTGGCCCTTGTCTTCTGTCGTTACAGAATAACATACCAACACTCCCCACAGACAGTCCAAGATCAGAATCACCTTGACTCACTCAAGGAAAACCACATTGTAAAATAACACATTATGAATATCATTACACAACCGCAAAGAGAAACATTAAAATTACAGATTGAACAGGAATAAAGACAATTATTAAAGAATTATGTCAATAGGTGATACACAGACTAGGAGGAAAGTGGATAGTAGTCACGAAGCTAGCTGAAACATCTAAATAAGCATAAATATCTTGATTAGATCGTTCAAGAGAGATTTTCCAAACAATTATTCCGTTACATCGTGCACGGAGGAGATGAGAGCTTAAAGACAGTCGTGGAGCTAGCTGAAGAGGACTGCAAAGAATAGGATGAAACGGGGATGTTCAACTCGGAACCTAAAGGAAATAGTAATCACTTCCAACTCTCTGGCCCTCTCTGTCTCTCTCAATCTAAACGGTTAGTAACTCACTACACTCGTGGAAGAGCTCTTTTAAATCAGATTGCTCAACATACCTGTCAACAACTTCACTCAAATTAATCCTCATATGGGGAACGCTGTGTCCAACGTCGTCAATATTACTTACCGTATGATCTTGTAGTGCACCTTGAACGTTTGAATCCCTTGTTTTAACTCATTCATGCACTTTGGCGCCACAAACAATCTTGTTATCTCCGGAGTGACTGTTCGCAAGTGGTTCATTCCCTTGTTGGGCCACTATTAAGCTCACTCTTAGAGCTTACTACCCAGCCAGGCAACAGATAAGTTGTACAACATTCTTATTTATTAAAATTGATATTTAGTCTGTGTAAAATACAACTCTCATCAGGACACACTACCCAGTCTCAAGTCTTTTTACTCTGAATTCGATAATCGGTACTTATACGCTAGATAGAGTACTGATAAGGGTATTAAGTGGAGAAGTCTTAAGTAAGTGCGGTCTAAAGTGAGTTCTATCTTAAGTACCATCAACACTTACAATCTCATGACAGGAATACGATTCTAAACATTGAAATTGTATCAAGCGCTTATTGATATAAGTATAAAACTTGAGCACTGTGGTAAAGCATAACTCCAATATGGATAAGATTTTATTTTGATAAATCACACATTGTTGTGCAGTAATATTTACTGATGAAGTTTCGAGCACAAACTATTGCCACTCATAATCATATCAAGTTACTCACACTCACACAACTTTTTCCTTCATTTATATACATGTGTGGAATTGATGATTAGACATTTGAATAAAAATCAATATAGGATGATAATGCACATTCAGAAATACGAGTGTTAATACGAGTGTTATTGATCAATTACATTCAGATGGGAAATCAGACGAGTGTTTCTTATAGCAATAATAAGTAACTTGTTAGAATGTTGTGATGTATGTGAATTGAATTGAAATAGGATTTTAAGATTATTTATTATCGTGCTCTGATTTGACTGACTGGTGGGAATAATATCTTCCATATTTCTGGTATTTGCATTGAGTCATTTCTGTTGCATGTGTTGGGTGTAGATTCACTGGATGAACCAGTCAGGATTCAGTAATCAATCTCTCTCTCCACCTACATAGATTACTTCTCAGAATCTTAACCCTATCCCACCCTACTGTATGGTTGTTTGTTAATTCGTGAAGTGCAATTACTGAGCTTTTTTCTAAATTACTTACCTTCGTGGGATCAGTCATTCTTCCCTTAGCTAAATTCTTATGTTCCGACAATCTGACTACCCCCGACCTACTAGTCTGACCTATGTAGTTGACCTCATAGTCATTGCAAGGTATTTTGTAAATTATATTATTTTGCCTAATTGGGTCAAAAGTCCCTGCGATGACTGTGAGGTCAGCTATATAGGTCAAACTAATAGGTCGGGGGTAATCAGATTATCAGAACATAAGAATTTAGCTGAGGTAAGAATGGCTGACCCAGAGAAGATAAGTAATTTAGAAAAAAGCTCAGCGTTTGCACTGCATACATTAACATAGAACCACACAATAAGGTGAATGGGAGAGGATTAAAATTCTAAAAAGTAATATAGGCAGGTGCAGAGAAAGATTGATTACTCCCTGAATCCTGGTTCATCGACTCTACACCCAACAAATGCGCAATAGAAGTGATTCAATGCAAATACCAGAGATATGCATGGAACATATTATTACCACCAGTCGGTCAAATCAGACGAGGATAATAAATAATCCTAAAATTCTATTTCAATTCAATTCACGTACATCACAACATTCTAACAAGTTACTTATTTATTTTGACTATAAAAACACTCGTCTGATTTCCCATCTGATTGTAATTGATCAATAACACTCGTATTATTATTTCTGAATGAACATTACCTCATATTGAATTTTATTCGAATGTCTAATCATCAATTCCACTCATGTATATAAATGAAGGGAAAAAGTTGTGTGAGTGTGACTGACTTGATATGATTATGAGTGGCAATAGTTTGTGTTCGAAACGTGATCATCAGTAAATATTACTGCACAACAATGTGTGATTTATCAAAATAAAATCTTAACCATTATGGAGTGTATCAAGCGCTTTCTATTCCCGTCTCTCTCTCTCTCGTCATTGTCCAATAGTTCAATGTATAATTTCTTTCATTTTCTTTAAAGAATATCCATTCAAAGAAAACTTTATCAGCGTTCTGTTCAATGCGCGGTAAACAACTTTAATGTTTCTTTAACAAACAAACAAACAGACGAGAAAAACCACAACCACAACAACAAACTTATCATCATTAAATATCAGTTCATTTTATTATAATTTATCATGTGTTGTACAAAAGGTATAGATTTCTATTTTTGACTGTATTATTTATAAATACTTATAAACTTTAATTTTCAATGGAGTATACTGCATGCACATTTCACAATGTCGTCTCTTCTTAGTTAAAACAAAAATAATAACCCGCCTATTTTAAGGCGTATCTTAAAAATTATGATTTATCGATGGAAAGGGTAATGGTAATAATAATATTATAATAATAATAATAATAATAATAATAATAATAATAATAATAATAATAATAGTAATAATAATCCAATCTAGATTGCATATATATGACTTACATACTTATTTACTTATTTACTACTACCCAGGATTTAGTATGTATAACTTATCAAAAGTTAATTGTCTATCATCAAAGATAAACTACACTGATGACGATGTTGATGCCGATGATGCCGACGCCTTCATCGTCATTTTTATTGTATTGAAATGGTAGAAGCAAAAGAAGAAGAACAACAACAAAAACACTTGGTAAAAGAATGTTTGATTGATTGGAGAATTTTATCATGAACTGATATTAGTGTTAGTGAACCATTGAAAAACCAGCCACAGGGAATAAGGGAACTTAAAGAACCTAAGCTCGACCCCTAGGTCCGTACCTCTGAAGAGTTCCAAAAAGAGGCTGAAACAGCTGTACAGTACACTCTGGTTTTCATTGTTTCTTCAGCTGACATCAATCCACGATCAAACTCTTGAGAAATATAAGGAATTACCAAGAAAGCGAAGGTATTTCTAGATATAAAGCAATCATTTTTTATAGTTTTGGTTTGAAAGGATTAGTTATGTTTTACGAGTTGATCATGGACTGATATCAGTTAGAGAACCATTGAAAACCAGGGAGTACTGGACAGCTGCTGATTAATCATTTAATCAATCGATGATTCGTAGTCTTAGGTGTCAACTATGAACTCGAGTACATCATTTATGCTTACATTCATCCAAATCAACTAATAGCCTGATCAATCCTAATGAAAATGTTGAAGAGATGAGGACATTTTCTGTTTACACTCATCAAAAAATAGGCGTGTCTATAATACATCTATTGTCTAGTTTCAGTTTAGAATTTTAAGTAGCAATAACATGAGTTATCTGGCGTAATTATAAATACTGATTGAGACTGACTCTGAATTAGGCATAATCACTAGCTACATTTAAACAAGTTCCTTTGAATTACTAACCCTAGGAAAATTATCGAGGTATCCATTCAAAGGAGCCTGTATACCCTGTAAAAGTGTGGTGAGAGCTGTCTGCTAGCCAAAACTGATAGACAACAATTTACGTGGATGTTTACGTCCCGAATAGGAGTTATGAGAAAAAACACAATAACAAAGCTTAACCTTGAAGAGCTCAACAACCAATCACAGCAGACTTGGCGTGGGCGGATACGATTGGTAGATTTATGGCCTGACTATCTAAGAAACGGCCACAAAGAGATAACGGAATAACCTTCAGCAGGAAAACAACCAATCAGAAGAGGTTGCTTCTCCGCTAACAATAAAGCTAATATAATAATGCACGTAAAATTCTATAAATATATGTTGATTTTCTAAATAAACTATCTGTTGCCTAGCCCTTGTCTTCTGTCGTTACAAAAGAACAGATACTCGCTTATGACACATTGGCTGGCAGTTGCACAGTATATATCACAAATCGGCAGAATTTGAAATTCATGCTCCACTGAGTTCAATGGCTAAACAGTCGACGAGCTCAGTTTTTAACAGTAAGGTACTAAGGTTTGAATTCCAATGGCTGCATACTACCGAAGAGTCTCACGCGAGGACGAAACGGCTGTCATCACGTGATCCGACCTGCAATAGTAATATTCTTGATAACGGAATTACATTAGATTTCAGAAAGAAAACATTCAACCAGCAAATACCACGCTAGAAAATATAAGTAAGTATAGCTTTGCTCTAATCACCATCAACTGTCCACCTTTTTGTAGAGACTAATTCAAAGCATACCAGTGTGAATACATATATATATATATCCACAGTGAAAATTCCATTTACAAAATCTAATTTGAGATTCTTTTAGCACATTGAGTGACTAAGACACCTCCAGCCCCCACCCACCCCCCAAGAAAGATTGAACTCAAGATCTTCAGATTACCAGGAACGTTTAACATTCTAACTTCCAGCAATTCGTGATATATCTCCATCACGAACCAGTGACATCGATAAGCCTCAACCTGATACCCAATATGACGGACTCTACCGCCAGTCACAACTTTTGAATAAAACATCTATCATATACAATCAATTTAACTGAATTTTAGATTTTCCTGTCGATTGATTGAACCGAAGTGCTCGGTCTCAGGTTGACATGTCTGTTGGCTTCTTGAGCAGATGCTTCGACGATATCTGGGTATTTAATTAGTATTTAATTGGTGGATGGTGACTACTAGCAGTGGAGTAATCCAGGATAAAGCGCATTTCGTCCTATTTGGGACTCGTCAGCTCCACTAGGTCACCAATGACAGCTGGCCGGCAAGTTAGAGTTCATGGAATGGCTGAATAGTCAACGAAGTTGGTCTTATAACCTGAAGGTGTAGGATTTGATCCCTGGTGAAGTCATAGGTGTATATGGCAAGAGTAAACAATAGACACCAGAGTTAAATGACCTTGATTTGACCAATCAGGTAGCTCAGCATTATAAATGGTTCCTAGTCATAATCCTCTTTGAAAGTGTCTCCTAGATTTGGTTTTTGACTTCTCTGTAGATAATATGCTGATAGGGAGGAATGAAACATGCATGTGTCGGTCGGTTTTCGGCATAGAACTTTGCACATATGTGCGGCAGTTCAAGTTGCCACACTCCCTCAATGTAGCACACAAAGCAAGAGAAGAAAGTAGGAGAAATGCATATTAGAGACAGTAAACAGAGATGTGAGACAAAAGTATAGTAATAACGAAGAACAAAACAGTTTCATTGGAAACCATAAGTCACAAGGAGTGGATGCATCTACGCTAGCCATTGAGAACGATTCTGAGCCATGTCACCAATTGTTTCCAACCATTGGCTTTTACCGTCCCGAGGCCCCCAACTAGTCAGGAAGTGTATACCTTCCTACGTGGCTTAGACTAACTGTTGTGTGTGCGTGGAGGGATAATAACTCTGGAAAAGTACTGCCGGGCTATTGACGGTTATACATTTAGATGCAACCACTTTATATGAGGAAGTCCGTATAAGTTGGTAAGTGGTCCATAACTGGTGATTTTTTAGACACTTTCTTCTCGAAATCAAAACTCTACCTTAGTAATATACTGCGTATATGCAACCTGTATCTGCTACAGGTGGAGAAATAGAGAATACATTGGTTTGATATGTCTATAACCACTTCTATGAGAGTCTGGGACTAGTTTTTGCAGCATACTAGAGATATATACCCTATATGATTCATTTTTATCACATCACTTTTCATCCAGAAGAATTTGATTGGCTGTTTCAAGGTCGTCTGAATTCGGTGTCTATTCTTTACTGTTGCCGTGTATACCACTAGAGAGTCACAAACCGGGGACGTGACAGCTGTCCAGTACTTCCCACCGGTTTACAATGGTTCTCTAACTGACGTCAATCCATGCCTTGATCAAGCATGAAATAAATCGAAGACCTAGGAAGTAACTCTTCAACAGAGATTGGTGTTTAACAAATATTCCCTACCAACTGGAAATTTTAAATCATACCATACACATAGAACAAATACATTTTATTTTCAGTATATATATGTATTTATTATATATGTTTATATTTGCAACATTTTTAAAAAATTCTCTTTATATAACAATATAACACACACACACACAAACACTGACACGCACACATACATACACACACAAAGTTGTTTCTACTCAATTGGATAAGAAAAAAAGTGGTTGAACAAGGATAACAATTAAAAAGCTTCACGAGAAAATGAGGGAGGGAGGAAAGGAGGTTGGGAGAGAAGACACAGTTACATTCACACTACGTCCAAGCAAGTGTGCGCACGCATACAAACACACACATACACGCACACGAAGGAGATACACTCATTCCTGGATTTCCATCTATATATGGATGTATGAATGTAGTTTGTTTGTTGTGTTTGTGCTGTGCACCCCCGTGGGGGGGCACGTTTGCATTGTATATTATCAACACGATGGAAAGAAGTTGAGAAAGAGTAACTAGGAGATGAACATTAAAATTCTGCTCAAGTGTTAAATAAATAAATAAGTAAATAAATAGAGAGTTTAAGAAAGAAGGCATCTTGAAAGAGGGAGAGAGATAGGGGGCGGGTGGGAGACAAAAAAGGACGAAAAAGTATCCACAATCCCTACATCAAACCATCAGATAAGAACACAGAAACCATCGATCCAAGGTTGACACACGAAGAAGAAAAGATAAGAGGATTAAAGCGGGTAATCTAAATTATCCTCCCCCACCCTATCTTTTATGTTTTCAGTTGTCATTGCTCATATGTGATCATTTATTAGGTGTGTGTGTGGGTGGGTGGGTGGAGAGAAAGAGAGGGAGTGGTATGTGTATACATTAATGTAGAACAATGAACACCTTGTGAACAAACACACACACGCACACACGCCCACGCACACGCCCACTCATCCTAGTGTACACATAAGAATAATCATAAACAAGATCGTGGTTTCCTCTTTCTTTGTGTTTAACACAAGCGCCACCCTCCTCCACCCCCAAAAAAGATACCAAAACACGATGGAGACAAGAAAAGTGATCAAGATGATGATGATGATAATGATAATGATGATGTCGGTATTGTCACCAGACCTTATATCACTGTCACACCATCATAAACACACATAAGCGATAATAATATCAGAAGAACCAGCGGAAAACAAACGCTTCTATCTACACATATATACGCACATACAGCCACACAAAACACCGTCCACTACTACTGCTACAGTAATCGACCTGTGTCGATTTATGTTCTTGTAGGATGCACACATAAACCTTTGTAATATAATAATATAATAATGATATATATAGATAGATAGATGTATTTACGAAGATGAAATAGGTGAACCCAACCAACAGAGAGAAACAACACGAGAACAGGTAGGAAGAGCGCGGAAAAAAGAAGAGGGATGTTTGACACACACATACACACACACACTATTAAACATCAAAAAATGGAATAAACAAAATGCAAAGGGAAGGAATGGAAAAATAAACAATAAACAAACAAACAAAAACACACCAATAATGAAAGTACAGATTATCGACGAATGAATGAATGAATGAATTTCATTATTAGACGGAGAGGAGACTAGTCCGTTGTTGAATGTCGGTAATGATGTATATATTCAGCAAGTTTAACACACCATTAGTACTTTTTGAAGTGAGGGAATGGACTAAAGAACTCTGAATTATACAAGTTTACACATTTATGTATATATATATATACTTATTACGTAATGTTATTAAGAAATAATTGTTTGTTTTCTTTCTATGGTCTCTACATACTACTGAATATCGTTATAGGAAACAAAATCAGTAGTATTATCAGTAGTATTACTTTTATTCTTCATTTAGAAGATGAGGTAGATAGCATAATTAGTTCGTCAACAATACATAAACTCACGAACGCACGCACGCACAAAATACACATACATACACACACGCACAAACGTACACATAGAAGTACCTGCACATTATGTAATATGTATATCTATATGTATAGAGAGAGAGAGAGGGAAATATCCACTTGTGGATGTCATGAGTCAGTGTGTGGGTGTGTGTCAGTGTGTGGGTGGGTGTCAGTGTGTGTGTGTGAGTGGAATGGAATGAATTTGAGTAAAGAAAACACACAGTCAGTTTTCTATTCTATTTGAACACTACACATCCAAATAGATACAATACACAGAAGAGGATACATAAGAGGATGTATAAGAGGAGAACAAACCGGTACTAAATATTATTGAGGTAGAATGAGGTAGATTGAACACCAATGCAGAAGACAACATTGAAGTAGGTGATGACGACGATTATGATGACGCTGACGACAACGGCGAAATGATAACGACAACGACGAGAATAGACAAACAAACACATTACGATGTTAAACATTGTCTACTGACTTTGGTTAGGTGGTGTAATTATTATTGTTATTATTATTATTATTGCCATTAGAATTACTCAATGTAATCGATAAATTATGAACAATATCCATAGTGGTTTTCAGCTCTTTCGGTTGACAATCTCGAGGTAGCTAAAAGAGAGAATAAAAAGAAAAAAAAATCAAAAAAACAGATTTATTCTCTACACGACCGATGGTGCTACCTCGACTGAAAGATGAAGTACCTAGACTAGCTAGCCACTTCCAATTGTATCTACCAATTCAACTGCGTTTGTGGAGCGAGTTATATTGGCCGTTGCTCTAGGAACTTGATTCTTCGTGCTCGAGAACATATCCCACTATGGCTAAGTAAAGGTGTAGTTAAAACTATTAACAGCTCGATATTAGACCATCTGGTACAAACCGGCCACAAAGCCAGCGTAGAAGAATCCTTCTCCATAATATACCGGCTGCCTAACAAACTACCAAAATCGTCGAAGCGCCGCATGCTCCAAACAGCAGAGGCTATTGCAATTCGCCTCAAAAAACCAGTGCTCTGTGTCCAAAAGAAACATGTCCAGCCACTACCACTGCCCTGGCCCTCAGTAGAGACTATAAACTCATGAATTTGTACTATTATCTTTCCTAATTCTTCTGACATTCAGTTTATTTTATGTTGATGCTGTTCAGCTGTAATTTATCAATATTGTGGATTTGATGTTATTTAAACATTAATGTCGTTCATAAGACTAATTCATTCATTCACTATAATGTATATATAACTGTAGAACCTGATGATGAAGGGGTTATCGAAAAGAATACTCTTTGTTCCGTGTCCATTCTTTTGAAAATTTTAATGGGCATTTTTAATCAAATAAAACGTAGATTAATTGGAATTTAATTGGTCGTGGATGGTGGGTGACTAGCACTGGTGGAATCCAAGATAACGTGCATTTCGTCCTTTACATGGGACTCGTCAGCTAACTGGATGTACCTGCATTCCCCTGACAGTCAGTCAGTGATGATGTTCCCACCGAGGCTTGAACCCAGTGTGCCCATAGTTTCAAACGCCAGCTGGACCGTTACCCACTAGACCACTTAGGCCACGAGAGCCACCTCCTGCTCTTGTGCAACGGGTCATATTAATTGGATAGCATAATTTTGAAGACATAGGTGAGGAAGATATTCAACCAGCCCACTAACAATAACGAGAACAACTAGAACAACAACAACAAGCACCATCAGTGACAGAAATCTACGGGGAAATCATTTCTTTCATGAATGAGAACATTGAAGGTAGTTAGAAGTATTGGGTGTAAACAAAACAGACACGCGTGTATCTCACTGACATCAGTGTGGAAATCTACAGTAGTACTCAGAAGAAGAAGTATTTAATTGAATTTTAGATTTTCCAGTAGATTGGTTGAACCGAAGTGCTCGGTCTCAGGTTGACATGTCTGTCAGCTTCTTGTGCAGATGCTTTGACGATGTCTGGAGATGTAATTAGAATTAAATTGATGAATGGTGACTACTAGCAGTGGAATCCAGGATGAGCTCACTTACTGGGGAATGCAGGTACATCCAGCTGGCGGACGAGTCCCATATAGGACGAAATGCGCGTTATCCTGGATTCCACTGCTAGTCACCATCCGCCAATTAAAGAAAGAATAAGGTCCGAATTTTGTTTCACAGTAATGTCAAGTCAGTGCTTCATTTACAGCCGCTCAGAGTTGGTGAATCACTGAAAGTATTTCTAACAACCTATTACCCATCAGATAGGTAGGACGAAACGGAGAATAACTGGACATACACACTGAGGAGACGTACCAGGCCCTAGATCGTAACTCATACAAACTAACACTTAAAAAGAAAAAAAGAAAGGAATATAAGGGAACAGTGTGAGGAGAATTAGTGTTATTTTCCTTAATTGTAATGATACTACAATGTGACGGTATATCCATATTGAACTGACCGCAATAACTTTAAGGGGTTACGTGTTAAACCACGGATTGATGTCATTTAGAGAACAATTGAAAACCAGCAACACGGAGTACTGGACAGTCAGCTGTTTCGTCAGCCTAGTTTCGAATTCATCGGCAGTACGCACCCACTGACATGAGTCGAACCCAAGACCTTCCAGTTACAAGGTAAGCAAGCTCATTTACCATTTAACCACTGGGACTCAGTCCCTCAATGGCCAGTCCATGAATTCTATCTTCTACCAATTCGTGATTTTAGGGCGACCACTACCAACCAATGTCATCAGCGAGTATCTGTTCTCACTCCCAACAGGATGGACCCTACTGGTCACGACTTCTCACTAGATCTCCACGAAACTTCCTTCTGTAATCAGTCACTAGCCAGCATCAGATTAATTTTCAAGAATAATTCTGTAGGGAGTCTATTTGTTCAAGGTTAGACCACGGATTGATATCAATTAGAGAACCATTGAATACCAGGGACGAAGTTTCCTGGAGTTCTAGTGAGAAGTCATGACCAGTAGGGTTCATCCTGCCGGGAGTGAGAACAGATGCACGCTAATGACTTCGTAGAAGTTAGAATTCATGGACTGGACATTAAGGGATCGGATCTCAGTGGCTTAATCGTCTATGAGGCAGCTCGCCTTGTAACTGGAAGGTCCTGGGTTCGACCCCTGGCAGTTGGTATCTACTGCTGACGAGTCCCAAACTCTGTGCTAACGAAACAGCGGGCTGTCCAGTACTCCCTGAGACTGGTTTTCAATGAATCCCTACAAACCAATTCTTGAAAGATGAAGTTAGTCAACTTCTATTATTGTTTTTTAAGATATTTTTTATTATTTTGGATTACAGCTTGATTCCACACCGTATTTCTTGGTACAGGTATGGAATTTTCAGCATGTGATATCGGTAGCCCAAATTTTGTAGGCCAACCATTGATATCAGGTGAGCGTCGGCAGGGGATAGAACCTCGGACCATGTGCTTGGTCGGAGACGCACAAGAGGAGTGCGTCGGCCAATATTCATTGTTTTGTCGGTAAGATATATACATATATATGAATATATTTCATCAAACACTTTTTGTTACCTAAAATGTGACACATTCATAACAGCAGACAGGTCACCGCTACAGAGCCGACAGATACCCGCACACACACATACAATCGACAAAGAGAGGAATAAAGCGAAACAACAATCCATGTAAGATAGACATATAGACACAATTTCTAAAATATATATTAAACAGGTCAAGGCCGAATGGATGACTCTATATATAAATTTTATTAAAAATAATGCCGACACATATCACATGAAATGAATGCGTTAGGCTGAACAAAAGGTAAACTAAATAAATAACAAAGCTTTTATATATTTATATATATGTGAATACCTTTCATTAAAATAAAAACTTTGTTCATATTTAATCATAAAAAGAATGGAGATAATCTACGAACAACAAAGAAAGCTGCTACCCATCTTTCTATCTATCTATCCATCTATCTACCTGTCTGTCCGACTATAGGATAAGTTGACAATCTCCTCTAGTTGAAATCAACTAGCCTTATAGTTTTGTCCCTTACTTATTACTAATAGTATACTATCACCGTAACAGTAGAAGACGAGACACTTGATATCTCTATAAAATGAGCACAGATCTTCCGTGTTATGCCTGCTACTTTTCGTCTTCCTTCGTATTCTGTTTCTTTGTGTTCCTTTCAAGTCTCCCATGTATCTCTCCATAATGCTGTATCATTTGCTTTCTCTGAAATCAAATATATCTCCATGCTATTTGACGTTTTCATGCCGATGAATGTCTCTTCTTTATATACTACTGAAAAATCTTATCAGTAGCACACACGTCACGCTACTACTACTAATACTACATTGTTAGATTTTGTTAGGGACCAACATCATTTAGGGAGATAATTGAATTATCTATGGAACATGAAAGTGATGGAAAATTCCATTGCCTCGACATTGCCATGCAAAGCCTAGAAGACGGTAGTCTTCAGAAGTCAATTTACCGAAAGCCTACATGGAAAGGACAATACTTACATTTTAATAGTTTTTGTCCAAATAGTTAGCTTTAAACGTCGATTAGTCAAGACTGTATACTATAGAGCTAGGAGATTATGTCCTGTAGAGAAATTAGAGGAAGAATTTGTGTTTCTCGAAAAGATGTTGAAAAACAACGGTTACCCTCAAAGATTCATTAACAAGTACGGAAGATGTGAAGTTTCAAATGTCAAGCAAATCACAGTGGAGAAAAAGCCAGTCTACATTCAACTTGATTATAAAGGTGAAAATATTACAGCGATTGTCAACAGAAGATTGAGGACGTCACTAGGAAGAGCCTATCCTGCAGCCAATCTCGTTCCCCTCTATCGAACAACTTGCTCTTTGGTGCAATCGAAAATCGATACACGTCATTCTCGTGTTACCTCCAACTGTATATACAAATTTACATGTATCTACGGGATCAGTTACATTAGAAGAACAGAAAGAAGAAGGACATATCTACGATTTTCTGAACATGTACCGAAAAGCCTGTTTCTAAAGGGAATAAATGCTCTAAACAGTGCCATCACGAGTCATCTCCTTGACACGGGTCATGAGGTGGACGTCGGAAGATCGTTCAAAATTATCAACAGGCAAAAGAGTTCAATTCTCCTCAGTTTTGCCGAAGCAATCTCCATCAAGCGCCTGAAATCTGATTTATGCCCTGGTAACTGGATATTCATCTGATTACGTAGTGCCTAGAGTTTCAATTGTGTATGATCATTATTGTTCGGAATAGTTTTTAATATTGCGTATGTATATATATATATATAATTACTGTATGCATATATTGATTGATTGAAGGAGGTAGTGCGGCGACTCGAACTGCTGCCCATCGGTGCAAAGTTCTATGTTGAAACCTGTCAATCAGTCAGTCAGTTCAATAATGATTTACAACTTAATAGATTAGTTGACCTTATTTAATGATTTCTGCATATCGCACTGCTGGTAACAATGCACTATGTAGATATCGTAAAGGAGTCCTGTAGCATGTTCAATGATTATATTTCATAACTTAGTTACTCGGGAGAGATTTCTCATGTGCCAGGATAGTGTTATTAGAAGACGGAGATTATCTGAAAAGGTATGTGATGATGTATTAGCGCTATATATTTCGAACAATCTGATCACACATTTACTTGTCAAGTCGACATATATGAAAGAAATTAAGGGTAATTAAATTAAACAAAGTGACAAGAAAAAAGGATTCAAGAATGATTAACACAACGTTCTGTAATTCAGTTAAATAAGGATTACCAAGGTAGGTTAAGAGTAATAATGCACTGTTTTTTTGAATACACAAGGGGAGCTTAAGTTTATGAATGGCTATAGCCTCAGAGTATTTCAGTAAACGTCCTTGACCACTTTTATAGATGACCTTAGAGGCTGAGTTAACATCAATCTTATGTATCAGTAAAAAGTTTGAGCATTGTGGATTAGATCACATAGAGTATAATTGTGTTTCAATAGTTTACACACAATGATAAGTTTTGTTACTGGTAATATTTCGAGCAAAATTACTGCCCGTGTTCATACCACTGTTGGAATTGTTTTGTTCGTTTTTATAGATGACCTTAAAGGCTGAGTTAACATCAGTCTAATGGTTCATCTCGATTAGATGTTTAGCTATAGACGAAGTTGGTAATTTGACACCTGCGTCTATTGGTTTTTCACAATTCATTTGTTTTCCTAACCATTTAGGGATATGCTCGCTGTCCCATCCTCACATGCAAAGCACGATTACTCCTCCCTATGTATGTGTGTCCACACACATACACACGAAAATTGGTAAATAGTGTGGGATGTGACATAATCACTTGTGCACTTTTGAGGTTTGCAGTGGAGCATATTTTTGGCTTTTTCGATAATTACAAGCCGGGCTGCATAATAGGTTCTACGGATGACCGAATTCAACCTTTGTCTCAAAATCCTACTGTTTATTTCCCCGTTATATGGTAATTTGATGAAGACATTTTTCTTAGGGGCGGTATAGATTGTAGGTTTAAAGACTAATTGACTTCTACACCTGTTTAAAATTTTTAAAGGATATCCGTTTTCAACAAGAGTATCCATCAATATTTCATTTTCTTTCTCTATAACATCAGCCGTGCAAATACGTTGAATCCTTTTAAATAAACATTTCACCAAGCCTCTCTTATACTGTAATGGACAGAAACTGTGAAAATTAAGGTATTGCTCTGTCCAAGTGGGCTTTCTGTAAATTGATCGTCTTATTGAACCATCATCTCTTCGACTTAGAAGTATGTCTAAAAATGCAAGCTGGTTGCGACTTTCTTCCTCGCATGTAAGACTTATATGGCTGGCTGGATTCAACATAGAACTTGACACTGAAGTGCAGCACTTCGAGTTGCCACGTTTCAAAGAACACACAAAGGTAGACAAGAAAATGAGTGAAGAGAATCAATAGAGTTTTGACAAGTATAAGAGTGAAACAGAATGAGTAATGGTAGAAAGGAATATGAAAGATTACCCAAGAGACTGAATACATCTCCGTAAGCCATTGACAACGATGAGTTTCAGCCATGTCACCTATTGTCTCCAGCCATTGATTCTTAGAGTCCCGAGGGCCCCAACCCGGAAGTCTGCATCTCCCTCCCTACCTGACTCAGTTTAACTGTCAGGGATTTCATGGATTGATGAGGCCATGTTTTTGTTTGGCCACCACTTACTCTTTCCCAATCTGCACCTATATCAGCTAGTAATGCCCGTCGGGGGGGGGGGCGATGGTTAGGCATGCGCAGCACGTCACCTAGCCATCTCAATCTATGTAACTTCATAGCCTCTTCGATTGATTTTCCCTCTTTGTCCAACACTCTACGCCTAACGTCAACATTACTTACCTTATTATACCACCTCCTAACGTGAGAAAGAGATCGTAGACATCTATGATCAAAAACAGTCAACCTTTTCATGTCTTCAACTCGTATTGGCCATGTTTCAGAGCCATAGAGAAGGACGGAGCGAACTGCTGAGCAGTACACACGTCCCTTGGTTGATAGTCGGATGTCACGCCTACGCCAGAGACGGTGTAAGTTAGCGAAGACTTATATGATTCTGTGGAGAGTTAAGTCTATCTAATAGACGACTCGCATCTTCATGATCATCACATATCAAAATGATATCATTTACATATCTCTTATAGAAAGGCAATTTAGAAATAAAATCAAGGGACAATTTCCCAACATAAGACATGTAAACGTCCGCTAACAAAGGTCCTAAAGAACTCCCCGAATAAGTCATATGCGTTGTACATGTCCTAGTGATACTAACAAGTTGTTGAATCTGAAGTAACATTGGGTGAGATTTAAATCTGGAGAGACAGAGAGAATGAGAGGGCATACCGGTTGAATATCGATTGATTAAGCCAACGAATCACAGTGTATAGAAATAGAGGAAATACTGTACAGTTCTGCTGTACTCAAGATAAGCAACAGAATTCAGATGTCCAACACCAGCATCAAGTCAGTACTTCCATATAGTTCGGAAACTTGGCATGTGTGTCACACACACACAACGAAAACAAACAAAAAACAACACTTCCAACATGCTACAAACTTTTATGCACAACTGTCTACGCTGACTCCACATACCAGAGATAAAATGACCGACTAGAAAAGATCAACAACAAGGGAACACTCTGCCAGGCAACGAACCAACCTACCAAGAACCTAATCTCTCAACAAAAAATGCCGTAAACAGAAAAAAAATGGAGATCATTAAGTGACATCACGTTCCATTTAGACCTTCTACTACAACTAGTGGAACATGGAGGAGATAAAAAATAATCCGGGAGAGAACAGAGTGTGAATGAAGATGCGCTGTTGCTGAAGGCCTGTACATATAATATATTACACCACTCGGAACATCATAAATCACCTCTGGTTTTTTGACGTGCCTTTAAACTTTCTATAGTTGGTTTGTAAGGATTAGATTTGTGTTTTGACGAGTTTGACCAAGGAATGATATCATCAGTTAGAGAATCATTGAAAACCAGCTACAGGAAGTACTGGACAGTCAGCTGTTTCATCAGACTAGTATGGGGCTCATCGACACTACGCACCCGTTGCCACGGGTCGAAACCAGAACCTTCCGGTTACGCGGCAAACAAGCTCGTATACCATTCAGCCACTGGGACCCGATTCAGTTTTGTTTTCTCACTGAAAAGTAGTCATCGAAATGAAAAACCAAGTGGTGGGGGGAAATAATTTATTATTTATTATTGTTTCCTTTAATTCCTAGAGGAACATAGGGCTTCAGCCAAGCACGTCTCCATTGCGTTCGGTTCTCTGCTAGAGTTTTCACCTGGCTCCAAGTCTGCCCACACGTTTTCATCTCCTCTTCACATGATCTCCTCCAAATCATCTTGCACTGACGATCAACTCGTCGCTTCCCTTTCTGGATTCCACTCGAGCAATGGCTTGTCTAGTGATGTCACTTGATGGTTTTTTCTCAGAGTATGACCAATCCACCCCAATTTCTTCCTGCCTATTTGTTTCACAATCGGTTCCTGTTGGGTTGGTTCGCTCCCATAGGTCCCTATTGCTAATCTTTTCTGGCCATCTGATCTTGAGTATTGAGCGAAAACAAGTGTTGATGAAGGTCTGTAGTTTGTTTAAGATGCTCTTTATGACGCGCAGTGCAAGTCTCTGATCCGTATAGTGAGTAGTACTGACTGACTTCATATTGGAGTTGAAAATCCGGATCTTATTTTTGATGCTGAGTGCTGTTGACCTCCACACAGACTTGAGAGTATTGAAAGCTTGTCTTACTTTTCCGATTCTTGCTTTGATATCCTCGTCAGTTCCGCCCGCCTGTAGTTGAAACGATGCTTCCCAGGTAGGTAAAAGAGGTAGTTTCTTTCAGGTTCCTCTCATTTATGCTGATCGTTGTCTGTTGTTGTTGTTCTTGTCCAGGAATCTTCATTACCTCTGTTTTCTCTATGTTCACCTGATGTCCTATCTTCTCTGGATGTTTCTTCTGCCAACTTGTTTCTTTTCGCTTGCATATGTTCCAGTTTGTAGGAAATCAGACATAAAAGAGACTAATTAATTAATTAATTAATTAATTAATTTTCAAGCATTGGTTTTGATTGCATGAACGATTTCATCACGAGCTGACATCAGTTAGAGAACCGTTGGAAAACCAGCCACAGGGAGTACTGGATAGCTGTTTCATCCTAGTTTGGGACTCTTCATCAGTACGCACCCACTACGGCCAGTTCAAACCCAGGACCTTCTGGTTACAAGGCGAGCTGGCTCGTAGACCATTCATCAGCCACTGGGACCCGGCTGATCCAATGGCCAGTCCATGAATTCTAACTTCTGCCAATTCACGCACGACATAGCCCGACCATTTCGCAATGTCTTCTTCGATGAGTTACTACCTCATCTTCAACCTGCTTTACCCTACTGGTCATTAATTAATTAATTAATTACATTTAATTATCATTAGTAGAATATAGTGTTCTTTTCAAATAAGAAATTAACTTCCAGTTTAAGAATTCGTTTTGTTGTCCCTACAATACTTACTATCATTATTATTATTATTATCATTATTATCACAAGTCATATTACAAAAAAAGGCATACAAAGTGTCTAGCGGTATATGGTGCCATCAAAATTACAGTGCGGAATTTTTAAAACAAGTCGCTATGCTTATTTATATTTATATCTGCATATACAGACGCATACAAGAAAGAAAAGGCGGTCGGTCATTAGGCATAAACTTCAAAGAGGAGTACCTAATATTTATGTATATACGTATATAATGTATGCAGGCATTTGCGTATACATATTCTAAAGAGGTATGATGCGTCAACATCCGCGTATTTATTTACAAAGAACGAACAGTATATTGTTGATGATAAACCGCTATATAATGTGAAAATAATATACTACTTGTAGTTAACATGATTACCTCTACTACTGCTACGTCTGATATTAGTAATATATTAATAATAATAATAGTAAAGGACACAGACATTATTCACTTAATGAAGCTTCAATTCCATTATTAATAATAATAATAATAATAATGATAATAAGTCAGGTAGACACGAATGCCTGACACCGACGATGACGTCGGGCAAAGGATAAGTTAAGTGAGTAGAGAGAAAGAGAGAGAGAGGGAGAATAACCGTTTACAAAGAAACAAGATGAGATCTTAAATCGATTGTGACGGTGTTATTGTAGTTCTTGGTGGGGGTGGTGGTGGTGATGGTATTTGTGGCGGCGGCGGCAGTGGCGGTGTCTAGTATGTAGATAAAAAAGACTTGCCTAGCAGTCGATTATTTTGTTAACTGACTCACACACACATACACGCACACGCGTACGCACGCACGCACCCACGCACTCCTCTAATGAATGAGTAAGTAAGTTCCTTTGGCTCGGTCGGGGTAGTTAGTGTTCGTCGGTTTCGGCTTTCTTTTTTCACTTTGGTCATAGTTTATCCTATTTTGTTTTCTGTTTTTTTTAAAATAAAAAATATTTTACGACTTCTTATTTAACTTTGTACTTCTTTCTAGTAATATTTATGAAGCCGCAAAACTACATAAAAAAACAACCTCTTTACAATTAACATTATTATTATTACCATTACTAACTTGTTCAAAGGGTAAAAATTATAGGTAATATTACAGAGCTTTTTTCAGAATATTGCACACACACACACACACGCAAGAAGGCAGGCAGGCACAAGCACACACAGAGAGAAAACGAACGAAGAAACAAAATATCCACACAATTATACACGATTAAGTACCTATATCATCTCTAGAATATAAGAGTATTACGTCTCAAATTATTAAAGTCTAACAGTGTTTACTAATAACTCGTTTATGTGTATGTTTATGTACATGCGTGCGTGCGTGCGTAGGTGTGTGTAGTCTCCAGTTGTTTACAGACATGCGTCTATACACACGCCTAATTTATACATGAAGCAACAAATACATTAAGAGTACAAACTACTATCACTCTACTAATACTATTACTACTACTACTACTAATAGTGCCATTACGGCTACTTTTATCAACTATGATTACTACAATGGAGATAAAATACACACGCACGCACGCACTCACGCACCTCCACACACACACACACACGTAAATGATGCCGATAATAATCAACTATATATTTGAAGATGAGACAAACATACACAATTGTATCTATCTATCTATCTACACATACTTAAAGAGGAAAAACAACACACTGGACGAGCAAACACCGGGTGAGGAGGAGACACTATCAGTGAGCGACAGCGGGAGAGAGAGGGAGAAGATGAAAAGAGACGACGACGAAGAAGAAGTAGGAGAATAAACGGTTGTGTGTAAGTGTGTACGTATGCAGGGTCTATGCAAATTGTTTACATGTACACAAATATACATAAATATATATATATATATCGGTAATACACAGCATAAAGTCGGCGTCATGGCGGCATTTCACTTTGCCACAGACTTTTTAATATTTCAAATGAATAAATGAATGAATGAATGAATAATGAGACAATAGACGATAGATTCGCATTGAAATATATTCATGTATATAGTAGGTATACAAATAATAATAATAGTAATAGTAATAAAATACACTACAACATGACGGAGACACGATTAAACGAGAATGAAATGGAGGTGAAACAATATAATAAAGAAGGTAGGATGAGGGGATGGAGTGGCGGTGGCGATGGCGGTGGCGGTGGGTGGGGGTGTATGCGAAATTAATACTCATACCGAAGATCAAAGTTCAGACGTATGCGTTGTATTATGTATATACATATACATATTATATATAATAGAATTATAACATCTAGCCGAATATACATGTCCTTTGAGAAAATTACAAGCCGAATTAAAGTTAGTAATAACAATAATGATGATGATGACAAACTCATTACTATTATTATTATGATCATTATTACTTTTGTTTACTGTCGTAACTGTAGTATAAATTTAGCTTTCCAAATAATCATGTAATATTAATTTCAATCTCTTTCTATAGTTGGTTTGTAAGGATTAGATTTGTGTTTTGACGAGTTAGAGAACCATTGAAAACCAGCCACAAGGAGTACTGGATAGCCAACTCTTTCGTCAGCGTAGTTTCCAACTCATCAACAGTACGTACCCACTGACAGGGGTCGAACCCAGGACCTTCTGGTTACAAGGCAAGCAAGCTGGTATACCATTCAGCCACTGGAACCCGATCCCTCAATGGCCAGTCCATGAATTCTAACTGCTATCAATCCGTGATCAACTCGTCAAAACACAAATCTAATCCTTACAAACCAACTCTTGAAAATTAATCTGATGCTCGCTAGTGACTGACTGGCTACAGGATGGAGTTTCCTGGAGTTCTAGTGAGAAGTCGTGACCAGTGAGGTCCATCCAGTCGCGCTAAATCACTAATTGGTAGAAGTAAGAATTCATGGACTGACCATTGAGGGATCGGGTCCCAGTGGCTGAATGGTATACGAGCTTGCTTGTCTTGTAATCGGAAGGTCTTGGGTTCGACCTCTGGTAGTGGGTGCGTACTGCCGATTATTCTCAAAAAAAAACTAGTATGAAACAGCTGTTCAATCTCTTTGTAAATACAAGAGATTAGAGCTTTATTTAACTCTCGGCCTATTATATACAAGCACAAGCAGCTTTTGTGGCTAAGGCTTCAGGATGTTTCAAATGATAGCTGATGGCTTCAAGTTTCAGTTGTAGAGTATCATTAGTTATCATTGGGGGAATGAAGATACATCTTCAGTTGACGAGTCCCAAATAGGACTGCATTCCAATGCTAATGATCACCATTGTCCAAATGGTAATCATGTTAACCTTCAGACAGACATCGTCGAAGCATCCGTAATAATAAAAGCCGATATATAAATCAACAGAAATCGAGCATCTTGACACAGTAAGAAAATCAATCAACGAGAGAAATAAAGCGGGAGGTGGGTTGGTTCTGGTGTCATATTAGCCTAGTGGATAACGTTTGAAACGATAGATATTCACTGAGGATGCGGGTATAATCTTTTGATGAGTCTTAAATACAATAAAATGTACATCGACGATTCTACTGATAACAACAGTCCCCCCGACCGCATCAGCTAAATAAAATCCTGATGATAACTTCATGAATATTCAATAAAAACAGTATGTATCTCCTTCAGTGTCAGAAGGAACTGAAGGAGAGATCAAGTGTGATATTCTTTCTGACTGGCTAGCCATTCGTTCTTCAGTATGGAGCCAGTGAAATGGGCAGCTTTTCGTTACATGCGGTGCAAGTTTCTGACCCGTTTGATGTAGAATAATTAATCGTAATTGTTATGAGTTTGTAATACCATTTGATTGCTATTCAACAACTGATGATAAAATGCTTAAACCAGAGATCTACAATTCTTCCTTGTGGATCATAGTAGGGTGAATAATAATACTAATAATAATAATTCATGTAAACAACTGATATAAGGTATAAAACTTTGGCACTGTGGTAGAGTATAACTCCATTATAGGTAAGATTTTATTCTGATAAAGTCTCACACAGTGTAGTTTTATCCAGTAATATTAACTGATGACCACACGCTTCGAGCACAAATTATTACTGCTCATAATCACATCAAGTCACTCACTCACTCACACAACTTTCTTGCTTCATTTATATACATGAGTGAAATTGATGATTAGACATTTGAATAAAAACTACCATAAGATAATGTACATTCAGAAATAATAATATGAATGTTATTAATCAAATACCATATAAAGAGGGGACATCTGAGGTACTACGTAGGATTCTCAACAAAGTAGGAATTAGGGTGACATTCCAACCTACAAAGTCACTCAGACAATGACAAGCTCTGTAGGCTAAAGGATACTGTAGGTTGACCCAATTAAACGAAATAATATAATTTACTAAATACCTTGCAATGACTGTGAGTTATGTCAACTATATAGTTCAAACTAATAGATCGAGGGTAGTCAGACTGTCAGAAAATAAGAATTTGGCTAAGGTAAGAATGGTTGACCCCACTCGTGAAGATAAGTAATTTAAAAAAAGCTCAGCACTCCATTGCACTTCAGGCATTAACACACAACTACACAATAGGGTGGGAGAGGGTTAAGATTCTAAGAAGTGATCTATGTAGGTGAAGCACGAGAGAGATTGATTACTGAATCCTGGTTCATCGAGTCTACATCCAACCCATGAGCAACAGAAGTGACTCAACACAAATACCAGAGATATGGAAGATATTATGACCACCAGTCAGTCAAATCAGAGGAGGATAATAAATAATCTCAAAATTCTATTTCAATTCAAGGAGGATATGAAAGTGAGGATCGGGAAAGCAAGGCAAGCTTTCATTTTTCTCAAGTCTGTGTGGAGATCAACAGGACTGACTCAGCATGAAAAATAAGATCCGGATTTTCAACTCCAATGTGAAGTAAGTCAGTGCTACTAAACGGATCAGAGACTTGGCGCGTCAAATAGCATCTCAAACAAACTACACACCTTCATTAACAGTTGTCTTCGCTCAATGCAACTCAAGATCAAATGGCCGGCCAGAAAAGATCAGCAACAGAGATCTCTGGCAATGAGCGAACCAACCCAGCAGGAACCGATTGTGAAACAAATAGGCAGGAAGAAATGGAGATGGATTGGCTGGTCATACTCTGAGGAAACCATCAAGTGACATCACTAGACAAGCCATCGCTCGAGTGGAACCCGAATGGGAAGCGGCGAGTTGGTCGTCAGTGCAAGGGTGACTTGGAGGAGGTGATGTGAAGAGGAGATGAAAGCATGTGGGCATACTTGGAGCCAGGTGAAGACTCTAGCAGAGAGCCGAACGCAATGGAGACGTGCGCGGCTGAAGCCCTATGTTCCTCTGAGGAAATTATAATAATAATGCATGTGGTCCAGGGATCGATCCCGGTAAGCAACCGGGATAAAGAAGGTAGGTTAGGCGTGAAACTAGCAACCGCATCTCTGCTACTGAAACTTCATAGCTTAACAGCTTGAACTCTATGTTATGTTCCACTCGGAAGGGGCAAAAGGAATTAAAAATCAAAATGGAAAAACAAAACACACTCTACATTACGAATGCTACTCACTACTACTATTAACAATACTGTTTTTATTCGCAAACTAGTTTAGTTACATTACACGTGAATGTATACAACGTATACAAACAGACAAAATATTGTCTGATACACTCTCACACATACACAAAAAGAGCGGGAGCGGGGAGAGAGAGATGGCGAGTTCTTTTTTCGGACGAAAAGTAGACTATTTAGAGGAGAAAAAAGACAATTCGACATGCAACAGGCAACAATGAGAGAGAGAGAAAAAAAACAGTAAAAGAAATTACATAAACGCAAGAAGCCAGACACACGGAATGAGTGATCTTTTGTGTTCCGCCTTTTTACTTACTTATTTATTTATTTTTATTTATTTACTTTTATTTTTACTTTTTTCTCTCTTTTGCCGTATTTTTGTTAGTGTTGTGGGTGTTGTTGTTGCTAAAGCAAGGCAACTAATACTGCTACTACTACAAGTAGAAAAGTATTCATCCTATGACGTAATACCGAAAAAAGATTACAGACTATTATTATTATGATTATGTTTTGTATGTAGACGAGGAGAGAAAAAACGAAGAGGAAAAGAAAGGCGAGACAGACGAGGTGAGGTGAGGTGAGGTGAGGCGAGGCGAAGCAAAGCAAAGTAAGGAGAAAATTATGATTTTGCTCTCTGAATGTCCAACAAATACACTACAAATATATACATATTTTTTAAATAAGTTACATTACTTCACAGCAAAAGAAGGATAGAAATGCAATATATACATATATATTATGCAATACCTAATATAACACTACCCAATCTAACTCGGATACTGTAACGCATAACTAACTTTCTAACGTATTAGAGGCTTAGGCAATAGTATTTGAAAATTGAATTGGTGTACTATTGGGGCTGGAATTAATCGGTAGGAAGCTCTGATGCTGGTTGGCTGGCTGGATTCAACATAGAACTTGGCACCGAAGTGCACCACTTCGAGTTGCCACGTTCCAAATAGCACACAAAGGTAGACAAGAAAATGAGTGAAGAGAATCAATAGAGTTTTGACAGGTATAAGAGTGAAACAAAATGAGTAATGGTAGAAAGTAATATGAAAGATTACAGAGATTGAATACATCTGCGCCATTGACAACGATTTTGAGCCATGTCACCTAGTGTCTCCAGCCATTGATTCTTAGAGTCCCGAGGGCCCTAACCCACAAATCTGTATCTCCCTACCTGACTCAGTTTAACTGTCAGGGATTTCATGGATTGATGCCATGTTTTTGTTTGGCCACCACTTACTCTTTTCCAACCTGCACCTATATCACCTAGTAATACCCGTCGGGGGAGGCGATGGCTCTGATGAAACAGGGGTTTCGTACTTGTTGGTGTCCATCAGCAAGGTGTGCCTGAAATTTCAGAGCAATCGATTTTATTATTACTATTATTATTGTATTATTGTTCCCTTGGGTTCCTAGTGGAACATAGGGCTTCAACTGCACGCCTACACTTGCTTCTGTCTTCTCCTCTGTACTTTTCACCTGCATCCATGTTAGTCCATACTGTTTCAACTCTTCTTCACACGATCTCCTCCATGTCACCCTTGGACGTCCCAATCGCCGCTTCCCTTTCGGATTCCACTCGAGCGTTGGCCTGACGCGCGATGTCACCCAACGGCCTCCTCAGCGAATGTCCAATCCATCTCCACTTTCTCCTGCATATTTGTTGGGCGATTGGTTCTTTTTTCGTTTGCTTGTTCCCATAGTTCCTTGTTGGTGATTCTTTCCGGCGGCCATCTGATCTTCAGTAGTATAGAGGGAAGACAGTTGTTGATAAAGGTTTGCAACAGGCTGTTGGAAATATTCTTTGTGACCCGCCAAGTTTCTGATCCGAATAGAAGAATTGACTTGACGTTTGTATTAAAAATCCTAATTTTACAGCAATCGATGCCATCCCGAAAATTTCAAACAGGTATCACTCAGTGCCTAAGTGAGCATTGAGTGCCACTGAAAACCAGTTTAGCTCATTAATGACTTCTTATAGGATTGTAATGTAGGTATGATGTCAAGTTTCTAGTGTGGTGTGTGCTACTGGTGAGATTTATCAGTAGTACATAAAGAGACATGCATCGACATAGATATTTCAATTAGCCAATTGACAGACTTGATGTCAAAGAGATCAAATGAACCAGTATTGTGACAAAAACATGAGAGACGTGGAAAGAAGACAGAGAAACACAATACGAAGGAAGGGTAGAAGGAAGTAGCACAACACGGAAGATCTTTGCAAATAACGATTTCAGGAGATATGGTGTGTACATAATTCCCCTATGAAGAGATATCAAATTTTAAATAAACATTCCCTTACCAAATCTCTTTTCTTCTACCCTTACAGCGAGACCTAAAGCAGTTGTAGGAAATGCTTTTTGGAAAGTGAGCGTCAAGTCTTTGAACCACCATATAGGAAGCAATGGTGTTTGACGTCAGTATCAGATAGAATTCGGATCTTCTTCTCTGTGCTGTTTGCTGTTGGTCAGTGAACGCCTGTCTTGTTTTCCTCAGCAGGTGCACTTTACTGTACATAATTTCACTATACAAAGATACCAAATTCTAAATAAACATTTCGTTACCAGGTTTTTTGTCTTCTACCGTTACACTAGTCCTTTGTGTGCACCGTAATGACGAGGATTAGAAATATGACATTCGTTAAACTATAACGATTAATCAATAAATACTGAACTGGTTAATTAAGAGCTAAACGCTTAGTCCGATGAGCTACACACTTGTGTTAAAATAAATAGAGCTACTGTCTCGTCATAGTCTAGAACCCTTCACCGGCGCATACTCATGATAAAGACTCCGAAACAGTCAGTTTTCCAAGAGATCAACTATTGAGTGAATCGTGTTTATTATTCAGCTAACTGTTGAATGCTTACAACAATAAGTCAAAGTTAAGCAGTTATTCCGTTGATTCATTGAACCAAGATGATGGTTTTCCCCACTGAGACTCGAACCCAGGATCCATTGTTTCAAATGCCAAAGCGTTATTCACCAACCACGGATATTATCATTTAATTTAATTTGGACTCTCCGATATACTGATTGGACCGAAGTGTTAGTGGCCCAGATAGTTTAGTGGTTAACGCTTTGACTTTTGAAACGACGAGTATTAGGTTCGAGCCCCAGTGAGGACACTATCATCATTCAGTAAGGAATACATGTACAGGCAACGTGCCACTTAACCAGTTTGTTAATATTCTGGTCGACAGGCATATGGACTCATGTGAAAAATGGGCCAAATCCATTTTATCTAACTCACACCACCCTCTTCACTCACAACTCTCCCCTTGCAACTCATCAGGCAAAACCAGAAGCCTATGTAGAAAACTATATGCTCGCACCAGCAAGTAGAACAACTCAACCATACCCTACTTAGCTCGTGCTCTGTGCGATGAAGAAAGCATTAGCCGTGACACCTATAATTCATTAAATAGTCAGTAGAACAACTGGACCTCGTCTTTCCAACTGATATCATTTACAGGTACAACATTTTCTTTATTTCTTTTCCTATTCTTCCTCTCTCTTTTTTTCCGTTATGTGCTGCTTTGTTTCTTTCTTCGGCTTACGCCAGTAAATATGACAGCTCCTACTTTTCTAACACCTTCAAACACTGTTCAGCTTTACCTTTGCTACCGACATGTCAATGTGTTATTGTAATAATGAACTGAGATTTCCTTGATCTATGTAGAATTCTATTTTTTTATTGATAATGTACTGACTGGATGCAATACTGTAGTAAAAATGCTGAAAATTCCATTCTGTATCACAAGTACTGTTTTAGAATAAAGCAAATGATTATTATTATCTATCTGACGAGTCCCGATTAGGACGAAGTACGCATGCTGGATTCCACTCCTGTAAAGAAAAAGATGTTGAAGACTAGTAGATTTTAGAAATGTTAATCGAGTCGGGTTTACAGGTTTATAAGAATGGTGAAATTTTAATCTTTATGTCTTTTGGGCTTTAATCACATTAGACAGTGCAGCGCATCTGCCGTACAGTTCTCCCAGATGACAGACACTTTCAAACTGTAGTCGATTTAATGCAATTAAAATATAATATTAGACCACTTATCAAGTACTAATGCATATACGAGAATTGCCGACTGGTTTTCTCTTCACGATGGTAAGAATCAATGGCTGAAGACTGCTGGTGACATGGCTCGAAGATGGTAACACAAATCGTACAATCACTGTAATCTGCTGAGCTTAGAAAATCCTTATTCTAATCTTTGTTTTACTGTGCGTGTGTGCGTGTTCCTTCTCTCAAATTCAAATTTCATACATTATAGTTGGGTTAAATTTTAGATAGTCTCTGGTTTCCCTGAAATGTGTTAACTTAAACTGCTGCAATTTTGTGCATTTTTTTTACGTTCATAAGTTAGTTAATCGGCAGTTGCATTACTGTTTTTTAAAACAACCGCGCATTTAACCGTTGAATTTATTCATGACTGGTTTCAACATAGAACTGCTTTGCACAGATGTGCAGCAGTTCAAGTCGCCACACTCCCTCCTTGTACCACACAAAGCAAGAGAAGAAGAAAGTAAAAAGAAATGCAAAATAGAGACAGTAAACAGAGATATGAGACAAAAGGAATAGTAATATCGAAGAACAATATAGTTTCATTGGAAATTATAAGTCACAAGGAGTGGATGCATCTACGCCAGCCATCATTGAGAACGACGATTTTCAGCCATGTCATCGATTGTCTCCAGCCGTCATTGGTTTTCACTGTCCAAAGGACCCCAACCAGTTAGGAAGTCTACACCTTCCTACGTGACTGATTAGCTTAAACTATTATTATTATTATTGTATCCTTTAATTCCTACAGGAACATAGGGCTTCAGACGTGCGTCTCCATTGCGTTCTGTTCTCTGCTTGAGTTTTCACCTGGCTCCAAGTCTGTCCACATGCTTTCATCTCCTCTTCACATGACCTCCTCCAAGTCACCCTTGCACTGACGACCAACTCGCCGCTTCCCTTTCGGGTTCCACTCGAGCAATGGCTTGTCTAATGTGATGTCACTTCATGGTTTCCTCAGAGTATGGCCAGCCAATCCATCTCCATTTCTTCCTGAATATTTGTTTCACAATCGGTTCCTGGTTGGTTCGCTCATTGCCAGAGATCTCTGTTGCTGATCTTTTCTGACCGGCCATCTGATCTTGAGTATTGAGCGAAGACAACTGTTGATGAAGGTCTGTAGTTTGTTTGAGATGCTTTTTATGACGTGCTCAAACTAACTGTTGTGGATTTCATTGACTGATGAGGCTATGTTTTGATTTGACCACCACTAGCTAGCTCTTTTCCAACCTGATCCCTCCTATGTCAGTTAACATCGCCCATTGTCGAGGAAGGCGATGGCTAGGCTAGGCTAGGCATACGTAACACACATCCTAACCACCTCAATCGATATATTTATTCATACAGGATTAAAGCAAAATGCTTATTATTATTATTAGCAGTATTGTAGAGAATTTTCTAATATTTTGTTTTACAGTAATTTATTCTACATAATCTACAAATAGGACATGTTGTTCACATGTTCAAGTGTAATAGATTCAATTCACTGATTAAGTGTGTGATAGAATGTGTGAGAGAATACACAGCACTCAACTGTCTCCTTTTCAATAGAATGAACTAATATGGAGAGTATGAATGATAAATACGCTGCACACCACATTAATTAGTCCTGATTCAAAGCCATAAATATATCATGAAATGATTGACATTAGAAGATACAGGTCCAAAATTGAAGTGAGTCTGTGGTCAGTGCTACTTATAATCCCATATAAGTAGTATATCAGAAAGCGAATTCAGAAAAAAGTAACAAATATGTTTTGCACACTGGAAAAAGCAATCAAAGAAGAGAACCACGGGAAGAAGAATGTTGCAGAATATGATGCAGAATCCAAGAAGCTATCGAATGTGACGATATTCGACCAATTAATTCGTCAAGGATGTGGTAAATGATGTGCAAATAAATGGCGGTTTGAAAATATGGTATACCAAATTTACCTATATACAATACGTTTCACCAAATAAACATTCCTTCCAGCCTCCTCGGTCTTTTCTTATTTACAAGTCCAATCCCTGCAAACTAACATTCAAGAAAATTAATCTGCTTCTCATTACTGACTGAATACAGCAGGCTGTAATTCCTGGAGTTATAGGGAGAAGTCCACGAGATCAGGTCGAAACACAGATACTCGCCATTGTCTGACCGTGGAGTTTATAAATCGCGAAATGACAAAAATTAGAATTCATAGCACGTTTGATTCCTACGCAGTGGCTGGATATTTTGGGGTCGTTCTCTGCTGGGATCATGAGTGTATGCTGTTGAAGAAACCCGAACAGGAGCGAAATGACTGTCTGCTACTCCCTGGTTTTCAATAATCCCCTTACCTAACTTGAAACTAATTAAATCTTTGCAACAAATCGATACTTGAAGAGGTCGTTGAATCTTTCAAAGGTTCAACGGTAAAATGCCTGATTATCCAGTATACAATATGGTACGAGTGCATACTGATGAAGAGATTCGCATTAGGACGAAACAGCTACTCAAATATCCTATAGTTTGCAATGTTTTCTCTTTTACTTCAGTTAGTTGAAATTATTTTTTTAGTCGTAACTATTCGCAGACAAATAAGGAAGAATATGCAGTTACAATAATAATAGCAAGCGAAGAAAACTCGTCATCTAGAAATATTACAATTCTTAGCGGAATTCCATTTATCGTATCAAGTATGCCTTCAAAAGGAACCGTTTTGAATAATCACTTGGAACTGGGTAATTTCCAGATGGCGTAATAACAGCTTTTCCAAGTTAGTAGCTAGTAGCTAGCGAGGATTCAATTGGTTTGGAAAACTGATTCAGCTTTCTCATCTGAGGCTAACACACACACACATCTCGTACATTCCTGATGAGGTCAGTATCAAACAAGTTAGACCACGAGGTGATGTCGAGATTAGAGAGCCACTGAAAACCAGAATACTGGAAAGCAGTTTCATCCTAGTTTGGAACTTCTTCAGCGTCACGAAACCATGACCGCGTCACCCCCCTCCAGAATAATAATAATAATAGCTTTATTCCAAACAGTATTTGTGGTACAGGTATAGAATTTTCAGCGTGCATTACAATATTGCATCTAATTACCTCATAAATTTTATAAGATTTTAAAAATAAAAAGCAACAACAACAAAAAGAAAAATAAAAGAAATAAAAAAGAACAGCATTGCATTCACATTTTAAACAATGCACCACAGGATATGAAATATAAAATTAGTGTGTAATAGAATATGTGAGCAACAATATAATAGTAACAAAGAAAGGAGAACGAAAGCTAATGGGAACTATTTGTTAGAGTGCCGCAGTAAGGTGATCGTGTCATGCCTAACAGTTTCCTCATCACATAACAGCTGTGCCAGATAAGGTATTGTGGAGATTTTGTACTTGGTAGTCCTAGCATATAGCCTTCTATAGTTGCTTCTAGTTCTACCAGATGAAATGCAAGGAGAGAGCTGCGTATGGAGAGGGTGTTCGGGGTCTGACAATATAGAATTCGCTAGTTTCTTACATGACATTATATGTCTATCCACAATAGTGTTAACCAGTTGGTTTAACGAAATCCCACTTCCCCTACTAACAGCTTTTAGTGCCCTATGCAGCGAAGCAAAAGTCTTTCTTAAGTAGTCCAGGGAAGATTAATGGGGAGCAGTAAAGAGGGATGGGTAGAATACAGGAATTGACAAACTGAGAAAGCAAAGACTGCTTTATACCAGACTGCCTAAACTTCCTAACGTAGAACGTTAAGCGAAACATCTTTCTAGTCACTAGCAAGATGTGAGAGGACCAGGAAAGATCGGAGGAAATACTCAGTCCAAGGTACTTGACATTAGATGTAGTTTCAACCTCTATGCCGTCAATGACAGTGGGACCATGTGAGCTAGCTAGTTGTTGTAGGTCACTTTTTCGTGTGGAAGTGAAATTTACTACCCGACATTTAGCCGGATTCAGCTTAAGACCGTTTGAAGAGGACCACTGACTAATTTCCGAGAGAAAGTTATTTAATATGGAACAGTCTGTCTGAGAGTTGACAGGCATGGAGACAGAGAGGTCATCAGCATACTTGACAAAAGTGGCTACATCAGAATGGTGCGAGTCATGTAAGAAAAAAGAAAACAGAAAGATCTAACTCAGAACCTTCAGATGTTTATTTAATAATAATAATAATTTGCTTTATTCCAAAACAGCACTTATGATACAGTGTGGAATTCTGAGCATTTAGTACAATATGGCATCTAAACTGCTCGATAATAGCAAAAACAAAGATAAAAATGATATTACAGGGTATACGTAACCAGGATTGATAATAGCAGTGGCAATTAGGTCGAAAATGTATAAAAAGTCTGAAATAACGTTGACAGCTAAAATTATAAAGTAACAAACTGAAGTACAGTCACCACAGATTGCAAATAAGAGAGGATAAAAGAGCCAGCTATTTTGCCTATTATATTATAGTAAGTCGTGGATTTCACACTTAACACTTGATTGTATGTGCATACAATCTTTTATAATGATTCCTAGTCCTACCTGATGAGATGCAAGACGAGGAGGGTTGAGAGTCAGACAAAATGGATTTAGACCATTTCTCACATGAGTTCAGGTGTCTTTTGACTACAGTAATAACGAGCTAACTGAGGGAGCACCCTACCTTTCCTACCCTTCACAATAGCCCTTTTTCAGTAGACAAGGGCGGGGGGGCGAGCAATAGAGAACATTAAGCAAGATAGATGATTACTGATTATCTTAACTTCTTAATGTAGTAAGTAGGTTAGACGGAACATTTTCTTAGAAATCGATAAGATTACCACTTCCCTAGTATCTTATGCTACAAGCATCTTGTGAACGGACTAGTTTGTTGTGTAGATCACGTTTTATGCCTGAAGGTGAAGTTAACTAACTGTATGACACATTTAGAGGGATTTAAGGTACCACCGTTTACACCATTTACATCATCTTGACCAGCTTGGTTCAGCAGGGGGGAAATTAAGTGCATAAAAAGCTCGATCCTGTCACACTTGGTCCATACTGGACATCGCATCGATGTCAACACAGCTTTCAGGGTTATATACCGAATTCCGAAGTCGTTATCATGTACAGTTCGCTTACGTCTGCTCCACATAGCTGAAGCTGTTGCGATAAGATCGACTAAACCGGAACTTTGTATCCAAAAAGAACACGTCCAGACGCTGATCCTGCCGAGGCCAAACTTGGATTGATGATTCTTCTTCTCACCAGGAGTGCTTCTTCCCCTTAACCCTCATGGTTTATTTTTTCTTTCTTTGCTTATAATTACAATTATTATTATTACAATTATTATTATTATTATTCGCCATAATTTACACCCTTCATGCAAACATTCTCTCAATACTATCGAGTTTTCCATTTATACTATCCGGACTCATGAGTGATATTATCTCTTTTCTCAATATATACCTTCACATTGGTTATTTTTTTTATGAACCTCTCATTGCAGTCTTACTATCTCCTGTTTAATACATACTACTTTATACTAGCCACTCACTCACCTGACACCTTTTATAACCTTGAACTGACTTGTCAGTTTTCCTACCCCACACTCTACAAATCTATTGTGACTCATCATCACCAATGTCTCCCATTTTACAATATTTTGTAATCGATTTCAGCCTAACACGATGTTTGTCACACAAATACGACTATTTATTCTGACAACCCATAACTAATCTGTTATTCTACGTTGAAAATGTATCCGTCTCATCACCAACTGGCCATTATTGAAACGACAACAAATATATTATATTTTATAACTGTAAGAACCTGAAGTAGAGAAATTATTGAAAAGAATATTCTTCTTCGTTCAGATTGACTTTTAATTCATGCATGATATGGGAATATTTCACACTATTAAATCATGTACAACTTATCCTCAACGCACCATTTGAGCACAGATCTTCCGTGTTGTGTCTGCTACTTCTCGTCTTCCTTCAAGTCTCCCATGTATCTCTCCACAACGTTGTTGTATCATTTGCCTTCTCTGATTGACATCAAATCTATCTCCCTACTATTTGATGTTTTTTTATGCCGATGAACGTCTCTTGTTTATACACTACTGATAAACCTTATCAGTAGTACACATACCACAGTAACGTATACCATCATCTTGAAGTAATAAGGGAAAGTGTACCAAAAGTAGATGTTTGTGTGTGTGTGTGTTTGGTGGTGGGGGCGGACTAACTAAGTCAGTGTCTACTTTCCATCTGCATTCACAACCTATTTATTCCTTTCATCAACTAAACTATCTAAGCATTTTAATCGAAAAAGACGGTAACTAAGATTATTTCAGCAGAAAAGAGTAAATTGTCATATCTATTCCTTTGTATAAACCATCAAATTATTTAAGAATATAAATATGCCTGTCGGCGGTGTCTATGTTTATTTGTGTGTGTGTGTGTGCGTATGACATGATAGTGTCGGGATGGTAAGCGGAAAAATTGTTCATCAGACATACTCTACTACTTATCTCACTACTATATAATAAACAAACAATTTGTTTACAAGTTGAATATGAAAGAAAGATCATGTATACACAAAGACACATGTCCGCCCCTACCCCCCCCCCCTCAACATAGCCATGAACCACATCTGTTTTGAACAGAGATCATTGTCAGCTTAACAACTGATCAGACTGTTCTATCTATATATGATACATATTCCATAAACACGGCAAAATAATGTGAATAAACAATTATAATAACAAGCCTTATATAGTATTAGAAAGAGTGGTAGTCACAGAGTGTCCAGTTAAAACAGTTGAACCGACAAGATCACTTGCACACACACACACACGCACGTATGTTAACATATCAGGATAGAAAACAAATAAATAGGCAAAGAAAACAATAAAAAGCCAGACAAGGCGGATACATCATGGCGGAATCACTCGAAATATTATTATAGCTCTATATGATGATGACATTTCTTGTACAGGTGGTTATTTGATGTGTATAGACCTTGACAGACTCCATTTAAAAAAACATTAAAAAACGAACAAAACACGAGAGACGGGTTTTGGAGTGTGTAAAAGAGGAATTTCAGGAATTAAAGCACAAACAGACTAAATAAGTAACTAACCAGTTGACTAATCCGTCCAATATATAAATGAAATGAGCGCCTAAACGAATAAGCCATACAAACTACTGTTTACACACAAATGAATAAACATAGTAACACACTAAGAGGGAGAGACTATCTCGACTATTTAGATCAACAACAAAAAACCTTGTGTATGTAGAAATGAGAATGAGATCTGAAGTTGACGTTGGTTGATTGAATATCGCCGGAGGGAAGCTCTGTAGAGAAAGAGAGACTTAGGTTTAGTGATTAATGGCTCTGCCAGACAAGTCTTATTCATTACCTTTGTTCATGTCACGAATGTTCCTGACAAAAGTGATAGGGTGTATTCGAAAAAACATGTTCGTGGTGCTTTCCTAGACTAAACATCTGCTTTTGACTCTGTACCTAGGGGCCTTTTATTAAATAAGCTTTCTGATAGAATTCAGTATGCTGTATATAATGGCAAATCTTCTTTTGCCTCACTTACAAAAGCCGGTGTTCCTCAAGGTGCCGTCCTCTCTCCTTTTCTTTTTCCTACACGACCTGCCTCATTTAAATGAAACTAACTTTGTCAAATATGCTGATGATCTGACTGTATCATTGCCTATCGCTTCCGAGTCTGACTGCTCCAAACTTAATAGCTTTCTGTTGGACATTAGTAAGTGGTCTAAGTCAAATGGTCCTGTGTTAAATCCTTCCAAATGTCAGGCAGTTAACTTTACTTTCAAGCATCGACGTGACATACATGAACTAGTTAGTTCTCATGCTGCCTGTAGCATAGATGGCACTGAAATTGAAACCAAGTTAAGCATTAAATACCTTGGATTAGTTCTTTCCTCTGACCTTTCATGGTCATCCCACATCTTGTCAATCTCTAAGAAAGTGTTTCGTCTACAACCTTCTACATTAAAAAGTTAAGACAATCAGGTATCAAGTAACCTTTACTTCTGCAGTTTGTAAACTCTTGTATTTTACACATTGTACTCTATTGCTCTCCATTAATCTTTCCTGGGCTTCTCAAAAAAGACTATATCATATTACGAGGGGTATTAAATGCTGTGAGTAGAGCTTGTGGAATGCCATTGCGTTAGCTCGAGAGACATATAAAATCCTGTACAAAATGGGCAAAGGCCGTACTGTCAGACCCTCTGCACCCTCTTTATTCACAACTATCCCCTTGCATCTCATCAGGTAGGACGAGAAGTCAATATAAGAAGTTATATGCTCGCACCACTAAGTACAAAAATTCTACAATACCCTATTTAGCCAGTATTTTATGTGATGAAGACACTGTTAGACGTGAAACATATAAGTTACTATGTAAATTAGCAAGGTGAATCGACCCTTTCATCAGTCATCTTTCTGTAATTTTATGGAGTCACCCTTTCTATCGTTTAATTATAACCATCGATTTCATTTTAGTTGTCATTATTATGTAATGTTTATTTTTTGTCGTTTTGAGTAAATTAAATGCAATATTGTACTGAATGCTGAAAATTCCTTGCTA
>OX235272.1:110574001-110748815 GCA_944472155.2 Trichobilharzia szidati | reverse complement strand
CACCAGGCACGCTGAACATTCAGTCACTTGGGCTGGAATTCATTGATTCATGAATTCTAACTTGGTCAACTCGTGAAATAGTGGCACCCTCCCCAGTGTGCCTTCGATGAGGACCCATTTTGTCTTGACACTGTGTACCCTAGTGGCCATGACTTCTTACAGCAACTTCAGGAAATCCATCCGGTATGCATCAGTAAGCTGGCAACTGATATTCAAATCATAGTTTTTGTGGGGTTTTCGGATTAATTTCAGGTGTTACGAACCAATGATCTTTCTAACTGATGTATTGGGTAGTGACGAGAACCCCACAAAATCGATAATTTGAAACAAACTAAACCACCTGTTTTACATACTTGTCTATTTTAACATCATCCAGTGACTGTTTCATGAACATATATCTCGTTCATAAAGTTTCAAGCGGAAATAAGAACATCCACTGAAGTCCTAGACTTTTTCGGTTCATTGAAATTGTTGAAATTTAAATGTTTAAAGTTTGACTTTTATGTATACAGGAATTAGTTTGTCAACTTTCAATTACCCTTGTTATAAACTGACATCCAGCAGCTTAAATGTTCAACTTTTGTTTAAGTTGTCTTTCCCATTAAATAAGATTTATAACAGTGAGCTCTCTATGTGGAATTTTAAACACAAATGTGACAGTTCAAGCAGTCACAGTTCACACAAAAATAAAGAGAGAGAGATAATTCAGAGGAATTATAACGAAGAGAAGTGTATAGGAGAAAGAATAATTACACTGAGAATATTGATTGGAGGAGTTCATCATGAGGTGACATCATTTAGAGAACCATTGGAAAACCAGCCACAGGCAGTACTGGACAGCCAGGTGTTTCGTCAGCCCAGCTTGGGACTCTTCATCAGTAAGCACCCAACCACTGGGGTTTGAACCCACAACGTTCTGATTACAAGGCAAGCTAGCTCGTAGACTAATAAGCCACTGGGACCCAACCGACTCAATCTCCAGTCCATGAATTCTAACTTCTTCCAATTCACCACATAGTGTGACCACTTCTCAACGTTTTCTTCGATGAGTTACTGCTTCACCTTCAACCTGCTGTACCGTACTGGTCACGACTTCCCACTAGAACCCCAGGTCACTGTCTGAATAGGACCAGTCGCTAGTGAGCATTAAAATAATCCGAATTGAGAATAATCAAAACTTGATGGATCTAGGAGTTCACACAGAGTAAATGCATATGTAAATGGACTTCAATACGCCCTCGTGCTGAAGTAAAGCCTGTCTGGTTTTCTCGGGCTTGTTTCCCCCAATCACCATTCATTCTACGAATAATTATTGAACCTATGATTTCAGATACTAAGTTAGTCAAGCTCATTCCCCTATGCTTATCATCACAGGGAGATTTGTCTCACTGCTATTAAAGTGGGATAATTAAAGGGTTACACCAATTCAACAAAACGATCTCAGATTTCCAAATGTTACTTAATATCTTGGTTAACCCAGCCAATAATTTATTGCTAACATTTTTAAACACCTCTCGAATCATACCTGGTGCTTCACCATATTTTAGATTGAAGACAGCTACGTAACCTCATTTACAGTTGGATGATCGATATTTGCATCCTACTGAGATAGCTGTGCGGAAAATTTAGCATGATTAAAGACCAGTTGAAATGCTTCTCAAAGTGCCTCCATCAATGTTCATGTTGTCCATCCTGAATAAATCAGATTATCATAATAAAATTAATGAAATCCTCAAAGATCAGTCCAAATTTCTGGTGGGCAATGCTACTGATAATATGCTGCTTGTGGAAAAGCAGACCAATCGTCAGCTTCAGATATTACTGATGCATGGTTTTATAAATGAAAAACTTTATAAACAGCTTAGAGCTATTGGATCACATACTCCCCGACTTTATGGCCTTCGAAAGATTCACAAAACTGAGAACCCACTGAGACCCATCTTAGACATATCGAGTTCTCCGTTCCGTAAAATCGCAAAATGGATTACAGAGGTCCTTACGCCAGTAAGAGACTCCTTATGAAATCACTGTGTAAAAAGTTCATTTGATCTGACTAGACACCTTGAACACTAAGGGAAAGGTTATGTTTTCAATCGACATAGAATCTTTATTCACCAATGTTCCTGTTCATGAAACTGTTGATTTCATTTGCGATTAAGTCACAAGCAATGGGATAAACTTACCTATTCCTGCCACTTACATCAGAGACATCATCTTTATGTGTACAGAAAATATTAGATTCACCTTCCAAGATAAGGTATACAAACAAATCGATGGTGTTGCGATGGGGAGCCCTCTTGAGCCCCTGTTAGCAGATATATTCATGTCAAAATTGAGGGAAAAAAGGGCAAGATATGCTAGGAAAATTTATGCTATATAAACGTTATGTGGATGATACTCTCATTATTGGTAATTATTGCAAGTATTGAAAACATTTATTTCCCGATACAAATTTAATACAAGCAACAAAGGTTAATAAAGCAGGATTTGATGAATTCATCAAATTTCGGTGTAAGTCGTCATCTGAATACTCTACATACACGGATATATATACTTTCGAAATTACATTGGGAGATATAAGACTAACTTCAAAAGTATATATCCGTGTATGTAGAGTATTCAGCTGAAGAGTTACACCGAAATTTGATGAATTCATCAAATCCTGCTTTATTAACCTTCGTTGCTTGTTTTAAAATAGCAAGTCCGGTTACAGGATTTCATCATGAGCTGACATCAGTTAGAGAACCATTGGAAAACCAGTCACAGGGAGTACTGGACAGCCAGCTGTTTCGTCAGGCTAGTTTGGGACTCCGTAGCAGTATGCACCCACCGTCAGGGTTCGAACCCACGACCTTCTGGTTACAAGGCGAGTGAGCTCGTAGACCATTCATTAGCCACTGGGACCCGACCGACCCAATGGCCAGTCCATGAATTCCAACTTCTGTCAATTCACGACATAGCGCCACCGCTAGCCAATGTCTTCGGCGAGTATTTGTCCTCATGCCCGACTAGAAGTTCCTGGGTTCGAACTGTTGTGCACTTGAAAGTCAAGTTCCCTGTGGCTGGTTTTCCGATGGTTCTCTAACTGATATCAGCTCATGATGATATCCTGTATCCAATCAATCAAATCCCTACACAGTAATACTTGAACAGTCAATCTATTGAAAACTTTACTACTCCATTTAATCATAATCATCCAAATATCGAAGTGACTTCCCTATTCGAATCGGATAAAAAACTCGGTTTCTTGGATATTTCAGTGACCAGGAAAGACGATGGAACGACCAAGCGATCTATATTTCGTAAGCAGATATGGAGTGGACAATATCTTCATTTCACCAGTTTTGTTCCTATCCAGTATAAACATTCCCTAGTGAAATGTTTGTTTTCAAGAGCCCATAAAATATGCATGAGCGACGCATTGATGGATGAGTTTCGACATATACATTCAGTTTTATTAGCTAACGGTCATCCAGAAAACTTCATCAATTGTCACAGTAAGGATAGACCACATCTTGAAAAGACAGCTTCTGTACCAAAGAAAGCTATCTTTATTAACCTACCATTCAAGGGTGACCAAATTATGCAGTTGACAGCTCAAAGACTTCGGTCAGCATCAAACGCACATTCTACGCCGCATCTCTTTCCCTCACATGCCGAGCATTTTCGATCCCTGCACCCACGATTAAAGGACGAAATTCTGTGGACTCTACTTCAAACTGTATCTACAAGTTCATCTGCAGTTGTGGTGACACCTATATAGGTAGAACCAATAGAATGTTCCAATGTGGTCGTCGAAAAGAACACGTTCCAAAATGGTTACTAAATCATATAGAAAATCCCAATGCAATTAATTTGAGTAGAAATCCATCATCATCCATTGCAAAGCACTTATTAATTTCAGGTCACAAAATCAATATTAATGACTGTTTCACAATTATTTCATCACATAATTTTAATTCAGGGTTGGTTTTTGAAGGTGATGGAAGCACTTTGGATTAATCACATACAGCCTAAACTGTGTGCACAAAAAACAATAGACTTCAACCTTCGCCTACAATGAACTGACTACTTGACCTATTTAAATATGATTCGTCATTAGTATGTAATTTTGTTTTTTATATAACTGAGTAATTGTCATGCACTTTATTTTATCATTGTGAACCATATTAGTTGTAAAGAGATTGTAAAGAAACTAAGAAATGAAGATATCATCTCGCGAAATTTGTCTTCTAAATGCCTTATTCAAATTTATCAAAGGGACTAATTGTTTTAACTTATTTCCAAAACAGTAAAACAGTTTGTACAGGTGAATTTTAATCAACCATTTAGTTGGTTTGTAAGGATTAAATTTTTTAATACGAATTTGACCACGGATTGATATCAGTTAGAGACCGATTGAAAACAAGCAGGTAGTACTGAACAGCAGTTTCGTCTGCCTAGTTTGGGAATCATCGGCAGTACGCACCCACTGCCAGGGTTTCGAACCCAGGACCTTCCGGTTACAAGACAAGCAGGCCCGTACACCATTCAGCCACTGGGACTCGATTCAGTGGCCTATGAATTCTAACTTCCATCATTTTGTGATTTGAGCGCGACTGGCACCAACCAATGTCACTGTTGGGACATCCATCCTCACACGTGACTGAATGGACCTCACTGGTCACGACTTTTCACCAGAACTCCAGCAAACTCCGTCCTCTAACAAGTCGCCAGCGAACATCAGATTAATTTTCAAGAGTTGATTTGTAAGGATTAGGTTTGTTTTTCGAGCTTGCCCTGTAACCGGAAGGTCATGGGTTCTAAACTCAGTGGGTGCGTACCGCCGATGATTCTCAAACTAGGATGAAGCAGCTGTACAGTACTCAGTGGTTCAGTGGTTCTCCAACTGATATCAATCCGTTATCAGACTCGAAAAACAGTGGTTACCCCATGAGTGTACTTACAAACACAAAACAAAATTGAGTACGAGCGCGAAATCAAAGTGAGTGGATTCCAAGATAACGAAATGTTTGGTAGAAATAAGTACAGAATAAAAGCAGAATTGAAGATGACTCATCTAGCTGTCAAATTAGCTACACTTTACAGAACAAGTTATTCGCTGAAGTGATAACCCTAGATTAGAAACTTTCCCTTTCGTGTTACAACTAACTGCATCTACCAATTTATTACTTTTATGTTGTGACAGCAGACGGCAAGACATGGAAGCCAGGGTATATTTTCAAGCGATCAAACCGCTATATATATATATATATAATGTTCAAATACATATATCATTCTGTTGCTAACGCTGTATTGAACTGTAGGAATACGTGAGAATAATATTCCGTTGGAATACATTGTCTGTATCACATCACCACAAAATGACAAAGTTTATACATTGGACGAACTAAAAGAAGGATTTACAACCTCGTAACTGAGTACACTCCTCCAACGAAAGAAGAAATCCTGAATGCGATCAAGTTACTGAAATCCAGCCGCAAAGGCAGAAGGACTAGACGGCATCCCTCCCAAAGCACTGATGACGGCCCCAGAGATTACAGCAGATGTTCTCACTCCATTACTGCAAAACGTTTGGAAAGAAGGAAAGGTGCCTACTGATAGGAAGAAGGATTGCCTCGTCAAACTGCTAAAGAAGGGCGACTTAGACCTCATTCTGCAAGAACTGCCGCGGAATAACGCTCTTGTTCACACCAAGTAAAATACTATTTCACATCATGCTGGAGAGAATAAACGATGCACTGAATACAGAACCGTGCCAGCACGGAACAAGCTGGATTCAGGAAAGGCAAATCATATGCTGATCAAATTGCAACTCTACGCATCATCATCACAGAACAAAGCATAGAATGACAGTCAAACCTCTCTCTCAACCTTAACTTCATCGACTTCAAAAAGGGCTTCAACAGCCAGTGTAGATTAAGAAGTAATTTAGAAACTACTTCAGTACTACGGCGTGCAATGCTCAAGTCTTTGTCAACTTCATTCAACAGCTGGCTATATGACAACGCCACCTGTCAGGTGATCCACAACGGGAAACTCATTCAATGAGGCGTTCGAAGTTCATACACGAGTAAGACAAGCTGGCTGCCTGCCCATTATCACCGATGATATTCTTGATTGTGGTGGACCGGATTATGCATCAGACTGTGCGTTGGTAGAGAGGGGACAGGAATACGCTGGACCACCGATAAGAAGACTCCGAAAGATCTGGATTTCGCGCGTGGATGATTTATGTTTAATGTCACACAAACTCGAAGACTTGCAGGCAGTCGAAAAGCATGAAACTGACTGAAGAGGCAGCGAAGACAGGACTTCAGGTGAACATAGATAAGACAGAGGTGATGAAGGTAACCAACCACCACCAACAGCAACAACAACAAGCACCAATCACCATCAACGGGAGGTTGTCTCCTTCACTTATCTCGCTAGGAAGCATCGTTTCAAATACAGACAGTCGGAATGGATGAAGATGTCAAAGCCAGTCAATCAGAATCCGAAAGGCGAGATATGCTTTCATCAATCTGAAACCAGTTTGGTAATCTTCCGCACTCAGCATAAGGAACAAGATTTGCATTTTCAACACCAATGTGAAGTCGGTTCTTCTATACAAACTTGGTCAGCGTGTCACATAAAGGATTTCCAACAGCCTGTTGCAGACTTTCATCAACAGCTGCCACCTTCGCTGGCTCCATACTGAAGAACAAGTGGCCAACCGGCCAGAAACAATTAGTAACAAGAAACTCTGGCTGGTAACAAACCAATAGGCAAGAGCCCATTGCTCAACAAATAGGTAGGAGAAAATGGAGGTGGATTGAGCACACGTTGAGGGGGCCACCGAATGACATCGCACACCAGTTCAGTGCTCGAGTGGAATCCAAATTGGAAGCGACGAGCTGGTCGTCCTAGGGTGACATGGCGGAGATCGTGTGAGGAAGAGATGAGAGAGTTTGGTGAATCGTGGACCCAGCTGAGGACGACGGCGGAAAACAGGACAAAGTGGAGATGTGTTGCTGAAGCAAGGGAATAATAAAAAAATAATAAAAGACAGAGCACACTCCAACAAACTTGTGACTAAAATGCTCAAAAGTCTTCAACATTGCAATCGGCAGTCATTTAACTGGTAATCATGATGGCATCAATGTATTAAAGTTCAGGTTGCTTCCAGTTTATTACATATCGCTAGTGCAACAGCCAATGGACGGTTATTTCAACCACCTTCCAGGTAAACTATCTAATCCTTACGTAACATGTGATGTTGATTTTATCTACATCTCTATTTTTCACATTTTCAACATTCCTTCCTAATTTTAGAATAGTGTTGTAATTATTTCTATGTACATATAATATATACATACACACACAACTTTTATTCGTTTCCATTATTCTATGAAATCATATGACATCAGTGGCCTTCACCTTCATGATCAATAATTAAACTATGTGAATATTGTTTGTTTTTTTTTTTGTTTTTGTATATTGGTATTAAAATATTGTTTAAATTTTTATACAGTTGACGAAAACCAACAAAAAATATTGTCCTGTTCACCTTCTCCCCATCTTGGTTTATTCACATTTTTATCGAGGGGCATTCAACACATTTGTTTCATCTTTGGTTAGAACTCTCTTCAGAAGTACATATTGATAACTTGATGAAGGAGTATAGACTCACAGCCATCAAGTTATGAGGCAATCACATGCACTTTCAGCTAACGAGATCAGGATCTAATCCAATTCAGGAACAATCCAATAACACACACAAAAGGAATTGCATACAAACACTATTCAAGAGGGCCAGCCAGGACTCATTGCAGCACTCCCACCTACCTCAAAGAAGATTGAAGAAAGATATCTCATAGACATCTTCCAAAAGAATGGATATCCACGGAATTTCATCAAAAGACATATACCCTCAAGCAGTCGACCTATCAAACCAAAAGCCCCCAAAGAAAGCACAAAGAAAGTCGCCCTACCATATATAAAGGACATCTCAGAAATCACTGCAAGACTCTTCAAACCTTTAGGAATTGACGTCTCACACAAACCAACAAAATCACTTCACTCAGTTCTATGTCAACCAAAAGACTCAACAACGAAAGAAGATAAAACCAACATCATCTACAAAGTGAATTGTAACAACTGCGAAAAACACTACATTGGCCAAAGTGGATGTCCCCTTCGTCTTCGTATCCACGAACATAAGCTAGCCGTCAAAAGACATTACATCCACTCCCTCATATCACTATATACATACAGAAACCACGGACATCAATTCGATTGGGACAATGTTCAAATATTAGACAGAGGAAACACAAAGAATGCTAGCCAGAGAATTTTTAGAAGCCTGTCTGGTATTCCAGTGAATCATCAATCAATAGACACATCGAGAGTGACAAAATTTATCAACCGATAAGAAAGAAACCTCACACACAAAGGGTTAAAGTTCAAGTCAAAGAAACAGTCAGGGTGTGAAAACACACAAAAAAAGCCAGTCACGTCCAATGTCACCGGGAGAGATGATTAATAAACTCGTGGAGAAATCTAAAAGCTCATTTCAGCAGATTGAAGTATGCGTTGAGGATGTCGCCTAGTAGGGCGATGAAAGCTTCGCAAATTAACTATCCAGCTCAGATAACACAAGCACATCAAAAGGAGATCAGGATCGACTGACACAGGAATTTTGACCTCTGGTGCCACTGATGCAAACTTTTTTGAGAACAACTCCCAGGAGCTTTCTGTTTTACGACGATGCTTCAGTTTGTATCGTTCCTAGACAAAATCTACCCTGATATCATACAATGATTCCCTTTTATAAATTTGAACAAAGAAAGAACAAACATTGGCACGCAGAATAATCTGGATCCGTTTTATTTCGTTGGTTCTCATCAGCTGCGTACAACCTGAATTTTTTAATAAAATGAAAATGAAAAGTGTACACTTTTAACAAACCTTTGTCCATTAGGAAGCATACTGTCAGAGCGTCATAGTAAAATAAGGCGTTCCGATTTACAGGGTGTCTAAAGCTTTACGACATATATATATTGTTTGAGAGAAGTTTCTTGAAAAATAATTGATTAACAGTTGTGTTGTTGGAGTGGTAAGAAAAGAAAATTACGATAAAGAAAGGAAGACGAAATTTGCAGTATAAAATGATATCATTCTATTTCACAGGTTCTCATCAGATGCAGACTACCTGAAATTTATTTTATCTCTTCTCTACTACTAATCAAACATTAAAGTATGTTATTATCATTTATATAACCATTGAAATTTCAGGTAGTTTGCAGCTGATGAGAACCTGTGAAATAGAATGATATCATTTTATACTGCAAATTCCGTCTTCCTTTCTTTATCGAAATTTATCAAGGGAACCAGTTGTAAAAAGAAAATTAGTAATAGTTACGTAATTAGATGAGAGAAGATCAAAATTTTGTAAAATTTCGGTGCACATGAGGTCAGATGAGAAGGTGATGATGTAATACAGTGAGCAGAACTCAGAAGATCAAGAAAAATTATCTCTTAAGAGAATCAAGCAAAAAACAAAGGGGTGGAGTGAAAAGATAAGTTAACAAAATTAGAAAACAAAGAGTTACTGAGAAGTGAGTCACCAGGGTAATTGAAGTCCAACAACGGATTCTTTTTGGACAGATAAGTCAGGCTTCAATCGTTTTATTGCTATAGCTTCAGCAAACCTGAGAAGACTTAAGGCATTTTTTCTATTAATTATTTTGAATGATTTCAGCACATCTACTCGGTGTCCTGTGTCAATCAGGTGTTTGGCGATTGAAGAGCTTAAACAATTCGGTCCCTTTAACCGGAGGCTCCTTGGTACATGTTCGCAGAATCTGACGTAGGCCCCCCTCTCTGTTCTTCCAATGTAACTGCTCCCGCAGATACATGTGAATTGGTATACACAGTTGGAGGTAACATGTGAGGGGTACTTGTCAATCTTTGACTGCACCAGTGAGGAGGTTGTTCGGGATAGAGAGACTAATAACGCTGCAGGATACGTCCTAGACAGGGCTGCGCTTAATCTTTTATTTACCATTCTCGTAATGTCGTCGCCCTTATAGTCGAGTTTGATGAAAATAGGCTTCTTACTGACTGTAGTTATATCAAGCTTCTTGAGTGCATTCTTACCATATTTGTTAATGGAACTTTGTCGGTAACCACTTTCTTTCAAGCATTTTCAAAGAAGCATTAGTTCGCTGTCTAGTTTGTTCGGTGAACATATTCTCTTCGCTCTAGAGAAAAGCGTTTTCACTAGCGTTCGTTTGTATCTCAGTGGGCAGAAGCTGTTGAAATTCAAATAAAGACCACTCCAAGACCATGTGCCTTTACGATATACAGATCTTTCGAGTGTCCAGTCGTATTTTCTCTCCAACTTTACGTCTAAAAAACGGAATTTTTCATCATCTTCATGCTCCATCGTGAAAGTGATGCTTTTGTGTACACTGTTGAAAGAGTCTAATAGAGATAAAGCGTGACTCAAATCATTGCATACCCTGATATCAATCGAATTCCGATGAATACACCTACTGATTACCAATTTAAGTAGTATTTGATTCCGCCGTTGGTGGATACATTATCCCAGCTTTAGTTGTTTACTGACTGTTTCATCACTAGGCTGTAGACAATTAAAATCAAACAATTTTTATATATGTCCAAACCAAGTTGACTTTTAACGGTTTGAAAAAATTTGGGCATTGGGTATATGATATTCATTATAATAAAGGTTTTTGTATTTCCCAACCAATGAAAAACAAAACGACATTGTTTCTACTGATGTTTCGCTATTTAATGCTAATAGCTTTATCAAAGTATTATTAAACCGGAATTTACAAAAACTCAGCATATATATAACAAAGAGTTAAGGGGTGAGAAGATAGGCTTAGGTCAAGTGAAAAGGACATATTGGAAGTCAAAATAACAATGAAGATCACTAAACCAAATAACAAAGGTAATAGTACATCTGTTATGGTATTATCAAAACAAAGTTTACTAACTTGATCATCGTTCGTCTGTCTGGGGTCATTTTCAGTTGTCAAGTTGATCAATTGGTAAAGATAACAAAATCAAGTGTGGATTGTTGGATTTGGTCGGTGTGTAAAATTATAAAAGTAGTGTGTGTTTACATAGTGAACTTGCATATCACATTCGTGTTGATTTTGTCATTTCATGGGGGACGCCGGGGGTGTTGTAACCAGGTCAGATTCTGTTTTAGTCCATCATTCCTATTCATCAAACAATTTTGATTCCACTTGATATGAAGTGCTTCTGATATCAGATGTTCTTTGTGATTTCTGAAGTTTTTTTGGACTATTTCAATATTGTCAAAATCAATTTTGTGGCCTGATTCTATAGAGTGTAGACGAGCTATGGCCGATGGTTTTTCTTCAAGCTTTCCTAGTTCAACCGGATTTCTCGGTGGTCGAACAGATGCTCTACGGTGTTCATTTCTTCTGATTACAATGATTTCTCTCTGATGAGGTCTGTCCTTTGTATATGGCATCACATTCCAAGCATTTTATTTTATAGACACAATTAGACAAAGAATTTCTAAGGATTTGATCTTTTATATGGACAAGTTTGCTTCTCAGTGTATCTGATGTTTTTAAGAAAACTCTAATGTCGAGTTGATTGAGTACTCTTCTGATATCGTCTGACAACTCCCCCATGAAAAGACAAAATCAACACGAATGTGATATGCAAGTTCACTATGTAAACACACACTACTTTTATAATTTTACACACCGACCAAATCCAACAATCCACACTTGATTTTGTTATCTTTACCAATTGATCAACTTGACAACTAAAAATGACCCCAGACAGACGAACGATGATCAAGTTAGTAAACTTTGTTTTGATAATACCATAACAGATGTACTATTACCTTTGTTATTTGGTTTAGTGATCTTCATTGTTATTTTGACTTCCAATATGTCCTTTTCACTTGACCTAAGCCTATCTTCTCACCCCTTAACTCTTTGTTATATATATGCTGAGTTTTTGTAAATTCCGGTTTAATAATACTTTGATAAAGCTATTAGCATTAAATAGCGAAACATCAGTAGAAACAATGTCGTTTTGTTTTTCATTGGTTGGGAAATACAAAAACCTTTATTATAACCAACAATCTTTTACCTTTCCAAAATGGTTTATATACTACTGAGAATTATAAGTAGTTGAAAATATCCGGCATCAGTCAACCACAATGTGAAACTGTTCAATTTACAAATGATAAATTCCCAATGGTTTCCTTAAACCTTTTTTGCAAGTTATTAATCATTCTTCTATGTTATCCAGAAGCATATTTTATTCGAATACCCTAAAAATTCATACTGTGGGGATAGGGCTCACTTGCTTAAGCACTCGACTTTTGGCCTGTAAGTCAGTCAAAGATTGGAACCTCACTCCACTTACATTAGCTAGACCAACTGGATAGTAGTGCTGTAACGACAGAAGACAAAGACCAAGAAACACATCGTTTATTCAAAAAATCAACAGATATTTATAGAAGCAACGTCTTCTGATTGGTTGTTTTCCCCGGTAAAGGTTATTCTGTACTGCGTGTGACCGTTTCTTAGAAAGTTAAACCATGTATCTACGAATCTGATTTTCACACGTTAAGTCTGCTGTGATTGGTTGTTGAATTCCTCAAGGTTAAGCCTTGTTATAGTTTTTTTTTCTCATGACCCCGATTCAGGACGTAACATTAACGTAAATTGGTTACAGGATTTCATCATAAGCTGACATTGGTTAGAGAACCATTGGAAAGCCTGGGAGTACTGGACAGCTGTGTCGTCCTAGTTTGGGACTCTTCGGCGGTACGCACCCACCCACAGGGTTCGAATCCAGGACCTTCTGGTTACAAGGCGAGCTCGCATACCATTAAGCCACTGTGACCCGATCCGATGGCCAGCCCATGAATTCTAACTTCTGCCAATTCACTATATAGCGCAACCGCTAGCCAATGTCATCGCTGGCGAGTATTTGTCCTCACACCCGACCTTCTGCATCCTACTGCTCACGACTTCCCATTGGAACCCCAGGTAACTACCTACCTGAAGTCAGAATTAATGGGCAATTGGATCGGGCCCCAGTGGCTTAATGGTATGCGGGCTCGCCTTGTAACCAGAAGGTCGTGGGTTCGAACCCTGTGGGTGGGTGCGTACTGATGAAGAGTCCCAAACTAGAACGAAACAGCTGGCTTTCCAGTACTCCCAGGTTTTCTAATGGTCCTCTAACTGACGTCAGCTCATAATGGAATCCTGTAACCAATCAACCAAATCCCTACAGACCAATACTTGAAATGACGTAAATTGTTATCTACAATCTTTGGCTTTCACCACAGTATTATTAATCGTCAAACAATAGTGTGGCTAATAGCCTTGTGCCAGGTGAAGGAATTCCAGGTAACATTTCATGCTACACACGGATATATTGGAAATAAGCTGGAGTTCAGTCAGATGAAGTCTGCTTACAACGAGGTGTATTTGTTTAGGTCAAGATAGATTTTTCAAATAAGAACAAAAAGGTACTTAAATAATTGAGTAAAGAATATCCGCCTTTCGATAATTTCCTCTTCTCGCTCTACAATTATATATACATATGTTTATATACATGGAATATTCTAGAATAGTAGTCAATAACAAAATTGGTCTTTTTAAATAATATCGATTCGTTAAATATGATCAATGGAATTACAGTTCATTAAATATGCTTGAATATTAATAATAACAATAATTTTGAATATGGCATTTAGAAGACAAATTTCGCTGGATGATATCGTCATTTCGCAGTTTCTTTACAACTGCTTTCGCCTAGCATGGACTATTTGACCTATTTAAATATGATTGGTCATTAGTATGTACTTTTGTTATTTTTTATTTAACTGAGTAATTGTCATGCAGTTTATTTTATTATTGTTAACCATGTTAGTTGTAAAGCGGTTGTAAAGAAACTACGAAATGATGATATCATCCCGCGAAATTTGTCTTCTAAATGCCTTATTCAAATTTATCAAAGGGACTAATTGTTTTAATAATAATAATAAAAACATAATAGCAAATAGAATATCAACTAAAATTAAGGAAATTTCTACAAACACCTGAGGATCATTCAAACCTAGATGGCCAGTGGGGCTAGGATAATGTCTGAACTAGCTTCTTCTTTTGGACGCATAAATTAGGCTTCTTAATGTAGATCCCGACAGTCAGCCTCAGCAATATTTAGAAGTCGAACTCTTAAGGCGAAACTTAATTTCGTTGGTATGTGATAAATGACTTTGACAGCTGCCTTGTTGACATCAGTCTTGTGTTCTGTATGCACAAGATGAAATAGAATAGCGCTATGTGAATAGATTTTGTTTGTCCTTTACTTAACCAACCACTATGCAGGGTGATGTTCGGAAATCCGACGAGAAACACGCCTAATTGTACGGCCTATGTAACTGGCTCACTCCACAGGAGCAGTTAAATTGGTAGATACACACAAGATTGATGTTAACAAAGCAGCTCTCAAAGTTATTTAAAGCATACCTACAAATCTTAACTTCGACTTAGGAGTTCCACTACTAAATATTTCTGAGGCTGACTGTTGGGATCCGCATTAAGAAGCCTAATTTATGCGTCCAAAAGAAGCTAGTTCAGACATTATCCTTGCCCCAATGGCCATCTAGGTTTGAATGATCCTCAGTTGTTTGTAGAAATTTCTTTAATTTTAGTTGATATTCTATTTGCTATTACATTCTTATGCTTATCATAATTTAAGCATCCTTAATGAACTGTAATTAATTCCACTGATCTTACTTTAAAAATCGATATTATTTAAAAAACACTAATATTGTTGTTGACTACTATTCTAAAATATTCTTTGTATATAAACATATGTAAATATAATCGTAGAGCCATAAGAGAAAATTATCGAAAGGGTGATATTTTTTTGCTCAAGTATTTTGTGTTTTACAGATGTCTCAATGAATATTTTCGCTACATAAAAATGCTTTTCATGAAGTGCAAAGCTGCTTAACCATATAGAAGAATTGACTTAATAATAATCTTGAAAATCCGAAATTCCCTGTTTGTGCTGAGTGCAGATTTCCAGCCTGATTTATGAGTAATGGACATATACTTGTCTTACCCTTCCGATTCTGGTTGGTTTTGACATCCTGACCAATGCCAACTGCATACAGTTGACACAAGGCTTCCTAGTTAAGTGAAGGAAGTAACCTCTTTCATCAAATCTAATCCACTGATACTGATTGGTGCTTGTTGTGGTTGTTGGTTGGTTATCTTCATCACCTCCATCTTCTGTATGGTCACTTGAAATACTGGCTTTCCTGCCTGCTTCTTCTGATTACTGATATAAGTATAAAACTTGGGCACTGTGGTAGAGTATAACTCCATTATGGATAAGATTTTATGTTGACAAATCAAAGAGTGGAGTGTTATACAGTAATATTAACTGATGATCACACGTTTCAAGCACAAATTATTACTGTTCATAATCATATCAAGTCACTCACTCACACAACTTTCTTTCTTCATTTATATACATGGGTGAAATTGATGATTAGACATTTGAATAAAATCAATTCAATAAGATAATGTACAATCAGAAATAACAATATTACTGTTATCAATCAAGAACAGTCAGATGGGAAATAAGACGAGTGTTTTTATAGTCATAATAAGTAACTTGTTAGGATGTTGTGATAAATAAATAAATAAATAAATAAAGCAGGAATTAGGGTGGCATTCAAACCTACAAACTCACTCAGAGACAAGCTCTGTAGGCTAAAAGACCCTGTCGGTGGACCCAATTAAACAAAATAATATAATTTACAAGATACCATGTAATGACTGTGAGGTCAACTATATAGGTCAAACTAGTAGATCGGGGGTAATCAGACTGTCGGAACATAAGAATTTAGCGAAGGGAAGAATGGCTCATCCCGAGAAGATAAGTAATTTAGGAAAAAGCTCAGCAATTGCAATGCATGCAATAACACACAACCACACAATAGGTTGGTGGGAGAGGGTTAAGATTCTAAGAAGTAATCTATGTAGGTGGAGAGAGAGATTGATTACTGAATCCTGGTTCATTGAATCTACACCCAATACATGCAACACAAATGACTCAATGCAATTACCAGAGATATGGAAGATATTATTACCACCAGTCAGTCAGTCAAATCAGAAGAGGATAATAATTAATCTTAAAATTCTATTTCAATTCACGTACATCATAACATTCTAACAAGTTACTTATTATGACTATAAAAACATTCGTCTTATTTCCCATCTGATTGTATTTGACCAATAACACTCATATTATTATCTCTGAATGTACATTATCTCATATTGAATTTTATTCAAATATCTAGTCAATTCCATACATATATATATCAATGAAGGAAAAAGTTGTGTGAGTGAGTGACTTGATATGATTATGAGCAATAATTTGTGCTCGAAATGTGTGGTCATCAGTTAATATTACTGTATAACACTCCACTGTGTGGCTTATCAAAATCAAATCTTATCCATAATGGAGTCTTCTGATTACTTGTTGATTTTCACCTGTAAGTCTTCGAGTGCATGTGACATTAGACATAAATCGTTTGAAGAAAAAGTTCAGATCTTCTAGAGTCTTTTAATCGATCGGTCCAGCGTATTTCTGTCTTCCTGTTCCTCATACACACTGTTCCGCATAGTCCAGTCCATCACAGACAGGAATATTACCACTGATAGTAAGCAGCCTTCGTTGTGAATCAATGCAGCTTCTGATATCCCCCATAAAAGTAATGGTCTCCTTCAACAGTTTTGACTTGAACTGCTTATCTCTAGAGATTTTCTAACACTTACTTACTCGTAAACAAATGACAGTAAAAGCTACGCAATTAAACCAGTGTGAATCAGAGAATACAACGACGCCAGTCTTTCTCAATGCTGATTTCTAGAAATATACTGTCCATATATAATAGTCCCTATTTAGAGACAAGTACGTCGGTAGCACAGTGGTAGAATGCTCGCCAACCATGCATGTGGTCCGGGGTTCGATCCCCGGCCATCGACGCACTCCTCCATTACCCAGCTAAGCCAGCAACAAGACTGGTAAAGAGAAAAGGTTTGGCATGAGGCTAACAACCCCATCCCGTAAAACTAATAACCACCACTGCTACAGAAACTTCAAGCCTCTAGCTTGAAGCCCTCTCTATGTTCCACTGGGAAAGTAAAGAAATAATTACAAAAAAATTTTTAAAGACAAGGGTTACATCCTACTGTCTCACTCAGAACACCTGGAATGTTAGAAAATGTTTCCTATATCATATGGAATTCAGCCCAGAAGAGTGAGAACTCTCAATAATAATCAAAATTATCTATAATTCTACTGCTTATCTAGGCCAATTCCTCAATGATTTTGAGCGAACCATTTGTGGTTTCGATAAATTCTTCTTCCTCAGGCTCAAACATTTATAAATCCAGGAATATTAGAATACAAATAGCACCAGTAAGGGTAGATGAAAATGATGTCGGAAGCTCTGTTGGGGTACTTGTATAATATGGGGTGATAGTTCGGTATTTAATATTGTCAAATAAAGGTACATAAAATGTGCTGTCATTCAGAATATAAGGCAAAGTGTGTGAATAGACAAAACGGTGACATACTAATGCTTTTATAGTCAACATAATGTAAGTTTCATTGGGGGTAGAGGTGAGTTATTTTCAACAGTATGCGAGGAAAGTGATTACCAAAAAATGCACACAAACAAATAGCAGAAAATGAGGAACAATGAATGTAAATTCGAGTTTGACCACGGATTGATATCAGTTAGAGAACCTTTGAAATCCAGCCACATGGAGTACTGGACAAGCAGCTGTTTTGTCAGCCTAGTTATTTTAAGAATCATTGGCAGTACGCACTCACCACCAAGGGCCGAACTCAGGACATTCCGGTTACAAGACAAGCAAGCTCGTATACCATTCAGCCACTACGACCCGATCCCTCAATGGCCAATCCATGGATTCTAACTTCTACCACTTCGTGATTTAGCGTGACCCCAACCAATGTCGTTGGTGGGACATCCATCTTCCTACTTGATTGAATGGACCTCACTGGTCACGACTTCTCACTAGAACTGCAGAAAACTCCGTCCTATGGCCAGTCAGTCACTAGCGAGCATCAGATTAATTTTCAATAGTTGGTTTATAAAGATTAAATTTGTTTTTCGAATTTGACCAGGGACTGATATCAGTTAGAGAACCACTGAAAACCAGACACAGGGAGTACTGGACAGCCAACTGTTTCATCCTAGTTTGGGAATAATCGGCAGTACCCACCCAATGGGGTTCGAAACTAGGATGAAACAGATGGCTGTCCGGTACTCCCTGTGTCTGGTTTTCAATAGTTCTCTAACTGATATCAATCCGTGGTCAAACTCGTAAAAACAAACCTAATCCTTACAAATCCACTCTTGAAGATATCAAGTGTAGTGATAAAATAAATAAGGAGGTTCGATTGTCAACAATAATGAATTTACTACAGACATAATAAGCTTAATGTAAATCATAAAAGGTTGACACATAATAAAGGTTATAATGGAGTAAAGTACAAAAGGTCGATACACCCCATTCTATAATTGTACTGTAACAACAGAAGACAAGGGCCAGGCAACAGATCAGTTTTATAACGAAAACCAACAGGTATTTATATGTATTTTACGTACATTAATAGGCTTCTGCCCGCAGAAAGAAGGCGGTCTTCTGATTGGTTGTTTGCAAACAAACGCAGTCTTCTGCTTTCTCGTTTTCGATATTTCTCGGAAATGCGAGCCACTTGTCTGCGAATCATATTTGTCCACGTCTAGGTAAGCTGTGATTGGTTGTTGAATCAGCCTAGATTAATTTCTACCAATCAGCGTAGATCAATGTCTACCAATCGGCTAGCAGCTTGCTCTCACCACAGTACTACAATTCAGTTTCCAATATAATTTTCACATACCTTTTATAGTTATTTGTATTATAATATTCATGGATTTATAACTGTAGAGCCTGAGGAAGAATTTATCAAAAACAATTGGTTTCTTTGGTTACAGGATTTCATCATGAGCTGACATCGGTTAGAGAACCACTGGAAAACCTGCAAGGAGTACTGGACAGCTACTCCTTCCTAGTTTGGGACTCTTCAGCAGTACTCACCCACAACAGCCAGTGCGAACCCAGAACCTTCTGGTTACAAGGCGAGCTCGTAGATCAGTGAGCCACTGTAACCCCATCCAATGGCCAGTGCATGAATTCTAACTTCTGACAATTCACGATATAGTGCAACCGCTAGTCTACGAGCTCGCCTTGTAAACAGAAGGTCCCGGGTTCGAACCCCGGTGGGTGCATACTGATGAAGAGTCCCAAATTAGGGCGAAACAGCTGTGCAGTACTCCCAGGTTTTCCAGTGGTTCTCTAACCAATGTCAGCTGATGATGAAATCCCGTAACCAATCAACCAAAATCCCTACAAACCAATACTTGAACAATTGGTTTCCTTGGTAAATCTCAATAAAGAAAACAAGACCAGATTCGCAGTATAAAATGTGATGTCATCATTCGGTTTAACAGGTTCTCATCAGCTGATGTAGACTACCTGAAATTACAGCACTTGTGGAAAATGATAATAACATACTCCAATGTGTGAATGGTAATAGAGAAAACGTTATAAAATTAACTATTTTTGGTTTAAGTTACCATCAATTTAAATGCTTTGAAAATAGAAAAACACCACACGCTCTATAAGTCAATCTAAAATGGATAAGTAGCCTGTTGATCTCACCTTCAACCGCCTGTATGAATTTACGTGCACTCTCAGGAGGCAGTACACTGAAAGGATAAAAAGAAGGGCTTCTATCCGGTTTTCAATGCATATCCAAAGAAACTTATGTCTGGAAGGAAGCAGATATTCGCAATGTGCAATTACCGAACCCCTTTGTGGATATGGGTCATTTCGTCGAGATTTCTAAATCCTTCAAAATAATAAATATACAAAAGACAGCAAATATACTATGATTCGCTGTAGCAATTGCAATCAAGCGTTTCAAACTAAACTTATGCATACAGACAGAGATTGTGTGTAATCAATCTCTCACTACCTTGGTAACTTCCTTTTTGATTACACTGATTAGTCATACATATTAATGATTTCAGCTCACTGAGCAAGTTTTCAAATTTATGAACTATAACCTTCTTGAGTTGGTTGCCATGTGAACCTACAAGCTACAACTGTTTATTAGATTTTCCTCTTTTCAATATTCTCCACCCCCCACCCTGTTACTTCTTTTCTACTCTGAAAGCACACAAATTGATGGTGACTTAAACTAAAGCCAATTGTAATGCTTGTATTTCGGATGCCTTAGTTTTATAACGTTTTCTCTACTACCATTCAAAGATGACTAGAAATTGAGCGTTGGTCAAGTCAGTAATAGTGGTAATGAGGTGTAGAAATCAAATCGGGTGGAGGTAGAGAACAGGAAAGTTGAAAATGTAAAATATTACAATTGAGAAGACAAAATAATACTAATGAAGAGACAGAAGGAAATAGAATTCACCTGTCGGGTATTAAGATTGTGAGGATTGAACGAACTTCTTCTGTATGCAGAGTTCAGGAATTAGTAAGTGAATTGCCATTACTTCTGCAGTTTGAAGAAGTCTGATTCGTACACTTTTAGGAAGACTGCTTCTTATTCGGTCATTTATGTTACGTCATCCAGTTTATTTGCTCAGTTTTAGTCTTAATTTAAATGGCATTATTCTCTACCCCACATCTACTTGGTCTCCACATGTAATTACCTCTGTTGCTATGCTGACCTAAGTTGAAACATTTTAGTCAGTTATATTACGTCATCTAAATTACAGATTCAATCTTACTTTAGTTGCTGTCTAATTAACCTTGTTTCTATATTGGATAATTCTTGTATTACCTGATTAGTTATCTAAACTTGACAAACCTCACGTACACACATACACACAGACAAAAGATAATTGTATATAAATGAGATTGTACAGCTATGTGAATGAATTCGCCGTTGAAAAGAGTCTCTTCGCTGAACGTCTTCTCTTTTTCATATGACTCAATGGGGATTTTTAAGCTACTTAAAAGAAGAAGAGTACAAAAGTAGAATGAAGTCACATTGGACACATTTGTTTTTATTCCTTCACGTTCCCACTGTAACATAGGGTGCTTCAAGCTAGAGGCTTGAAGTTTCTGTAGCAGTGGTGGTTATTATTTTTACGGGATGAGGTTGCTAGTCTCATGCCCAACCTTCCCTCTTTGCCAGATTTTTTATTTCTGGCTAGGTGAGGTATAGGAGTGCGTTAGTGGCCGGGGATCGAACCCCGGACCACATGCATGGTAGGCGAGCGTCCTAGTCACTATGCCACCGACGCACATTGGACACATGCTCCAGCAAAAACCTCTAGATGAAGATGAGTGAAAATATTATTCAGAATAAAGAGGGGAAAAATTCGCCTCACCAACAGTCTCAAACCGCCGATTCTTAGCTTCCTGAGAACACTAGCTAGACGATTTACACCTAACTACCTACCTACCTACCAACTTGGCTTGAATCAATCATTAGAAACTTCATGAATTGACATCAAGTTTTCATGAACCCATCAAGAATTTCATAGCTGAACAAATATGCCAACGGAAACGGGGATGGATCGGACACACGCTGAAGAGATCGTTGAGTAATATCACGCACCAGGCAGAATGGGAAATGAGCGATTGAGGACATGGTGTGTAACGGCCAAACATCAACTCGATGTCAACTGAATGCAGGAAACCTATCTCTACTTCCTTATGTATAGCTGGACAAAACTTCCTTGAAACACGCACAGTCATAAAAGCCTCCAAAACCAGCACAAAGAGGATGATTCTTGGTTAAATCTACGTATGGTTCCATTCAGTAACAATCATAATAACAACATCAGAAACTGTATAGATCAGATAAGTTTCTAGGACAAAACAAGTACTGTAGAACAAAATTAGTTAGCCGAACGCCAACTGTAAGAATTACCTGAGAATCAGCCGGAATATTCCCAACAAGTTGGGATTAGAACTCTGTCCACAAGAATTGTGGTGACAGCTGTCTGAAAGCCAAAATTATAGACAACAATTTACGTCGATGTTTACGTCCCGAATTGGAGTCATGAGAGAAAAAAACACAATAATGAAGCTTAACCTTGAGAAACTCAACAACCAATCACAGCAGACTTGGCGTGGGCGGATACGATTCGCAGATGTATATATGGCTTGACTTTCTAAGAAACAGCCACAAAGGGATGACAGAATAACCTTCAGCAAGAAAACAACCAATCAGAAGACGTTGCTTCTCTGCTAATAATAACGATAATAATAATGTACACAAAAATCTATAAATATTTGTTGATTTTCTCACTAAACGATGTGTTACCTGGCCCTTGTCTTCTGTCGTTATGGAATTACATATCAAAACTCTCAGCGGACGGGCCAAAATCAGAATCACCTTGACTCACTCAAGGAAAACCACATTGTAAAATAAAACATCATGAATATCATTACACAACCGCAAAGAGAAACATTAAAATTACAGATTAAACAGGAATAAAGATAATTATTAAGAATTAGGTCAATAGGTGATATGCAATCGAGGAGGAAAGCGGATAGTAGTCACGAAGCTAGCTGAAACATCTAAATAAGCATAAATATCTTGATTTGATCGTTCAAGAGAGATTTTCCAAACAATTATTCCGTTACATTGTGCACGGAGGAAATGAGAGCTTAAAGACAATCGTGGAGCCAACTGAAGAGGACTTCAAAGAATAGGATAAAACGGGGATGTTCAACTCGGAACCTAAAGGAAATAGTAATCACTTCCAACTCTCTGGCTCTCTCTGTCTCTCTAAATCTACACTTCAGTAATTCACTATACTCGTGGAAGAGCTCTTCTATAAATCAGATTGCTCAACATACCTGTCAACAACTTCACTCAAATTAATCCTCATATGGGGAACGCTGTGTCTAACGTCGTCAATATTACTTACCATGTGATCTTGTAGTGCACCTTGAAAGTTTGAATCTTTTGTTTTAACTCATTCATGCACTATGGCGCCACACACAATCTTGTTATTTCCGGCGTGACTGTTCGCACGTGGTTCGTTCCCTTGTTGTGCCAATATTAAGCGTACTCTAAGAGCTTGCTACCCAGCCGGGCAACAGATAAGCTGTACAACATTCTTATTTATTAAAATTGATATTTTATCTGTGTAAATTACAACTCTCATCAGGATACACTACCCAGTCTCAAGCCTTTCTACTTTGAATTCTATAATCGGTGCTTACACACTAGATAGAGTACTGATAAGGGTATTAAGCGGAGAAGTCTTTAGTAAGTGCGATCTAAAGTGAATTCTATCTTCAGTACCACTAACACTTACAATCTCATGACAGGAATACTATTCTAAACATTAAAATTGTATCGAGCGCTTATCGATTTAAGTATAAAACTTGGGCACTGTGGTAGAGCATAACTCCAATATGGATAAGATTTTATTTTGATAAATCACACATTGTTGTGCAGTAATATTTACTGATGACCACGTTTCGAACACAAACTATTGCCACTCATAATCATATCAAGTTACTCACACTCACACAACTTTCTTGCTTCATTTATATACATGAGTAGAATTGATGATTAGACATTTGAATAAAAATCAATCAATATAAGATAATGTACATTCAGAAATAATAATATTACGAGTGTTATTGATCAAATACAATCAGATGGGGAATAAGACGAGTGCTTTTATAGTCAAAATATATAAGTAACTTGTTAGAATGTTGTGATGTATGTGAATTGAATTGAAATAGAATTTTAGGATTATTTATTATCCTCCTCTGATTTGACTGACTGGTGGTAATAGTATCTTCCATATCTCTGGTATTTGCATTGAGTCACTTTTATTGTGCATGTGTTGGGTGTAGAGTCGATGAACCAGGATTCAGTGAGTAATCAATCTCTCTCTCCACCTACCTATATTACTTCGTAGAATGTTAACCCTCTCCCACCCTTATTGTGTGGTTGTGTGTTATTGCATGTAGTGCAATTGCTGAGCTTTCTTCTAAATTACTTATCTTCTCGGGGTCAACCATTCTTACCTTGGCTAAATTGTTATGTTCCGACAATCTGATTACCCCCGATCTACTAGTCTGACCTATATAGTTGACCTCACAGTCATTCCAGGGACTGTTGACCCAATGGACAAAATAATATAATTTACAAAATACTTTGCAATCACTGTGAATGAGGTTAACTACATCGGTCAAACTAGTAGGTCGGGGGTTACTCAGATTATCAGAATATATGAATTTGGCTAAGGTAAGAATGGCTGACCCGGAGAAGATAAATAATTTAGAAAAAAGCTCAGCAATTGCACTGCATGCATTAACACACAACTACACAATAGGCTGAGTGAGAGAGAGTCAAGATTCTAAAAAGTGATACAGGTAGGTCAAGAGAGAGGTTGATTACTGAATCCTGGTTCATTGAGTCTACACACCCAACATATGCAACAGAAATGACTCAATGCAAATACCAGAGATATAGAAGATATTATTACCACCAGTCAGTCAAATCAGAAGAGGATAAATAATCTTAAAATTGTATTCTATTTCAATTCAAACACATCACAACATTCTAACATATTACTTATTATGACTATATAAACACTCGTCTTATTTCCCATCTGATTGTATTTGATCAATAACACTCACATTATTATCTCTGAATGTACATTATCTCATATTGATTTTTATTCAAATATCTAGTCAATTCCATACATATATATAAATGAAGGAAGAAAGTTGTGTGAGTAAGTGACTTGATATGATTATGAGCAATAGTTTGTGCTCGAAACGTGGTCATCAGTAAATATTACTGCACAACATTGTGTGATTTATCAAAATAAAATCTTATCCATAATGGTGTGTATCAAGCGCTTTCAATTCCCCGTCTCTCTCTCTCGTCATTGTTCAATTGTCCAATGTATAATTTCTTTCATTTTCTTTAAAAAATATCCATTCAAAGAAAACTTTGTCAGCGTTCTGTTCAATGCGCGGTAAACAACTTTAATGTTTCTTTAACAAACAAACAAGCAAATAAACAAACAAGAAAAAACCACAACCACAATAACCACAACCACAACAAACTTATCATCATTAAATATCAGTTCATTTTATTATAATTTATCATGTGTTGTACAAAAGTTATAGATTTCTATTTCTGACTGTATTATTTATAAATACTTATAAACTATATTTTTCAATGGAGTATGCTGCATGAACATTTCACAATGTCGTCTCTTCTTAGTTAAAACAAAAATAATAACCCGCCTATTTTAAGGCGTATCTTACAAATTATGATTTATCGATAGAAAGGGTAATAATAATAATAATAATAATAATCCAATCTAGATTGCATATATGACTTACATACTTATTTACTACTACCCAGGATTTAGTATGTATAACTTATCAAAAGTTAATTGTCTATCATCAAAGATAAACTACACTGATGACGATGTTGATGCCGATGATGCCGACGCCTTCATCGTCACCTTTATTCTATTGAAACGATAGAAGCAGAAGAAGAACAACAACAATACTTGGTAAAAGAATGTTTGATTGATTGGAGAATTTTATCATGAACTGATATCAGTGTTAGAGAACCATTGAAAAACCAGCCACAGGGAATAAGTACATTGAACAGCCAGCTGTTCCGAAAGCCTAGTTTGGGACTCTTCAGCAGTACACACCCATCACAAGAGGTTCAAAATGATATCATGTCTCATGATGAAGTCCTCCAATCAATCAAACAAAATTTCCCCAGAAAAACCAATACTTGAAAATTAATCTGATGCGCACTAGCGACTGACCCTATTCACGCAGTTGACCTGAGGTTCTAGTAGGAAGCCGTGACAAGTAGGGTGCACCAGGTTGAAGGAGAGAACAGTTGCTCATCGAAGAAGACATTGCGAAATGGTCGCGCTATGCTGTGCGTGAATTGGCAGAAGTTAGAATTCATGGGCTGGCTATTGGACCGGTCGGGTCCCACTGGCTGAATGGTCTATGAGGCACCTCGTCTTGTTACCAGAAGGTCGTGGGTTCGAATCCCTGCAGTGGGTGCATACTCCTGAAGAGTCTCAAACTAGGTAGACGAAACAGATGGCTGTCCAGTATTTCCTGTGGCTGGTTTTCCAATGGTTCTCTAACTGATGTCAGCTCAAACAAAATCCCTACAAAACCAATACTTGAAATTGGTATCTCTGTATAGCCAAATTATGTGCACCTTATCTTCAGCACACCATTTGAGCACAGATCTTCCGTGTTGTGCCTGCTACTTGTCGTCTTCCTGCATATTCTGCTTCTTTGTGTTCCTTTCTCAACTCCCATGTATCTCTCCACAATACTGTATCATTTGCTTTCTCTGAAATCAAATCTATCTCTCTACTATTTGATGCTTTTCATGCCGATGAACGTCTCTTCTTTAAATATACTACTGATAAATCTTATCAGTAGTGCTCGCCACAGTATGACATATATATGGACAGTTTAGGGCTTATCAAAAGCAGCATTGTTGTTAAAGTTTTTAATATTATTAACAAAAAATGCCTTTTGTTAACACACATCTATAAAAACATTTCAAAGGTAACCTTTAAATTCATGAAAAATCCTCATTCGAACATGAATAGAGAGATGACCAGTAGTTCATTGAAGGGTCTTTTTTCGCCGACGAATTCATTTTCATAGCTGTACAGTCGCAAATATATACGGTTATTTTGTATTTACGTTTATACATTAAATTTGCCAAACGAAAATACAATTAGTAAATTTTCTACAGTTTGGGTTCGAATCCCAGTGGGTGCGTACTGCCGATGATTCCCAAACTAGGATGAAACAGCAGCTGTCCAGTACTCCTTGTGGCTGGTTTTCAATGGTTCTCTAACTGATATCAATCCATGATCAACTCGTAAAAATTAGTAAATTCTTGACGGAGTTATGTAACAAAAAAGGCATTCAGAGAAATTGGATGTTGATATAAGAGGGTAGTAACAAAACTGATGAGTTGTCACAAACGATTGTTAAATAAGAGTTACGTAATAACATGAATAATTTGATGGAAGATTTGTGCTCAGGGTGTACATGGAAATAAATCGAATCCCTACAAACTAACCCTTGAAAATTCTATTGTTTGACCATTGCCCGTCGTATTGTTTCTTAATTTTCGATTGTATCAACATGCTTTCTTAAGTGTTTCAAACAAAAATGTTGTGATGTAATTTTGGCATCACGATAAATGAGAATAAACATGAAACACAAATCATAAAGTATGCATTTATCCCATTATTTTTCAAATAATTAACCAGCCATTCTGTATTGGATAGGCTTTATGCTCATTCATTCTATTCTGTGTTTCGTCTAGAAAGGCTTCGCCAGCTACAATGCACAAGACTGTGTACTATATATATATATATATATATATATATATATTTTACGAGTTGATCACGGATTGATATCAGTTAGAGCATGATTGAAAACCGGCCACAACCAGCTGTTTCATCGTAGTTTATTTGGGAACAATCGGCAGTACACAGCCACTGCCACGGATCGAACCCAGGACACCTTTCGGTTACAAGGCAAGCAAGGTCCTATCCCATTCAGCCAGTGGGACCCGATCCCTCAATGGCCAGTCCATGAATTCTAACTTCTACCAATTCGTGATTTAGAGCGACTGACACCAACCAATGTCATTGGTGGAACATCCTCCTCACACTTGACTTGATGGTGCTCACTGGTCATGACTTCTCACTAGAACTCCAGGAAACTCTGTCCTGTTGCCAGTCAGTCACTAGCGAGCATCAGTGAGTGCGTACTGCCGATGATTCCCAAACTAGGATGATACAGCTGTCCAGTACTCCCTGTGGCCGGTTTTCAATGGCTCTCTAACTTATATAAATCCGTGGTCAAACTAGTAATAACAAATCTATCACAATTGATATGATTATGAACAATAAATTTTGTTCAAAACGTCATCCAGTAAATAATACTGTTTCACTGTGTGATACATCTAATAAACAAACTAATATGAAATCTAATCCACACAAACCAACTCTTGGAAATTAATCTGATGCTCGCTAGTGATTGACTGGCTACAGGACGGAGTTTCTTGGAGTTCTAGTGAGAATTCATGACCAGTAGGGTCCATCCTGTCAGGAGTAAGGATGGATGTCCCACGGATGACATTGGTTGATGCCAGTCATGCTAAATGTTACGAATTGGTAGAAGTTAGAATTCATGGACTGGCCATTGAGGGATGGGGTCCCAGTGTCTGAATGGTATACGAGCTTGCTAGCTTGTAAACGGAAGGTCCTGCGTTGGACCCCTGACAGTGGGTTCATACTGCTGATGAGTTGGAAACTACGCTGACGAAACAGTTGGCTGTCCAGTACTCCCTGTGACTGGTTTTCAATGATTCTCTTACTGATATCAATACGTGGTCAACTTGTAAAAACAAAACTAATCCTTACAAACTAATTATAGAATATATATATATACATATAATAGCGAGTAACACTGATGAAGTTGCGCAAATGACAAACGAATTTATCAAATTTGAAAGGTTGAAAGTTGTTTTTCTATGAGGAATAAAACGAATAAACTGTTATTCCAGTTATTCCAGTGTCTTCCTTGATCCTCCGTTTTTATAGGTAACGAAATTGTGAACATCTGCAGTGGATGTTGAATCACTTTCTCAACTGAATATATACTAGACTTTAGAACTTTCCTTCCATCCTATCCAATCCTAAAGTGGGTGATTATGGGTCAGTGCATATATGATGATACCGAGATACTGTAAGATACCGAGTCCCATGAATGCTGGAATGTAGAAAGAATGTTTAATGGAAGTACTACATTCAATTTCGTATGATAAGAATAAACGTCCTATTTTTTACATGATAGTAATTAGAAGTGAAGACCAGAATATGCATTTCATCCCACTCGAGACTCATCAGCTGCATCCCTCAGACTATTGATTGATATATTTCTTATCACTGAAACTTAAACCCCCACACACAATCATCTTAAGTGCTAAAGCGTCAGACAGCAGGTTAGGTGATATGAAATGCAATGTGGCTTACTTTAAATTAGCCTATTCACAGAAACCAGTAGGTAATTAGAAGCTGCCCGGAGTCCTAGTGAGAAGTCGTGACCAGTGGGATCTACTAGGTTGGGTATGAAGACAAATACACACATCGATGAAATTGGCTGGGAGTAGAGCTAAAATCGCAAACTGACAGGAGTTAAAATCCACAGGGCAATCAATACGGCAGCCCAAGTGGCTGGACGGTTTGAGTTTTCGAAATTACACTTCGTATTGCGGTAAGTAAAGTGTACGCGTTTTAGGTCGCATATTGAATTTCCATTCTTTGTGGTTTCCCGGTTGTCATAATAATTATTCGTCACACCTTGTCGAGCCTACAGAAGATCCATATCGTCTCGACAGCTATCCAAATATTCAAAGAACTAATTATTTTTAATAACTACGGTGCATTGCTTGAGTTGTGCATCGGTGGTTCAGCGGTAGACCGCTGGCCGACGGTGAACGTAGTCCGGGGTTCGAGTCCCGACCGGCGCACACCTTTACCTCCCTTAGCCGGTTACAATCCCGACAAAAAGGCAAGGTTGGGAGTGAAGCTAGCAACCCCACCCCATAAAGACAAAAACCACTGCTACTGAAAACCTCAAAGCGCTAGCTTGAAGTCCTACGTTCCACTGAGAATGCAAAAGAATAAAAACAAATATGGCTGGACAGTCAACGACCTTGGCTTAGTAACTTAAAGACCCTAAGCTCGACCCCCAGGTTCGTACCGCTGAAGAGTTCCAAAAATAGACTGAAACAGCTGTACAGTACACTCTAGTTTTCATTGCTTCTTCAAGTGACATCAATCCACGATCAAACTCTTGAGAAATGTAAGGAATTACTAAGAAGGTGAAGGTATTTCTAGATATAAAGCAATCAATCAATCGATGATTCTTAGTCTTAGGTGTCAACTGAGAACTCGAGTACATCATTTATGCTTACATTCATCCAAATCAACTAATAGCCTGATCAATCCTAATCACAATGTTGAAGAGATGAGAACATTTTTCTGTTTACACTCATCAGAAGATAGGCGTATCTATAATACATCTATTGTCTAGTTTGAATTTAGAATTTTAAGTAGCAATAACATGAGTTATCTCTGGCATAATTATAAATACTGATTGAGACTGACTCTGAATTAGGCATAATCACTAGCTACGTTTAAACAAGTTCCTTTGAATTACTAAACCTAGTAAATATCGAGGTATCCATTCAAAGGAGCCTGTATACCCCGTAAAAGTGTGGTGAGAGCTGTCTGCAAGCCAAAACTGGTAGACAACAATTTACGTGCATGTTTACGTCCCAAATCAGGGTCATTAGAAGAAAACAGTAACAAAGCTTAACCTTGAAGAAATCAACAACCAATCACAGCAGACTTTGCGTGGGCGGATACGATCCCCAGATATATGGCCTGACTATCTAAGAAACGGCCACAAAGAGATAACAGAATAACCTTCAGTAAGAAAACAACCAATCAGAAGGCGTTGCTCCTCTGCTAACAATAACGCTAATAATAATGTACATAAAAATCTATAAATATCTGTTGATTTTCTCAATAAACGATCTGTTGCCTGGCCCTTGTCTTCTCTCGTTACAAAAGAACAGGTACTCGCTTATGACATATTAGCTGGCGGTTACGCCATATATGTCACAAATCGGCAGAAACTGAAATTCATGGGTTACTGAGTGCAATGGCTAAACAGTCGACGAGCTCACTTTTTAACAGTAGGGTCCCAGGGTTTGAACTCCGGTGGCTGCATACTACCGAAGAGTCTCACACTAGGACGAAACAGTTGTCATCACGTGATCCAACCTGCAATAGTAATATTCTTGATAACAGAATTACGTTAGATCTCAGAAAGAAAACACTCTACCGGCAGCTACGGCGCTAGAGAATATAACAAAGTATAACTTTGCTTCAGTCACCATCAACTATCCACCTTTTTGTAGACGCTAATTCAAAGCATACCAGTGTGAATACATATATATATCCACAGTGAAAATTCCATTTACAAAATCTAATTTGAGATTATTTTAGCACACTGACTGACTAAGACATTTCCACCCCCCACCCCCAAGAAGGATTGAACTCAAGATCTCAGATTACCACGAGCGTTTAGCATTCTAACTTCCAACAATTCGTGATATATCTCCATCACGAACCAGTGACATCCATAAGCACCCACCTGATACCCAATATGACGGACTCTACCAGTCACAACTTTTGAATAGAAAATCCATCACATACAATCAGTTTAATTGAATTTTAGATTTTCCTGTCGATTGATTGAACCGAAGTGCTCGGTGTCAGGTTGACATGTCGGCTTCTTGAACAGATGCTTCGACGATGTCTGGGCATTTAATTAGTATTTAATTAGTGGATGGTAACTACTAGCAGTGGAGAAATCCAGGATAACGCGAATTTCGTCCTATTTGGGACTCGTCAACCCCACTAGGTCACCAATGACAGCTGGCTGGCAAGTTAGAGTTCACGGAATGGCTGAATAGTCAATGAGGTTGGCCTTATAACCTGAATGTGTAGGATTTGATCCCTGCTGGAGTCATAGATGTATATGGCAAGAGTAAACAATAGACACCAGAGTTAAATGACCTTGATTTGACCAATCAGATGGCTCGGCATTACAAATGCTTCCTAGTCATAATCCTCTTTGAAAGTATCGCCTAGATTTGGTTTTTGACTTCTCTGTAGATAATGTGTTGATAGGGAGGAATAACACATGCATGTGTGGAGGGATAATAACTCTGGAAAAGTACTGCCGGGCTATTGATGGTTATATATTTAGATGCAGCCACTTTATATGAGGAAGTCTGTATAAGTTGGTGAGTCGTACACAACTGGTAATTTTTTAGACACTTTCTTCTCGAAATCAAACCTCTCCCTTAGTAATATACTGCGTATATGCAACCAGTATCTGCTACAGTTGGAGAAATAGAGAATACATTGGTTTGATATGTCTATAAGAGAGAGGTCTCGCGTGCACTTCGGATTGTGAGGGCGATTGTTACTTCCCGGCTGCCCACACCGTGGAAGTTGGTTGCGTGACCGCAGAGCCCAGAGGACAACTGCTTGAGGCCGGTCACACACGGCCTGTTTTTGTTTGTTGTTCTTCATTTGGTGTGTCTCAGTAGCGTATTTATCACTTCTGCCCTGTGACACGGCAGCAGAAAGCGCGGTCGTTGTTAATCCGGGCCCCGACCGATTCGGCATGAGATTTTGTGATTTATTTGAAGTCATAGGATTGGATTGGGTAACTGCTTTTAGTCTAACCGCTATCCAGACAACCTTTCTGGCATGTATGGACCTGCAGGAACATTAGTTCCAGCCAGTATAGCTTGTTGGGTCATTGCGGTGTTCAAGCCCGACCACCACGTCAAGGTAGCAGCTTTCGGTCGATGATATGTCTACAACCACCTCTATGAGAGTCTGGGACTAGTTTTTGCAGTATATTACAGATATATACCCTATATGATTCATTTTTATTACATCTATATCGTAAGTACACTTCTTTGTAAATTAAGTACAACTTTTCATTCAGAAGAATTTGATTGGCTGTTTCAAGGTCGTCTGAATTTGGTGTCTATTCTTTACTGTTGCCGTGTATACCACTAGAGAGTCACAAACCGGGGACGTGACAGCTGTCCAGTACTTCCCACCGGTTTACAATGGTTCTCTAACTGACGTCGATTCATGCCCTGATCAAGCATGAAATAAATCGAAGACCTAGGAAGTAACTATTCAACAGCGCGATTGGTGTTTAACAAATATTCCGTACCAACTGGAAATTTTAAATCATACCATACACATAGAACAAATAGGTTTTATTTTCAATGTATATATTTATTTATTATATATATGTTTATATTTGCAACATTTTTAAAAAAAATTCTCTTTATATAACAATATAACACACACACACAAACACTGACACGCACACACACACACATACACACACAAAGTTGTTTCTACTCGATTAGATAAGAAAAAAGTGGTTGAACAAGGAATAACAATTAAAAAACTTCACGAGAAAATGAGGGAGGGAGGAAAGGAGGCTGGGAGAGAAGATACAGTTACATTCACACTACGTTCAAGCAAGTGTGCGCGCGCGCACACGCACATACACATACACACACAAGAAGATACACTCATTTCTGGATTTCCATCTATATATGGATGTATGAAGGTTGTTGATTTGTTGTGTTGTGCACCCCCCCCCCCACGATAGAAACAAGAAGTTGAGAAAGAGTAACTAGGAGATGAACATTAAAATTCTGCTCAAGTGTTAAATAAATAAATAGAGAGTTTAAGAAAGAAGGCATCTTGAAAGAGGGAGAGGGAGAGGGGGACGGGTGGGAGACAAAAAAGGACGAAAAAGTATCCACAATCCCTACATCAAACCATCAGATAAGAACACAGAAACCATCGATCCAAGGTTGACACACGAAGAAGAAGAGATAATAGGATTAAAGCGGGTAACCTAAATTATCCTCCCCCACCCTATCTTTTATGTTTTCAGTTGTCATTGCTCATATGTGATCATTTATTAAGTGTGTGCGTGGGTGGGTGGGTGGAGAGAGAAAGAGAGGGAGTGGTATGTGCATACATTAATGTAGATCAATGAACACCTTGTGAACAAACACACACACGCCCACGCACACGCCCACTCATCCTAGTGTACACATAAGAATAATCATAAACAAGATGATGGTTTCCTCTTTCTTTAAACACAAACGCTCCCCTCCACCCTAAAAAAGATACTAAAACACGTCGGAGACAAGAAAAGTGATCAAGATGATGATGATAATGATGATGTCGGTATTGTCACCAGACCTTATATCACTGTCACACCATCATAAACACACATAAACGATAATAATATCAGAAGAGCCAGCAAAAACAAACGCTTCTATCTATACATACACACAGACAACACACCGTCAACTACTACTGCTACAGTAATCGACCTGTGTTACTTTATGTTCTTGTAGGATGCACACATAAACCCTTGTAATATAAGAATATAATAATGATATATATCGATAGATAGATGTATTTACGAAGATGAAACAGGTGAACCTTCCAACAGAGAGAAACAACACGAGAACAGGTAGGAAGAGAGCGGAAAAAAGACCAGGGATGTTTGACACACACTATTAAACATCAAAAAATGGAATAAACAAAATGCAAAGGGAAGGAATGGAAAAATAAACAATAAACAAACAAACAAAAACACACCAATAATGAAAGTACAGATTATCGACGAATCAATGAATGAATGAATTTCATTATTAGACGGAGAAGACTAATCCGTTGTTGAATGTCGGTAATGTCGGTAATGATGTATATATTCAGCAAGTTTAACACACCATTAGTACCTTTTGAAGTGAGGGAATGGACTAAAGAACTCTGAATTATACAAGTTTACACATTTATATGTCTATATAGATATACTTATTACGTAATGTTATTAAGAAATAATTCTTTGTTTTCTTTCTATGGTCTCTACATACTACTGAATATCGTTGCAGGAAACAAAATCAGTAGTATTATCAGTAGTATTACTTTTATTCTTCATATAGAAGATGAGGTAGATAGCATAATCAGTTCGTTAGCAATACATAAACTCACGAACGCACGCACGCACGCACACACAAAAATACACATACACACACGCACAAACGTACACACAGAAGTACCTGCACATTATGTAATATGTATATCTATATGTATAGAGAGAGAGAGAGGGAAATATCCACTTGTGGATGTCATGTGTCAGTGTGTGGGTGGGTGTCAGTGTGTGTGTGTGAATGGAATGGAATGAATTTGAGTAAAGAATACACAGTCAGTTTTCTATTCTATTTGAACACTACACATCCAAATAGATACAATACACAGAAGAGGATATATATATATATATGAATATGTATAAGAGGAGAACAAACCGGTACTAAATATTATTGAGGTAGAATGAGGTAGATTGAACACCAATGCAGAAGACAACATTGAAGTAGGTGATGACGACGATTATGATGACGCTGACGACAGCAACAACAACAACAACGGCGAAATGATAACGATAACGACGAGAATAGACAAACAAACACATTACGATGTTAAAAATTGTCTACTGACTTTGGTTAGGTGGTGTAAATATTATTGTTGTTACTGTTATTATTATGATTATTGCCATTAGAATTACTCAGCGTAATCGATAAATTATGAACAATATCCATGGTGGTTTTCAGCTCTTTCGGTTGACAATCTCGAGGTAGCTAAAAGATAGAATAAAAGGAATAAAAAAGAAAATAAAACATAGATTAATTGGAATTTAATTGGTGGTGGATAGTGGGTGACTAGCACTGGTGGAATCCAGGATAACGTGCATTTCGTCCTCCCCAAGCAGTTTGCTTATAAACATAGTAGGTGTACCTTAGATGCCGCTGTTGTTCTATATCATAATATAGTCTCTAGTTTAGATAGAGGAGCCAAATATGTTCAGTGTGCCTTCCTTGATTACACATCTGCATTCGACTCTGTACCTAGGTCTCTCTTACTAAGTAAGCTCGCTGCAACACAGACTGAGAGCTGGACAAATAAGTGGTTGCATTCCTATTTTTCTGATAGGAAGCAGTACACTGTCTACAATGGAAAGCCCTCGACTACCTCACTTACTTTAGCTGGTGTTCCTCAAGGTGCTGTTCTTTCTCCTTTCCTGTTTTCTTTTTTCTTACATGACTTGCCCCATTCTGATGTAGCCACTTTTGTCAAGTATGCTGATGACCTCTCTGTCTCCATGCCTTTCAACTCTCAGTCAGACTGTTCCAAATTAAATAACTTTCTCTCGGAAATTAGTCAGTGGTCCTCTTCAAACGGTCTTAAGCTAAATCCGTCTAAATGTCAGGTAGTAAATTTCACTTTCAGGCGAAAACGTGACCTACAACAACTAGCTAGCTCACATGGCCCACTATCATTGACGGCATAGAGGTTGAAATTAAATCTAATGTCAATTACCGTGGACTTAGTATTTCCTCCGAGCTTTCCTGGTCCTCTCACTTCTTGCTAGTTACTAGAAAGATGTTTCGCTTAACGTTCTACGTTAGGAAGTTAAGGCAGTCTTTGCTTTCTCAGTTTGTCAATTCTTGTATTCTACCCATCCCTCTTTACTGCTGCCCATTAATCTTTCCTGGACTACTTAAGAAAGACTTTGCTTTGCTGCGTAGGGCACTAAAAGCTGTTAGTAGGGGAAGTGGGATTTCGTTAAACCAACTGGTTAACACCATTGTGGATAGACATATAATGTCATGTAAGCAACTAGCGAATACTATATTGTCAGACCCCGAGCATCTTCTCTATACGCAGCTATCTCTTTGCATTTCATCTGGTAGAACTAGAAGCAACTATAGGAGGCTATAGACTAGGACTACCAAGTACAGAAACTCCACAATACCTTATCTGGTACAGCTGTTATGTGATGAGAAATCCGTTAGGTATGACACGATCAACTTACTGCGGCACTCTAACAAATAGTTCCCATTAGCTTTCGTTCTCCTTTCTTTGTTACTATTATATTGTTGCTCACATATTCTATTACACACTAATTTTATATTTCATATCCTGTGGTGCATTGTTTAAAATGTGAATGCAATGCTGTTCTTTTTTATTTCTTTTCTTTTTCTTTTTTCTTTTTGTTGTTGTTGCTTTTTATTTTTAAAATCTTATAAAATTTATGAGGTAATTGGATGAAAATATTGTAATGCACGCTGAAAATTCCATACTTGTACCACGAATACTGTTTGGAATAAAGCTATTATTATTATTACATGGGACTCGTCAGCTAACTGAATGTGCCTGCATTCCCCAGTGAATCAGTGATAATGTTCCCACCGAGGCTCGAATCCAATGTGCTCATAGTTTCAAACGTCAAGGCATTATCCACTAGACCACTTGGGCCACGACAGTCACCTCCTGCTCTTGTGCAACGGGTCATATTAATTATTTAATTGAATTTTTTTTTTGGATTAATTGGATAACATAATTTTGAAGACATAGGTGAGGAAGATATTCAACCAACTCACTAACAATAACGAGAACGACTAGAACAAGAACAACAAGCATCATCAGTGACAGAAATCTACGGAGAAATCATTTCTTTCATGAATGAGAACGTTGAAGGTAGTTAGGAGTATTGGGTGTAAACAAAACAGACACGCGTGTATCTCGCTGACATCCGTGTGGAGATTTACAGTAGCAGTTAGAAGAAGAAAGAATAAGTATTCAATTGAATTTTAGATTTTCCTGTCGATTGATTGGACGGAAGTGCTCGGTCTCAGGTTGACATGTCTGTCGGCTTCTTGTGCAGATGCTTCGACTATGTCTGGGCATTTAATTAGAAGTGAATTGGTGGATGGTGACTAGCAGTGGAATCCAGGTGGTGCTCACTCACTGGGGAATGCAGGTACATCCAGAAGAAGAGTCTCAAATGGGACAAAATGCGCATTCCACTGCTAGTCACCATCCACCAATTAAAGAAAGAATAAGGTCCAAATTTTCTTTCACAGTAATGCCAAGCCAGTGTTTTGTATACAGCTCAGAGAGTTGGTGAACCATTGGAAGTATTTCTAACAACCTATTACCCAACAGATAGGTAGGAAGAAAACGGAGTAGAACTGGACGTACACTGAGGAGACGTACGAGGCCCTAAATCGGAACTCATACAAACTAACACTTAGAAGGAAAAAAAAGATAGGAATATAAGGGAACAGTGTGAGAAGAATTATTGTTATTGTCCTTAATTGTAATGATACCACAATGTGACGGTATATCCATATTGAACTGACCGCCATAACTTTAAGGGGTTACGAGTTAAACCACGGATTGATATCAGTTAGAGAACAATTGAAAACCAGCAACACGGAGTTCTGGACAGTCAGCTGTTTCGTCAGCCTAGTTTCAAATTCATCGGCAGTACACACCCACTGACAGGGGTCGAGCACAGGACCTTCAAGTTACAAAGCAAGCAAGCTCATATACAATTTAACCACTAGGACCCAGTCCCTCAGTGGCCAATCCATGAATCCTAACTTCTACCAATTCCTGACATTTAGCGCGACTAGCACCAACCAATGTTATCAGCGAGTATCTGTTCTCACTTCCGACAGGATGGACCCTACTGGTCACGAATTCTCATTAGATCTCCAGGAAACTTCGTCCGGTAACAAGTCACTAGCGAGCATCAGATTAATTTCCAAGAATAGTTCTGCAGGGAGTCTATTTGTTCCAAGTTAGACCACGGATTGTCATCAATTAGAGAACCATTGAATACCAGTGACGAAGTTTCCTGAAGTTCTAGTGAGAAGTCGTAACCAGTAGGGTCCATCCTGCCGGGAGTGAGAACAGATGCTCGCTGATGACTTAGTAGAAGTTAGAATTCATGGACTGGACATTGAGGGATTGGGTCCCAGTGGCTTAATCGTCTACGAGGCAGCTCGCCTTTTAACTGGAAGGTCCTAGTTTCGCCCCCTGGCAGTTGGTACCTGCTGTTGATGAGTCCCAAACTCTGTTCTAACGAAACAGCTGGCTGTCCAGTACTCCCTGAGACTGATTTTCAATGAATCCCTACAAACCAATTCTTGAAAAATGAAGTTCGTCAACTTCTATTATTATTTTTTAAAATATTTTTTATTATTTTGGATTACAGCTTGATTCCACACCTTATTTTTCGGTACAGGTATGGAATTTTCAGCATGTGATATCGGCAACCCAAATTTCGCAGGCCAACCATAGATATCAGGTGTGCGTCGGCAGAGGATCGAACCTCGGACCATGTGCATGGTCAGAGACGCACAAGCGGAGTGCGTCGACCAATATTCATTGTCTTGTCGGTAAGATAGTTATATATATATATATATATATATATACATATATTTCATCATACACTTTTTATTACCTAAAATGTGACACAATCATAACAGCAGACAGGTCACCGCTACAGAGCCGACAGATACCCGCACACACACACACATACAATCGACAAAGAGAGGAACAAAGTGAAACAACAATCCATGTAAGATAGACAGATAGACAAAATTTCTAAAATATATATATATATTAAACAGGTCAAGGCCGAATGGATGACTGTATATAATTTTTATTAAAAATAATGCCGACACATATCACATGAAATGAATGCGTTAGGCTGAACAAAAGGTAAACTAAATAAATAACAAAGCTTTTATATATTTATATATATGTGAATACCTTTCATTAAAATAAAAACTTTGTTCATATTTAATCATAAAATGAATGGAGATAATCTACGAACAACAAAGAAAGCTGCTACCCATCTTTCTATCTATCTATCCATCTATCTACCTGTCTGTCCGACTATAGGATAAGTTGACAATCTCCTCTAGTTGAAATCAACTAGCCTTATGGTTTTGTCTCTTACTGATTACTAATACTATACTATTACCGTAACGGTAGAAGACGAGACACTTGGTATCTCTATAAAATGCGCACAGATCTTCCGTGTTGTGCCTGCTACTTCTCGTCTTCCTTCGTACTGTGTGTGTTCCTTTGTGTTCCTTTCAAGTCTCCCATGGATCTCTCCACAATGCTCTATCATTTGCTTTCTCTGAAATCAAATCTATCTCCCTACTATTGGATGTTTTTTATGCCGATGAACGTCTCTTCTTATCAGTAGCACACGCCACTCTACTACTACTACTACATGGATAGATTTTGTTAGGAACCAACATCATTTAGGGAGATAATTGAATTACCTATGGAACATGAAAGTGATGGAAAGTTCCATTGCCTCGACGTTACCATGCAACGCCTAGAAGACGATAGTCTTCAGAAATCAATTTACCGAAAGCCTACATGGAATGGACAATATTTACATTTTAATAGTTTTCGTCCAAATAGCTTTAAACGTGGACAAGTCAGGCCTCTATACTATAGAGCTAGGAGATTATGTTCTGTAGAGAAATTAGAGAAAGAATTTGTGTTTCTCGAAAAGATGTTGAAAAGAAACGGTTACCCTCAAAGATTCATTAACAAGTACGGAAGATCTGAAGTCACAAATGTAAAACAAATCACAGTAGAGAAAAAGCCAATCTACATTCAACTTGATTATAAAGGTGAAAATATTACAGCGATTGTCAACAGAAGATTGAGGACGTCACTAGCAGCCAGAGCCTATCCTGCAGCTGGCTAAGTTGGTTCCCGTCTATCGAATAAATTGCTCTTTGGTGCAATCGAAAATCGATACATGTCCTTCTCGTGTTAACTCCAACTGTATATACAAATTTACATGTTTCTGTGGAAGCAGTTACATTGGAAGAAGAGAAGGAAGGACATATCTACGATTTCCCGAACATGTACCAAAAAGGTTATGTCTAAAGGAAAGAAATGCTTTAAACAGTGCTATTGCAAGGCATCTCCTTCACACGGGTCGTGAGGTGGACGTCGCAAGATTGTTCACAATTATCAACAGGCAAAAAAGTTCAATTCTCCAACGCTAGATTTGGTTGTATTTAATTCTCTTCAACCAATAGAATCAAATAACACCCATTAGCTTCTTGAAGAGGAGAAACGACTGAGTAATATACACAAAGGGCTTATAAGCACCATTCAGTGATGGTTATTGAAAGTGAAGGACATGAAAAGGCCAGCTAGCTGTCCTTGATCATAGGTGCCTGCGTTCTATCTCCAGTGTGAAGTGGTATAATAGGGTGGGCAATTTTGAGGTTGGGCGACTAGTGAGTGCTAGGTAAGCAGGAGGAATAAATAGATGAGACTGTGAAGTTACATCGACTGAGGTAGTTAGGACATGTGTTACGCATGCCTAGCCTAGCCCAGCCATTGCGTTCCTCGACTGACGGGAAATGCTAGCTGACATAGGATGGATCAGGTTGGAAAAGAGCCAGTTAGTGGTGCCCAAACCAAAACATAACCTCATCAGTCAATGAAATCCACAACAGTTAGTTTAAGCCAGCCAGCCACGTAGGAAGGTTCAGACTTCCTACCTGGTTGGGGTCCTCGGGACGGTAAAAACCAATGAAGGCTGGAAATAATCGGTGATATGGTTGAAAATCGTCGTTCTCATTGATGGCTGGCGCAGATGTATCCACTCCTTGTGACTTATAATACTCAATGAAACTATATGGTTTTTCGACATTACTATTCTTTTTGCCTCATTTCTCTGTTTATTGTCTCTATTTTGCGTTTCTTTTTACTTTCTTCTCTTACTTTGTGTTCAATATGGAGGGAGTATGGCGACTCGAACCGCTACCCATCGATGCAAAGTTCTTTGTTGAAATTAGTCAATCAGTTCAATGATGATTTACAACTTAATAGATTAGTTGACCTTATTTAATGATTACTGTATAACTCACTCCTGGTAACGATACACTATGTAGATATCGTAAAGGAGTAGTCCTTTAGCCTCTTCAGTGATTATATTTCATAACTTTGTTACCCGGGAGAGATTTTTCATGTACCAGGATAGTGTTATTAGAAGACGGAGATTATCTGAAAAGGTATGTGATGTATTTGCGCCATACATTTCGAACAATCTGATCCCGCACACATCCACATGTTTAGTCGATATATATGAAAAAATTAAGGGCTATTAAATTAAACAAAGTGACAAGAAAAAGGATTTAAGAATGATTAGCACAAACGTTTGGTAATCCAATCAAATAAGGATTACCAAGGTAGGTTAAGAGTAATAATAAACTGTTTTTGAATACACAGTGTTGGGAGGGGGATAGCTTAAGTTTATGAATAGCTATAGCCTCAGCGTATTTCAATAAGCGTCCTTGACCATTTTTATAGATGACCTTAAAGGCTGAGTTAACATCAATCTTATGTATCAGTAAAAAGTTTGAGCATTGTGGATTAGATCTAATAAAGCATAATTATATTTCAATAGTTTACACACAATGATAAGTTTTGTTATTGGTAATATTTCGAGCAAAATTACTGCCCGTGTTCACACCACTGTTGGAATTGTTTTGTTCGTTTTTATAGATGACCTTAAAGGCTGAGTTAACATCAGTCCTATGATTCATCTCGATTTGATGTTTAGCTATAGACGAAGTTGGTAGTCTGACTCCTGTGTCTATTGGTTTTCCACAATTCATTTGTTTTTCTAACCATTTCGGGATATGCTCGCTGTCCCAGCCTCACATGCAAACCACGATTACTACTCCCTACGTATGTGTGTCCACTCACACACGCACACACGAAAATTGGTAAGTAGTGTGGGATGTGACATAATCACTTGTGCACTTTTGACGTTTGCAGTGGAGCTTATTTTTGGCTTTTCCGATCATTACAAGCCGGGCTGCATAATAGGTTCAACAGATGACCGAATTCAACCTTTGTCTCAAAATCCTACTGTTTATTTCCCCGTTATATGGTAGTTTGATGAAGGCATTTTTCTTAGGGGCGGTATAGATTGTAGGTTTAAAGACTAGTTGACTTCTACACCTGTTTAAACATTTTAAAGGATATACGTTTTCAACAAGAGTATCCATCAATATTTCATTTTCTTTGTCTATAACATCAGCCGTGCAAATACGTGGAATCCTCTTAAATAGACATTTCACCAAGCCTCTCTTATACTGTAATGGACAGAAACTGTGAAAATTAAGGTATTGCCCTTTCCAAGTGGGCTTTCTGTAAGTTGACCGTCTTATTGAACCGTCATCTCTTCGACTCAGAAGTATGTCTAAAAATGCAAGCTGGTTGCAACTTTCTTCCGCACATGTAAGACTTATATGATTCTCCACACAGTCAAGTCTATCTAATAGACGACTCACATCTTCATGATCATCACATATCAAAATGATATCATTTACATATCTGTTATAGAAGGGCAATTTAGAAATTAAATCAAGGAACAAGTCCTCAACATAAGACATGTAAACGTCCGCTAACAAAGGTCCTAATGGACTCCCCGAATAAGTCATATGCGTTGTACATGTCCTAGTGATACTAACAAGTTGTTGAATCTGAAGTAACATTGGGTGAGATTTAAATCTGGAGAGACAGAGAGAGAGAGGGCATACCAGTTGAATATCGATTGATTAAGCCAACGAATCACAGTGTATAGAAATAGAGGAAATACTGTACAGTCCTGCTGTACTCAACATAAGAAACAAAATTCAGATGTCTAACACCAGCATCAAGTCAGTACTTCTATATAGTTCAGAGACTTGGGGTCTGTGTCACACACACACAAAGGAAAAACATCAACACTTCCAACATGCTACAAACTTTTATGCACAACTGTCTACGCTGACTCCACATACTAAAGATAAAATGACCGGTTAGGAAAGACCAACAACAAGGGAACACTCTGCCAGGCAACGAATCAACCTACCAAGAATCTAATCTCTTAACAAAAAATGCTGTAAACAAAAAAATGGAGACCATTAAGTGATATCACGTTCCAGTCAGACCTTCTAGTGCGACTAGTGGAACATGGAGGAGATAAAAATAATCCGGGAAGAACAGAGTGTGAATGAAGATGCGGTGTTGCTGAAGGCCTGTTTACATAATATATTACACCACTCGGAACATCATAAATTACCTCTGGTTTTTTAACGTGCCTTTAAAATTTCGATAGTTGGTTTGTAAGGATTAGATTTGTGTTTTGAGGAGTTTGACCGAGGAGTGATATCATCAGTTAGAGAATCATTGAAAACCAGCTACAAGGATTACTGTACAGTCAGCTGTTTCGTCAGCCCAGTTTGGGGCTCATCGGCAGTACGCACCCACTAACATGGGTCGAACCCAGAACCTTCCGGTTACAAGGCAAACAAGCTCGTATACCATTCAGCCGCTGGAACCCCATTCAATTTTGTTTTCTCACTGAAAAGTAGTCATCGAAATGAAAAACCAAATGGGGGAAAATAATTTATTATTTATTATTGTTTCCTTTAATTCCTAGAGGAACATAGGGCTTCAGCCACGCACGTCTCCATTGCGTTCGGTTCTCTGCCAACGTTTTCACATGGCTCGAAGTCTGCCCACATGCGCCCACCTCCTCTTCACATGACCTCCTCCAAGTCACCCTTGCACTGACGACCAACTCGCCGCCGCTTCCCTTTCAGGTTCCACTTGAGGGCTTGTCTAGTGATGTCACTTGATGGTTTCCTCAGAGTATGGCCAGCCAATCCATCTCCATTTCTTCCTGCATATTTGTTGCACAATCGCTTTCTGGTTGGTGAGCAAATTGCCAGAGATCTCTGTTGCTGATCTTTTCTGAACAGCCATCTGATCTTGAGTATTGAGCGAAGACAACTGTTAACGAATGTCTGTAGTTTGTTTGAGATGCTCTTGATAACGCGCTGGCCAAGTCTCTGATCCATACAGCAAGTAGCACTGACTTCACATTGGAGTTGAAAATCCGGATCTTATTTTTCATGCTGAGTGCTGTTGACCTCCACACAGACTTGAGAGTAGTGAAAGCTTGTCTTGCTTTTCCAATTCTTGGTTTGATATCCTCGTCAGTCCCGTCCGCCTGTAGTTGAAACGATGCATCCCAGGTAGATCGGTAGGTAAAGGAGGTAGTTTCTTTCAGGTTCCTCCCATTTATGCTGATTGTTGTCTGTTGTTGTTATTCTTGTCCAGAAATTTTCACTACCTCTGTTTTCCCAATATTCACGTGAAGTCCTATCTTTGATGCTTCTTCTGCCAACTTGTTGCTTTTCGCTTGCATATCTTCCAGTTTGTGGGAAATCAGACATAAAAGAGACTAATTAATTAATTAATTTTCAAGTATTGGCTTTGATTGCATGAAGGATTTCATCACGAGCTGACATCAATTAGGGAGCCATTGGAAAACCAGCCACAGGGAGTACTAGACAGCCAGCTGTTTCGTCCTCGTCTGAGACTCTTCATCAGTACGCACCCAACACAGCCAGTTCGAACCCAGGACCTTCTGGTTACAAGGCGAGCTGGCTCGCAGACCATTCATCAGGCACTGGAACCCGACTGATCCAATAGCCAGTCCATGAATTCTAACTTCTGCCAATTCACGCATGACATATCGCGACCACTTCGCAATATCTCCTGCGATGAGTAACTGCCTCATCTTCAACCTGCTTTACCCTACTGGTCATTAATTAATTACATTTAATTATCATTAGTAGAATATAGTGTTCTTTTCAAATAAAAAATTAACTTCCAGTTTAAGAATTCGTTTTGTTGTCCCTACAATACTTACTATCATTATTATTATTATTATCATTATTATCACAAGTCATATTACAAAAAAAGCCTACAAAGTGTCTAGCGGTATATGGTGCCATCAAATTACAGTGCGGAATTTTTAAAACAAGTCGCTATGCTTGCTTATATATTTATATCTGCATATACAGACGCATACAAGAAAGAAAAGGCGGTCGGTCATTAGGCATAAACTTCAAAGAGGAGTACCTAATATTTATGCATTTACGTATATAATGTACATATATATATATATATATATATATATGCAGGCATTTGCGTATACGTATACTAAAGAGGTATGATGCGTCAACATCCGCGTATTTATTTACAAAGAACGAACAGTATATTGTTGATGATAAACCGCTATATAATGTGAAAATAATATAATACTTGTAGTTAACATGATTACCTACTACTGCTACGTCTGATATTAGTAATATATTAGTAATAATAATAATAGTAGTAGTAAAAGACACAGACATTGTTCACTTAATGAAGCTTCAATTCCATTATTAATAATTATAATAATAATGATAGTAAGTCAGGTAGACACGAATGCCTGACACCGACGATGACGTCGGGCAAAGGATAAGTTAAGTGAGTAGAGAGAAAGAGAGAGAGAGGGAGAGGGAGAATAACCGTTTACAAAGAAACAAGATGAGATCTTAAATCGATTGTGACGGTGTTATTGTAGTTCTTGGTGGTGGTGGTGGCGGCGGTGATGGTATTTGTGGCGGCGGCGGCAGTGGCGGTGTCTAGTATGTAGATAAAAAAGACTTACCTAACAGTCGATTATTTTGTTAACTGACTCACACACACATACACGCATGCACACACGCACGCACTACTCCTCTAATGAATGAGTAAGTAAGTTCCTTTGGCTCGGTCGGGGTAGTTAGTGTTCGTCGGTTTCGGCTTTCTTTTTTCACTTTGGTTATAGTTTATCCTATTTTGTTGTGTTTTTTTTTAAAAAATAAAAAAAATATTTTACGACTTCTTATTTAACTTTGTACTTCTTTCTAGTAATATTTATGAAGCCGCAAAACTACATAAAACAACCTCTTTACAATTAACATTATTATTATTACCATTACTAACTTGTTCAAAGGGTAAAAATTATGGGTAATATTACAGAGCTTTTTTTCAGAATATTGCACACACACACACACTCAAGAAGGCAGGCAGGCAAGCAGGCACACAGAGAAAACGAACGAAGGAACAAAATATCCACACAATTATGCACGATTATGTACCTATATCATCCCTAGAATATAAGAGTATTACGTCTCAAATGATAAAAGTCTAACAGTGTTTACTAATAACTCGTTTTTGTGTATGTTTATGTACATGTGTGTGTGTGCGTTTGTGCGGACGTGCGTAGGTGCGTGTAGTCTCCAGTTGTTTACAGACATGCGTCTATACACGCCTAATTTATACATGAAGCAACAAATACATTAAGAGTACAAACTACTACTACTACTACTAATAGTGCCATTACGGCTACTTTTATCAACTATGATTACTACAATGGAGATAAAATACGCACTCACGCACTCACGCACTCATGCACGCACGTCCACACACACATACACACGTAAATGATGCCGATAATAATCAACTATATATTTGAAGATGAGACAAACATACACAATTGTATCTATCTATCTACACATACCTAAAGAGGAAAAAAACAGCACTGGACGAGCAAACACCGGGTGAGGAGGAGACACTATCAGTGAGCGACAGAGAGAGGGAGAAGATGAAAAGAGACGACGACGAAGAAGTAGAAGGAGAATAAACGGTTGTGTGTAAGTGTGTACGTATGCAGGTCTATGCAAATTGTTTACATGTACACAAATATACACACATATATATATATATATCGGTAATACACAGCATAAAGTCGGCGTCATGGCGGCATTTCACTTTGCCACAGACTTTTTAATATTTCAAATGAATAAATGAATGAATGAATGAATAATGAGACAATAGACGATAGATTCGCATTGAAATATATTCATGTATATAGTAGGTATACAAATAATATTAGTAATAAAATACACTACAACATGACGGAGACACGATTAAACGAGAATGAAATGAAGGTGAAACAATATAATAAAGAAGGTAGGATGAGGGGATGGAGTGGCGGTAGCGGTGGCGGTGGTGGTAGGGGTGGGGGTGTATGCGAAATTAATACTCATACCGAAGATCAAAGTTCAGACGTATGCGTTGTATTATGTATATATGCATATACATATATTATATATAATAGAATTATAACATCTAGCCGAATATACATGTCCTTTGAGAAAATTACAAGCCGAATTAAAGGTAGTAATAACAATAATGATAATGATGACAAACTCATTACTATTATTATTATGATCATTATTACTTTTGTTTACTGTCGTAATTGTAGTATAAATTTAGCTTTCCAAATAATCATGTAATATTAATTTCAATCTCTTTCTATAGTTGGTTTGTAAGGATTAGATTTGTGTTTTGAGGAGTTTGACCAAGGAGTGATATCATCAGTTAGAGAATCATTGAAAACCAGCTACAGAGAGTACTTGATAGTCAAGTGTTTCGTCAGCCTTGTTTCGAACTCATCAACAGTACGCACTCACTTCCGGGGGTCGAACCCAGGAGCTTCCAGTTACAAGACAAACAAGCTCGTAGAACATTAAGCCACTGGGACTCGATTCAATGTCCAGTCAGACCATGAATTCTACAAACTCACTCAGACAGGGACAAGCTCTGTAGGCTAAAAGACCCAGTAGACCCAATTAAACGAAATAATATAATTTACGAAATATCTTGCAATGACTGTGAGTTATGTCAACTACATAGTTCAAACTAATAGATCGAGGGTAGTCAGACTGTCAGAAAATAAGAATTTGGCTAAGGTAAGAATGGTTGACCGCACTCGTGAAGACAAGTAATTTAAAAGAAGCTCAGCACTCCATTGCACCTCATGCATTAACACACAACCACACAATAGGGTGGGAGAGGGTTAAGATTCTAAGAAGTGATCTATGTAGGTGAGGCACGAGAGAGATTGATTCCTGAATCCTGGTTCATCGAGTCTACATCCAACACATGAGCAATAGAAGTCACTCAACACAAATACCAGAGATATGGAAGATATTATGACCACGAGTCAGTCAAATCAGAGGAGGATAATAAATAATCTCAAAATCCTATTTCAATTCAAGGAGGATATGAAAGTGAGAATCAGGAAAGCAAGGCGAGCTTTCATTTTTCTCAAGTCTGTGTGGAGATCAACAGGACTGACTCAGCATGAAAAATAAGATCCGGATTTTCAACTCCAATGTGAAGTCAGTGATACTTGCTACACGGATCAGAGACTTGCACTGCGCGTCATAAAGAGCATCTCAAACAAACTACAAACCTTCATCAACAGTTGTCTTCGCTCAATACTACTCAAGATCAGATGACCGGTCAGAACAGATCAGCAACAGAGATCTCTGGCAGTGAGCGAACCAACCCAGCAGGAACCGATTGTGAAACAAATAAGCAGGAAGAAATGGAGATGGATTGGTTGGCTATACTCTGAGGAAACAAACCATCAAGTGACATCACTAGACAAGCCCTCAAGTGGAACCTGAAAGGGAAGCGGCGGCGAGTTGGTCGTCAGTGCAAGGGTGACTTGGAGGAGGTCATGTGAAGAGGAGATGAAAGCGTTTGGGCAGACTTGGAGCCAGGTGAAAACTCTAGTAGAGAGCCGAACTCAATGGAGACGTGTGCGGCTGAAGCCCTATGTTTCTCTAGGAACTAAAGGAAATAACATTAATAATAATAATGCATGTGGTTCAGGGATCGATCCCGGTAAGCAACCGGGGATAAAGAAGGTAGGTTAGGCGTGAAACTAGCAGCCGCATTTCTGCTCCTGAAGCTTCATAGCTTCATAGCTTGAACTCCTAAGTTCCACTCGGAAGGGGTAAAAGGAATAAAATCAAAATGGAAAAACAAAACATACTCTACATTACGAATGCTACTCACTACTACTATTAACAATACTGTTTTTATTCGCAAACTAGTTTAGTTACATTACACGTGAATGTATACAACCTTATATAATACGTATACAAACAGACAAAATATTGTCTGATACACTCTCACACACACACTCACAAAGCGGGAGCGGGAGAGATGGCGAGTTCTTTTTTCGGACGAAAAGTAGACTATTTAGAGGAGAAAAAAGACAATTCGACATGCAACAGGCAACAGGCAACAATGAGAGAGAGCGAGAAAAAAAACAGTAAAAGAAATTATATAAACGCAAGAAGCCAGACACACGGAATGAGTGATCTTTTGTGTTCCGCCTTTTTACTTACTTACTTATTTATTTTTATTTATTTACTTTTATTTTTACTTTTTTCTCTCTTTTGCCGTATTTTTGTTAGTGTTGTGGGTGTTGTTGTTGCTAAAGCAAGGCAACTAATACTACTACTACTACAACTAGAAAAGCATTCATCCTATGACGTAATACCGAAAAAAGATTACAGACTATTATTATGATGTTTTGTATGCAGACGAGGAGAGAAAAAACGAAGAGGAAAAGAAAGGCGAAACGAGACGAGGTGAGGTGAGGTGAGGCGAAGCGAAGTAAAGCAAAGTAAGGAGAAAATTATGATTTTGCTCTCTGAATGTCCAACAAATACACTACAAATATATACATAATTTTTAAATAAGTTACATTACTTCACTGCAAAGGAGGGATAGAAATGCAATATATATTATATTATGCAATACCTAATATAACAGTACCCAATCTGACTCGGGTACTGTAAAGCATAACTAACTTTCTAACGTATTAGAGGCTTAGGCCATTGTATTTGAAGACTGACTTGGTGTACTATTGTGGCTGGAATCAATCGGTAGAAGGCCTGATGAAACAGAGGTTTCGTACTTGTTGGTGATCATCAGCAAGGTGTGCCTGAAATTTCAGAGCAATCGATTTTATTATTATAATTGTTCCCTTGGGTTCCTAGTGGAACATAGGGCCTCAAATGCACGTCTCCACTTGCTTCTACCTTCTGCTGTACTTTTCACTTGCACCCATGTTAGTTCATACTGTTTCAACTCCTCTTCACACGATCTCCTCCATGTCACCCTTGGACATCCCACTCACCGCTCCCCTTTTGGGTTCCACTCGAGCTATGACCTGACGCGCGATGTCACCCAACGGCCTCCTCAGCGAGTGTCCAGTCCATCTCCACTTTCTCCTGCATATTTGTTCGGCGATTGGTTCTTGTTTTGTTTGTTCCCATAGTTTCCTGTTGGTGATTCTTTCCGGCCATCTGATCTTCATGTATAGAGCGAAGACAGTTGTTGATAAAGGTCTGCAACAACAGGCTGCTGGAAATATTCTTTGTGACCCGCCAAGTTTCTGATCCGTATAGAAGAACTGACTGACTTGACGTTTGTATTGAAAATCCGAATTTTACAGCAATCGATGCCGTCCTGGAAATTTCAAACAGGTATCACTCAGTGCCTAAGTGAGCATTGAGTGCCACTGAAAACCAGTCTAGCTCATTAATGACTTCTTACAGGATTGTAATGTAGGTATGATGTCAAGTTTCTGGTGTGACGTGTGCTACTGGTGAGATTTATCAGTAGTATATAAAGAGACATTCATTGACACGGAAATTTCAATTAGTGGAGTGATAGAGCTGACGTTAAAGAGATCAAATGAACCAGTATTGTGAAAAGAAACATGAGAGACGTGGAAAGAAAACAGAGAAACACAATACAAAGGAAGGGTAGAGGGAAGTAGCACAACACGGAACATCTTTGCAAATAACGATTTCAGGAGATATGGTGTGTACATAATTCCCCTGTAAAGAGATATCAAATTTTAAATAAACATTCCCTTACCAAGTCCCTTTTCTTCTAAGCTTACAGTGAGACATAAAGCAGTTGTAGGAAATGCTTTTGAGGAAGTGAGCGTCAAGTCTTTGAACCACCATATGGGAAGCAATGGTGTTTGGCATTCGTATCAGATAGAATTCGGATCTTCTTCTCTGTGCTGTTTGCTGTTGGTCAGTGAACGCCTGTCTTGTTTTCCTCAGCAGGTGCACTTTACTGTACATAATTTCATTATACACAGATACCAAATTTTAAAAATAAACATTCCGTTAACAGGTTTCTCGTCTTGCACCGTTACACTAGTCCTTTGTGTGCACCGTAATGACGAGGATTAGAAACATGACATTCGTTAAGCTATAACGGATAATCAATAAATACTGAACTGGTTAACTAAGAGCTAAACGCTTAGTCCGATGAGATACACACTTCTGTTAAAATATAAAGCTACTGTTTCGTCATAGTCTAGAACCCTTCACCGGCGCATACTCATGATAACGTCTCCAAAACAGTCAGTTTTCCAAGAGAACAACTACCGGGTGAATAGTGTTTATTATTCAGCTAACTGTTGAATGCTTACAGCAGTTAGTCAAAGTTAAGCAGTTATTCCGTTGATTCATTGAACCAACTGAGACTCGAACCCAGGATCCATTGTTTCAAACGCCAAAGCGTTATTCACCAACCATTTGGGTAACAAGAGCAACCACATATGTGCAACGGGTATTATTAATTATCATTTAATTTAATTTGGACTTTCCGATATACTGATTGGACCGAAGTGTGAGTAGCCCAGATAGTTTAGTGGTTAACGCTGTGACGTTTGAAACGACGTGTATTAAGTTCGAGTCCCAGTGGGGACACTATCATCATTCAGTAAGGGATACAGGCACATCCATCTGACGAGTCCCGATTAGGACGAAGTACGCTCGCTGGACTCCACTGTTTTAAGAGCGATGTTGAAGACTAGTAGATTTTAGAAATGTTAATCGAGTCGGGTTTACAGGTTTATAAGAATGGTGAAATTTTACTCTTTATATCTTTTGGGTTTCAATCATATTAGACAGTACAACGCGTCAGCCTTACACTTCTCCCAGATGACAGACACTTTCAAACTGTAGTCGATTTAATGCATTACAAATATAACATTAGACCACTTTTCAAGCACTTACACATATGCAAGAATTGCCGACTGGGTTTTTCTTTTCACGATGTTAAGAATCAATGACTGATAACTGCTGGTGATATGGCTCGAAGATGGTAACACAAATCGCACAAATGTATCCACTCACTGTAATCCTCTGAGCTTAGAATATCCTCATTCTAATCCTTGTTTTATTGTGCGTGTGTGAGTTCGATCTCTCAAATTCATTTTCATACATTACAGTTTGGTTAAATTTTCGATGTTCTCTGGTTTCCCTGAAATGTGTTAACTTAAATTGTTGCAATTTTGTGAATTTTTTTTACGTTCATAATTTAGTTAGTCGGTAGTTGCATTGCTGTTTTTCAAAACAACCGCGCCTATAACCATTGAATTTATTCATGACTGGTTTCAACATAGGACTGCTTTGCACAGATGTGCAGCTGTTCAAATCGCCACACTTCCTCCTTGTACCACACAAAGCAAGAGAAGAAGAAAGTAAAAAGAAATGCAAAATAGAGATAGTAAACAGGGATATGAAACAAAAGGAATAGTAATATCGAAGAACTATATAGGTTCATTGGGGAATTATAAGTCACAAGGAGTGGATACATCTGCGCCAGCCATCGCTGAGAACGATTTTCAGCCATATCACCAAGCGTTGGTTTTTACCGTCCCGAGGACCCCAACCAGTCAGGAAGTCTGCACCTTCCTACGTAGCTGGTTGCCTTGAACTAACTTTTGGATTTCGTTGAATGATGAAGCTATGTTTTGGTTTGACCACCACTAACTAGCTCTTTTTCAACCTGATCCCTCCTATGTCAGTTAACATCGCCCGTCAATCGAGGAAGGCGACGGCTAGGCTAGGCTAGGCACACGTAACACACATCCTAACCACCTCAATCGATCTATTTATTCATACAGGATTAAAGCAAAATGCTTATTATTATTAGTATTGTAGAGAATTTTCTAATATTTTGTTTTACAGTAATTTATTCTACATAATCTACAAATAGGACATGTTGTTCACAATGTTCAAGTGTAATAGATTTAATTCACTGGTTAAGTGTGTGATAGAATGTGTGAGAGAATACACAGAACTCAACTGTCTCCTTTTCTAATATTGAGGCTGAACAGAATCTTTTTTACAACTTAACAGCTATAGAGAGTATGAATGACAAAATACGCTGCACACCACATTAATCAGTCCTGATTCAAAGCCATAATATATCATGAAATGATTGACATTAGAAGATACAGGTTCAAAATTGAAGTGAGTCTGTGGTGAGTGCTACTTATAATCCGATATAAGTAGTATATCAGAAAGCGAATTCAGAAAAAAGTAACAATATGTTTGGCACACTGGAAAGAGCAATCAAAGAAGAGAACCACGGGAAGAAGAATGTTGCAGAATATGATGCAGAATCCAAGAAGCTATCGAATGTGACGATATTCGACCAATTCGTCAAGGATGTGATAAACGATGTGCAAATAAATAGCGGTTTGAAAATATGGTATACCAAATTTAGCTATGTACAATACGTTTCAGCCTCCTCGGTCATTTCTTATTTACAAGTCCAATCCCTGCAAACTAACACTCAAGAAAATTAATCTGCTTCTCATTACTGACTGAATACAGTAGGCTGTAATTCCTGGAGTTATAGGGAGAAGTCCACGAGATCAGGTCGAAACACAGATACTCGCCATTGTCTGACCGTGGAGTTATATATATCGCGAAATGACAAAAATTACAATTCATAGCACGTTTGATTCCTACCCAGTGGCTGAATATTTTGGAGTCAATCTCTGCTGGGATCATGAGTGCACGCTGCTAAAGAAACCCGGGCAGGAGCGAAATGACTGTCTACTACTCCCTGGTTTTCAATAAATCCCCTTACCTAACTTGAAACTAAATAAATCTATGCAGTAAATAGACACTTGAAGAGGTAGTTGAATCTTTCAAAGGTTCAACGGTAAAATGCCTGATGATCCAGTATACAATATGGTATAAGTGCATACTGATGAAGATATTCGCATTGGGACGAAACAGCTACTCAAATGTCCTACAGTTTGCAATATTTTCTCTATTTACTTCAGTTAGTTGAAAATTGTTTTTATGTAGGTCGTAAACTATTCGCAGACAAATAAGGAAGAATCTGCAGTTACAATAATAATAGTAAGCGAAGAAAACTCGTCATCTAGAAATATTACAATTCTTAGAGAAATTCCCTTTATCGTATCAAGTATGCCTTCAAAAGGAATTGTTGTGAATTTTCACTGGGATCAGGGTAATTTCCAGATGACGTTAGTAGCTAGCTAGCGAGGATTCAACTGGTTTGGAAAACTGATTCAGCTTTGTCATCTGAGGCTAACACACACACATCTCGTACATTCCTGATGAGGTCAGTATCAAATAAGTTAGACCATGAGGTGATGTCGACATTAGAGAACCACTGAAAACCACAAAACTGGAAAGCAGTTTCATCCTAATTTGGAGCTTCTTCAGCGTCATGAAACCATGACAGCTCCACCCCCCCTCCAGAAAGATCTAATTCAGAACCTTCAGATGTTTATTTAATAATAATAATAGTAATAATAATAATTTCCTTTATTCCAAAACAGCACTTATGATACAGTGTGGAATTCTGAGCATTTGGTACAATATTACCGCATCTAAATTACTCGACAACAGCAAAAACAAAAACAGAAAAATGTTACTACAGGGTATACGCAACAAGGATTGATAATAGCAATGGCAATTAGGTCGAAAATGTATAAAAAGTCTAAAATAACGTTGACAGCTAAAATTATAAGGTAACTAACTGAAGTACAGTCACCACAGATTGCAAATAAGAGAGGATAAAAGAGCCTGCTATTTTGCCTATTATATAGTAAGTCGTAGATTTCACGCTTAACACTTGATTGTATGTTCATACGAACTTTTATAATGATTCCTAGACCTACCTGATGAGATGCAAGACGAGGAAGGTTGAGAGTCAGACAAAATGGATTTAGACCATTTCTCACATGAGTTTAGGTGTCTTTTGACTACAGTAATAACGAGCTAACTGAGGGAGCATCCTACCTTTCCTACTCTTCGCAATAGTCCTTTTTCAGTAGACAAGGGCGGGGGGGGAGCACGGGCAATAGAGAACATTAAGTAAGATAGATGATTAGTGATTATCTTAACTTCTTAATGTAGTAAGTAGGTTAGACGGAACATTTTCTTAGAAATCGATAAGATACTGGATGACCAAGAAAGGTTAGAGGATAGAACCCCATTCTAAGGTATTTTATGCTTAGCGTTAGTTTCCACTTCCTTACTCTCTTATGCTACAAGCATCTTGTGAACGAACGAACAGCTTGTTGGGTAGATCACATTTATGCCTGAAGGTGAAGTTAACTAACTGTCTGACACATTTAGAGGGATTTAACGTACCACCGTTTAAACCATTTACATCATCTTGACCAGCTTGGTTCAGCAGGAGGGGGAAATTAAGTACATAAAAAGCTCGATCCTGTCACACTTGGTCAATACTAGACATAGCATCGACGTCAACACAGCTTTCAGGGTTATATACAGAATTCCGAAGTCGTTATCACGTACAGTTCGCTTACATCTGCTACACATAGCTGAAGCTGTTGCAATAAGATCGACTAAACCGGAACTTTGTATCCAAAAAGAACACGTCCAGACGCTGTTCCTACCGTGGCCAAACTTGGATTGATGATTCTTCTTCTCACCAAGAGTGCTTCTTCCCCTTAACCCTCTTGGCTTTTTCCCTTTGCTTATTATTACAAGTATTATTATTATTCGTCATAATTTATGCCCTTCATGCAAACATTACCTCAATACTATCGAATTCTCCATTTATACTATCCCGACTTATTATTAGTGATATTATCTCTTTTCTCAAAATAAACCTTCACATTGGTTATTTCTTTATGAACCTCTCATTGCAGTCTTAATATCTCCTGTTCAATACATACCACTTTGCACTAGCCACTCATCTGACTGACACCTTTTATAACCTTGAACTGACTTGTCAGTTTTCCTACCCCACACTCCACAAATCTATTATGACTAATCATCACCACTGTCTCCCGTTTCACCGAAATATTTTGTAATCGATTTCAGCCTAGCACGTTTGTCACAAAAAGACGACTACTTTGACATCTCATACATAACTAATCTGTTATTCTACGTTGAAAATGTATCCACCGCATCAGTAACTGGCCATTACTGTAACAACAACAGATATATTATATTTTATAATTGTAAGAACCTGAAGTAGAGAAATTATTGAAAAGAATATTCTTCTTCGTTCAGATTGACTTTTAATTCATGCATGATATGGGAATATTTCACACTATTAAATCATGTACACCTTATCCTCAACGCACCATTTGAGCACAGATCTTCCGTGTTGTGCCTGCTACTTCTCGTCTTCCTTCAAGTCTCCCATGTATCTCTCCACAACGTTGTTGTATCATTTGCCTTCTCTGATTGACATCAAATCTATCTCCCTACTATTTGATGTTTTTTTATGCCGATGAACGTCTCTTGTTTATACACTACTGATAAGCCTTATCAGTAGCACACATACCACAGTAACGTATACCATCATCTTGAAGTAATGAGGGAAAGTGTACCAAAAGTAGATGTTTGTGTGTATGTGTTTGGTGGTGGGGGGGGGACTAACTAAGTCAGTGTCTACGTTCCATCTGCATTCACAACCCGTTTATTCCTTTCATCAACTAAACTATCTAAACACTTTAATCGAAAAAGACGGTAACTAAGATTATTTCAGCAGAAAAGAGTAAATTGTCATATCTATTCCTTTGTATAAACCATCAAATTATTTAAGAATATTAATATGCCTGTCGGCGGTGTCTATGTTTATGTGTGTGTGTGTGTGTGTGTGCGTGTATGACATGATAGTGTCGGGATGGTAAGCGGAAAAATTGTTCATCAGACATACTCTACTACTTATCTCACTACTATATAATAAACAAACAATTTGTTTACAAGTTGAACATGAAAGAAAGATCATGCCTACACAAAGACACATGCCCTCCCCTCGCCCCTCCCTCCGCCCCCAACATAGCAATGCAAGCCATGAACCACATCTGTTTTGAACAGAGATCATTGTCAGCTTAACAACTGATCAGACTGTTCTATCTATATATAAACATATTCCATAAACACGGCAAAATAATGTGAATAAACAATTATAATAGCAAGCCTTATATAGTAGTATTAGTAAGAGTGGTAGTCACACAGTGTCCAGTTAAAACAGTTGAACCGACGAGATCACTTGCACACACACACGCACAGACGCACGTCCGCACGCATGTATGTTAACACGTCAGGTTGGAAAACAAATAAATAGGCAAAGAAAACAATAAAAAGCCAGACAAGGCGGATACATCATGGCGGAATCACTCGAAATAGTATTATAGCTCTATATAATGTTGATGATGATGACATTTCTTGTACAGGTGGTTATTTGATGTATGGAGACCTTGACAGACTCCATTTAAAAACATTAAAACAAACGAACAAAACACGAGAGATCGACTTTGGAGTGTGTAAAAGAGGAATGTCAGGAATTAAAACAAAACAGACTAACTAAGTAACTAACCAGTTGATTAATCCATCCAATATATAAATGAAATGAGCGCCTAAATGAATAAGCCATACAAACTACTGTCTACACACAAGGAGAGACAAACTCTCCCGACTATTTAGATCAACAAAAAACCTTGTGTATGTAGAAATGAGAATGAGATCTGAAGTTGACGTTGGTTGATTGAATATCGCCGGAGGGAAGCTCTGTAGAGAAAGAGAGACTTAGGTTTAGTGATTAATGGTTCTTCCAGATAAGTCTTATTCATAACCTTTGTTCATGTCACGAATGTTCCTGACAAAAGTGTTCGTGGTGCCTTCCTAGACTACACATCTGCTTTTGACTCTGTACCTAGGGGCCTTTTATTAAATAAGCTTTCGTTGGCGCAAACAGGATCCTGGGCTAAGAGTTGGTTGCATTCTTATTTTTCTGATAGAATTCAGTATACTGTATATAATGGGAAATCTTCTTTTGCCTCACTTACAAAAGCCGGTGTTCCTCAAGGTGCCATCCTCCCTCTCCTTTTCTTTTTTCCTTCTTCCTACACGACCTGCCTCATTTAAACGAAACTAACTTTGTCAAATAGGCGGATGATCTAACTGTATCATTGCCTACCACTTCCGAGTCTGACTGCTCCAAACTTAATAGCTTTCTGTTGGACATCAGTAAGTGGTCTAAGTCAAATGGTCTTATGTTAAATCCTTCCAAATGTCAGGCAGTTAACTTTACTTTCAAGCATCGACGTGACATACATGAACTAGTTAGTTCCCATGCTGCCTGTAGCATAGATGGCACTGAAATTGAAACCAAGTCAAGCATTAAATACCTTGGATTAGTCCTTTCCTCTGACCTTTCATGGTCATCCCACATCTTATCAATCTCTAAGAAAATGTCTCGTCTACAACCTTCTACATTAAAACGTCAAGACAATCAGGTATCAACCAACCTTTACTTCTGCAGTTTGTAAACTCCTGTATTTTACATATTGTACTCTATTGCTCTGCATTAATCTTTCCTGGGCTTGTCAAAAAAGACTATGTCATATTACGAAGGGTATTAAATGCTGTGAGTAGGGCTTGTGGAATGCCACTGCCTGAGCTCACCAATATTATAGTCGAGAGACAAATAAAATCCTGTACAAATTGGGCAAAGGCCGTACTGTCAGACCCTCTGCACCCTCTTTATTCACAACTATCCCCTTGCATCTCATCAGTCAATATAAGAAGTTATATGCTCGCACCACTAAGTACACAAATTATACAATACCCTATTTAGCCAGTATTTTATGTGTTGAAGACACTGTTAGACGTGAAACATAGAAGTTACTACGTAAATTAGCAAAGTGAATCGACCATTTCATCGTTCATCTTTCTGTAATTTTATGGTGTCACCCTTTCTATTGTTTAATTATAACTTAGCTATTTCATTTTAGTTATTATTATTATGTAATTGTTTATATTTTGTCGTTTTGAGTGAATTAAATGCAATATTGTACTGAATGCTGAAAATTCCTTGCTGTTTTTGGAATAAAGCAAAAATTATTATTATTAAAATCTGTTGTTTACAATCGGATCCTAATTCTAAACCCAATGGTGTGTACACGGGCTCCAGAATCCAAACGAATCGAATAACGAATGAATTTGTTTCGGTTACAGACAACTATGGGAACATAACATCTGATACTATTCTACTGCCTTGCGGAGCAGACTTCAAGTGAAAGGCTCGCAGGGGTGGGTGTGTGCGCTAATCATGATAGACATACAAAGTTCACGACAGCCCACCAATCAATATGCAATGACAGAAGACAACGGCCAGGCAACAGATCGTTTATTGAGAAAATCAACAGGTATTTGTGTATATTTTTTAGTGTACATTATTGTTAGCGAAGAAGCAACCTCTTCTGATTGGTTGTTTTCTTGCTGAAGGTTATTTTTGTTATCTCTTTGTGGCCGTTTCTCAGAAAGTCAAGTCATATATCTGTGAATCATATTTCAACACTTTAACTCCGCTGTAATTGACTAGTGATTTTCTCAAGGTTAAATTTTTTTATTGTTTTTCTCATGACCCTGATTCGGGACGCGAACATTGACTTGAATTGTTGTCTACAACTTCGGCTTGCAGCCAGCTCTCACTACAAATATGCCTGACCTTGTCTGTTGTTGGTTATCTTATGCGTCGGTGGCACAGCGGTAGAATGCTCGCTAACCATGCATGTGGTGCGGGGTTCGATCCCCGGCCACCCACGCACTCCTCCTTTACCTGACTAAGCCAGTAATAAACACGCTGGTAAAAAGGAAAGGTTGGGCATGAGGCTAGCAACCCCATCCCGTACAAATAAATACCGCTGCTACAGAAACTTCAAGCCTTTAGCTTGAAGCCCCTCTATGTTCCAGTGGGAACGTAAAGTAATAAAAAAAATTGGTTATCTCAATTTAACCCCCCAACCACTTGAGGTTAACCTCGCTTGAAAACGTTCTTTTCTGCTTTCTTATATATATGTCAATGTAGTTCAGTGACCACTTTGTTCTACACACCAATACTGCTCGGTAGGCTTTTCTCCATCCTCGAATGACAGTTGCTTTTGTGTTGTTACCTTGTGCGATTGAATATTTTCTTTTACCTCAAGTCACCTTTAACTACTGCGAAGCTTAGACTCTGTGTCGTCAGTATTGATAGTGAGAACTAAAATCTATAGGCAAATTTAATCATACAAAGGACGGGCGGTGTTGGCCCTTTAAGACAACCACGTGCTTCGGTCTGAGCGTCCCAGTACTATCCCAGAGCTTGCACAAACTATAAGATTCTGTGCGGCACAATCTCTTGGTGACGATAATGTACTAAATTCGTGTTTTAGTGGAAATCGTGCAGTAAAATGCACCTGCTGAGGAAAACAAGACAGGCGTTCACTGACCAACAGCAAACAGCACAGAGAAGAAGATCCGAATTCTATCTGATACTGACGTCAAACACCATTGCTTCCCATATGGTGGTTCAAAGACTTGACGCTCACTTCCCCAAAAGGATTTCCTACAACTGCTTTAGGTTCCACTGTAAGCTTAGAAGAAAAGGGACTTGGTAAGGGAATGTTTATTTAAAATTTGATATCTCTTTACAGGGGAATTATGTACACACCATATCTCCTGAAATCGTTATTTGCAAAGATGTTCCGTGTTGTGCTAGTTCCTTCTACCCTTCCTTTGTATTGTGTTTCTCTGTTTTCTTTCCACGTCTCCCATGTTTTTTCACAATACTGGTTCATTTGATCTCTTTGACGTGAAGTCTATCACTCCGCTAATTGAAATATCTGTGTCGATGAATGTCTCTTTATATACTACTGATAAATCTTGCCAGTAGCACACGCCAAAGTGTTACTAAAGATCAGATGGCCGGGCAGAAAGAATCAACAACAAGGAACTCCTATAGACAGCATACTGGCGAACAACCTATTGTCCAATAACTAAGTATGCAAAAGCAATTGGATATAATCTGAATAGACCTTCAGTTGACGACTTCAGACACCAGGCCATTAAGTGGAACCTGAATGGTAAGCAAAGAGAGTTAGGTGTCCACTGGTGGTGACATGGAGGACACCATGTAAAGAGGAAATGAAAGAATAATGCGCATTGATTGCTAGTAGAGCCACTTCAAAAGTGACAGCAAAGAATCCAAGGCAATGGACACGGCAGACACGGTAGAATCTCACTCAGAATGCAATAAACCCTCCGCACAAGCTACAGAAATATACTCCATCAGGAGTTTCTCTAAGAGAATTGAATGTACCCAAACTAGTACAGTTAGTTACAACTGATCCTCTGAAGTCTTTGAACCTGATGTTGTGGACAGTCAACTTCAAAGTCTACTACTTCCAGCTTACGATGATCACGATTATTACTGACATGGCGATCTTTGTTTTTTCATACTCTATTGTTTAGTAATGAAGTGAATACAATTCTGTTTATATACATAAATATATCTATCTATCTGTCTATATGGCTTATTTCGACGGCTTGTACACAACACAGTACGCCACTAGAAAATAAAAGAGACAAAGCGAACTGCCAACATTAATATTTTTAAAAATAAAAGAGGCATACACATACTGAAATGAAGTTAGACATTCTCTTGTTTTCGTGTCTATCTCAAATCGGTATCTATACAATAATAATAATAATAACGACAATTATTGTCTGTTGTTAAGCCGGTTACATCTCAGGGGAAAAGATACTAATAGAGTGGTATTAGTAGTATTATCAGTAGTATGTTATACACCATAGAGAATATTCTAATATTCTTTTTCTTTCAAGCTTTGTCTGAAAATTCGTCGCCACATCATGCACGTGAGACATACATACACACACACTATAAAAATGTTTGGAAATAAGAATTTAATTGGTGGATGGTGACTCGCAGTGGTGGAATCCAGGATAAAGCGCATTTCGTCCTCTACATGGGACTCGTCCTGCAGCTGCATGTACATGCATTCCACAGTGAGTCAGTGATAATGTTCCCACCGAGGCTCGAACCCAGGGCATATAGTTTCAAACGCCAGCTGGACCGTTATCCACAAAACCACGTGGGCCACGGAAGCCATTGTCTCTTGTGTAACGGGTCATATTAATTATTTTCCCGTCAACTGATTGGACCGAAGTGCTCGGTCTCAGGTTGACATGTCTGTCGACTTCTTGTGCAGATGCTTTGACGATGTCAATCTGAGACCGAGCACTTCGGTGCAATCAATCGACGGGAAAATCTAAAATTCTATTAAATAGTTTGGAAATAATGTTTGGAATTTTATAAATTTATGTGAAAACAACTCATCCGTGAATACACTGAAAAGTGTTGTTTTTTGGTAAAGTTAACATTCATGTTACATGCATGATTGAATATGGATGATTGTTGAGGCATTCGAAACACTAATGATGTACCTACCAGTTGCATACTTACCTGATGAAGAAATAATTAAACTACTATGTGCAAGAGACTCAATGATTTCTCACAATTTTTTGCCAATAAAACATCAAATTTAATTAGAGTACCATTGGAAAACCAGCCACAGGGAGTACTGGACAGCTGGGGTTCTTCATCAGTACGCACCAACCAGGATTCGTACCCAGGACCTTCCGGCTGCACGGCACGTTTATGAACCACTCAACTACTGTGATTCGACTAAATGCCTCATGAATTCTAACTTCTACCCAGTGGAGGAGTACAACCGATGAGTCCCAAATTGGGACAAAACAGCTGTCCACTAATGCCTGCTAGTATCAATCCGTGATCACACTTTGAAACAAATTAAATCCCTAAAACCAAACAAACTCTTCACAAATAAAACAGCAAGTCAATAATTCTAAGCGGAATTACTTAGAGTTAGAACTCAAATGCTTGGAATAGACTTTGTGTGGCAGTTGTGGCAGTTCGAACCAATTAATTGTGGCTGAAATAACTGAAGCCAGATTGGAATTTGAGACTTTTCCCTTGAAAGTTCAGTAGTATCTGTCTTCGAATGTTCAGTGGCTTGTGACATAAATGTCGCCAGGACTCAACTACTGTCGAATGTTTCGTCCCATTTTGAGACACCTCAAGTTGAATGTACCTACATATCTCCATTGAGTGATAGTATCCGCAAAACTAAGACTCAATCGAAGTATCCATCGTTTTAAATCCCAAAGTGTTATTTATGCAGTAGACTACTGTCCTCACCACGGCATACATTCGTATCTGTTCGACAACTATTATTATTATTGTTCCCTTGGGTTCCTAGTGGAACATAGGGCTTCAACTACACGTCTCCACTTGCTGCTGTCTTCTGCTGTACCTTTCACCTGCATCCATGTTAGTCCATACTGTTTCAACTCCTCTTCACACGATATCCTCCATGTCACCCTCGGACTTCCCACTCGCCGATTCCCTTTCGGGTTCCACTAGATAGCCAGCCGGATATCACATCTACGCCAGAGACAGAGTAAGCTGGCAAATGCGAAACAAGCCTTCTCTCTCCGTGCTGAGATTTCGTCAGCCATCAACCCATTGGCATTGGCTGATACAACTTCCCAAATAAGTGAAGTGGTCAACGTGTTCTAGCATTTTATTCTTTTTTTATCCTTAAGCTCGGAGTCAATGTAGTGCAGTCTTGGCAGCAGGAGTGAATGGCATGCCAAACATTGGCAGATTGCAGCTCAAGGTGTTCAGAAGACTCTGCATTTTGTCAGCGTCTTCACTGAGAAGGACAATTTCATCCGTATAGTCTTATTACACACCTCTATTATTATACAAACCTAGTTTTTCCAAAATATTACATTTATTTTTACAGTAGAGTGATATGTTTGTATTTTCCGCCATTTATGAACTTTGAACCCTAGTGGTTGCTAAGTGTTTTAGCTTATCAAATGAAGGCCATTTGAATCAAGGTCATTAAAGCGTATATATATATATTATAAAAGAGAAATATTCTCACTTAAGAGCACACCTTACAACCAAATAGACAGCTTCACTAACACTCGATCTATCAGTCCTCGTTCATCTGACCTTCCTATCATTAAAACTAATAAGTGCGAACTGTGGAACTCTTTTCAAACACCAGGAGTTAATGACTTCATACATTTGTACTCTATCTAACTTTCAACCATCCAAAGGACCTTAAACAAGCTTACCAAAACTGGACAAATCACAAAACAAGACCATTGGCGAATGAAATCCAGTGTACCAGTCCTACCCCGATTCTACGGCAGACCCAAAATACACAAACCAAATACTCCGCTACGACCAAATGTATCACTCCCACGAACTCCAACATATAATTTATCCAAAGAACTATACAGGAAACTAAAACACCTAACGGAATCTTGTGATCACTCCATCAACTCGGCTATCCAATTCCTAGAGAAAATCAGAGGCATCCAAATAGATGAACAAGAGATAATGATATCCTTCAACGTCACAGCATTGTATACCTCAATCGGACAAAAGTTAGCAAAAGAAACCATGGAGCAATTACTCAGCAACGACAAACACCTCCCACAAAAATCAAAAATGCAACACACAAGTTGGATGGAATGCATAAACCTATGTCTAACAACGTACTTCCAATTCAACGGCCAAATATATGAACAAGTCAAAGGAACACCTATGGGATCGCCAATATCAGGTTTGATTGTGCAGAAGCAGTGATGCAAAGGCTCGAAAACATAATTCTACCAAAGATCAAACCCAAGATTTGGATACGTTATATAGACGACACATTTGTAATTATCAAAAGAAACGAGTTAGATAAAGCTCACAACCTGATAAACAACGTCTTCAACGACATCGAATTCACAACAGAAGAGGAATCCGAGAACAAAATCCCATTTTTGGACGTCTTAGTCAAGCGAACAACCACAGGGGAATTAGAAACTCAAGTCTATAGAAAATCAACTCACACAGACCAAATCCTGAATTACAACAGCAACAACCCAATAGCACACAAGAGGAATTGCATACAAACACTATTCAAGAGGGCCAGGACTCATTGCAGCACTCCCACCTTAAGGAAAATTGAAGAAAGATATCTCATGGACGTCTTCCAAAAGAATGGATATGCACGCAAATTAACTATCCAGCTCAGAGAACACAACCACATCAAAATATTATACATCTTCCAATCATATTCCATCTGAAATAGCCCTGGGATGGCAGACTGTTGATGACGTATTAAGTGATGATTAAGGAGGGGGGCGGGGGGGTGGGAAAGTCTACGTTGCACATCAGGATTCAAGCCATCTGCCTGTAGATTACTAGCTCCTACGCCTTATGAGGTGAACTACAAAACTCGTAGGTCAGAGTCAGATGTATCAGTCAGTATTATCATACACCACACATCTCAGGAACCGCTTAAAAGATATGCGAAAATTGTCAGTCGACTGACTCAACGTTCAGTCCTATCTATCATAACTAATCTCTATCAATCAATCCAAACTCCAGTACAACTTACGTGGGATAGTGAATAATAAAAAAAACGTAGAGCTAAGCAATATCTTTAACTAAACAACTGGAACACCGAAAGAAGAATGACGTAACCAACATACAAAAGGAAAAACAATGAAACACTTTGTCATAACTGTGTTAAAACAAATAGAGCCTAACTGAAAGTTAAAAAAAAGTTCACAAACACGCACACCTCATTATTCATAAGGTTTCAATTTTACAATTTTAGGACAACCTTTGTTCAATGTTGATTTATTTGGTTGTTGTTTTAATTATAATTGGGTTATTTTTTTTTCTTTACACTCCAATAGTTACCATTGTCGATAACGCGCCACTTATAAAAACCGTTTATACATAGAATTATTCAATTACACAACAAATAAAAAAATAAGACGGTAAAACACTTTGAATTATAAACTTGCGTAATTATTCTACACACATACACACACACAAACACGCACATGTATATATCAAAAATAGTTCTATTCACATACATGAACAGTGTATACATGAGTCATAGTAGTGGTGTAGGTGCTCAACTTCCGATCAATCTACTAAGGGTTTAGGCAGTCAGATACTGTCACTATTTTTAACACACAATAGGTGTGATTCATTGTAAAATGCATGTGATGGCCAAGTTAAACTTTAAGCACCACTAACTAACTAACTACCAATGGAGTGCGACCGCACCAGTGACCTTGAAACGCTCACTGAGCAAATTAGTGAAACCTGGCAAATAATGTTGCCATCATCAATAAAATATGCTTATCAAAGTGTTATGTTAATAAATCGGATATCTGGCTAGTTTCAGGTTAGGCTTTTGAAAGATTAAGTTACTCTTTAAGCCAACGACAAGTTAGAGTTAGGTCAACCTAACAAAGGCGACATTAGGGTTGGTTCGAGTTAGATTACAGTTAGTTTAGGGATATTTTCACGTTACAGTTAGGTTCAGGAGAGATTATGATTATTGTTAGGGTTAGAAGAATGTGGTTAAATTACTCTGTTGATATAAGAATGGAACTTGTGCACTGTGATGGTAGAGTATAATTCCATTGTGGGTAAAATTTATTTTGATAAAGTCTCACAGTGTTATACAGTAATATTTATTGACTACGTTCCAGCACACTTTGTTGCTCAGTAGATATTACTGTATAACACCATGAAACTTTATCAAAATAAATTTTACCCACAATGGAATTATGCTCTGTTGATACTCCAACCTGAAACTGAGAGCTATTTTTATCACATGTGAGAGAAAGGTATCCTGTGTAACACTTTTATACAGTTTTTATGCATTCGTTTTCATAAATATAAATGTATTCCATACACAAAAATGCCTCCTTCACATGATTGGTGCATTCGAGGTCATTCGCTGATTGGTGCTTAAAGTTTAACTCTGCCTGCATGAGGTTACAAGTGATTGTCGAGTGACGGGTTTATGCTTTTCTTTAGGACAGAAGCACATACACCACTCAACAATAGTGTATCCCTATTTAAATTGTCATACTTTGAAACATTATGACAAATGCTAACATCCACGAAGCCTAGGTCGGAGTCTTCCCGCCGATTGCTTCCAGCTATCTGACTGACTGGTTTCAACGTAGAACTACTTTGCATAGATGTGCAGCAGTTTGAGTTGCAACACTCCTTCCTTGAACCACACAAAGCAAGATAAGAGAGTGAACACAGATTCAAAAGAGATACAGATAATAAACAGAAGTGTGAGTGAAGCAAAAAGAATAGTAATATCGAAGAACAATATAGTTTCACAAGGAGTGGATGCATCTGCGCCAGCCATCACTGAGAACGACGATTTTGAGCCATATCACCAATTGTCTCCAGCCTTCATTGGTTTTCACCATCCCGAGGATCCCAACCACGAAGCCAGTCTACATCACCCTACGTGGTTGCCTGGCTGGCTTAAACTAACTGTTGTGGATTTCATTGACTGATGAAGCTATGTTTTGATTTGATCCCCACTAGCTAGCTCTTTTCCAACCTGATCCCTCCTATGTCAGCTAACATTGTCCATTGTCGAGGAAGGCGATCGATGGCTAGGTATGCATGCGTAACACATGTTCCAGTCATGTAATAACAATAATTCAGGGTGCACTGTAATGGCAAGCCACCTAGCATGGTGACCACACAATAACCATATCAAACTTGACTGATATAATTCAGTCTGCACCAAACGAACGAATGGACGCATGACATCAATCGCTACTTAGGGTCCAATGAAAAAGTAAATAAATAAGTGGAAATCGAAATCGAAAACCGACGCAATTCAGTAGCAGTGTTGTCTTTTTTTATGGAGAAGGGTGTTGCTGGCCTCACAACCAACCTTCCCTTTCTGCTAAGTTTACTCTACCTGCTGAGAAGTTAGACGAGCTTAGGGTGTTCGTCAAGCGAGAGTCGAATCGAATCGGACTACGTGCATGGTTGTCAAGCATGCTATCACTGAACCTGCTATTTTCCTTTTTCATTTTGTAGTTAATTGTATTTGTATCCAGAATTACATCCTATGATATTGTGTCTCGTCCTAGTTTGGGGCTCTTCATCAGTACGCACCCACACCGTGGGGTTCAGAGCCAGCACCTTCTGGTTACAAGGAGAGCCAGCTCGTAGACCATTAAGCCACTAGGACCCGATCCAATAGCCAGCCCATGAATTCTAACTTCTGCCAATTTACGCACGACATACCACGACCACTTCACAATGTCTCCGCTGTACAGTACTGGTCACGGCTTCCCACTAGAACCCCAGATTAACTGCCTGAATAGGGCCAGTCGCTAATGAGCATCAGATCAATTTTTAAATATTGGTTTTGTAAGGATTTTGTTCGACTGGATGGAGGATTTTAATTATGAGCTGACATCAGTTAGAGAAGGTGAGGCAGTAACTTATGGAAGAAGACATTGCGATGTGGTCACGCTATGTTATGAATTGGCAGAAGTTAGAATTCATGGACTGGCCATTGAGGGATTGGGTCCCAGTGGCTGAATGGTCTTTGAAGTTGCTCGCTTTGTAACCAGAAGGTCCTGGGTTCGAACCCCGGTCAGTGGGTGCGTACTGATGAAGAGTTCCCAGACTAGGCTGACGAAACAGCTGGCTGTCCAGTACTCCCTGTGGCTGGTTTTCCAATGGTTCTCTAACTGATGTCAGCTCATGATGAAATCCTCCAGGCAATCAAACAAAATCCCTACAAAATCAATACTTGAAGATTGACAGATGTGTTGAGTCAGTTTCGTTGATGATGACGACGCAGCACACAGGGACATTTTCGCGTTTTTGGCAGGTAATTTTGAGGTAGATGGAAAAATCTACGAGAAGATGGGGCGAAATGGGAAATATGCTGATTTTTAGTTGCATTTCCAAGAAAGGTGCCTATAAATTACCCTGAAATTTCCGCAAATATTTCACCCCAAAAATATCGGCAATTAGAAATACAAATATATTATTCCAATCGATATTATGCCTTTCATCCGCTAAATGAGCGGCCACAAATGAACTTTTCTAATGAATTTTTATATTCTTGTATTCCTGTGGTTTGTTGACCTTTAGTTAAGTGTTTAATCGCTATTCGGTTCTATTTTGAACAACCTTGAAGCTTGACCTATATATAATGTTAACACGGCAATCATCATGGGACATTTTTGTACACTAAAGTGTTTTCATATAATAATAATAATTACTATACTGGATCGCTTAACGCATTTCATCTTTTTTTTGTAATCAGAGGCATTTTAGTTTGAAAACACAGCGTATTTGAAGTTGCTTTGAAATGATTGCGATGTATTTTTCTTGTATAACAATGAAATTATCTTTCAAGAATTAGTTAATAGGGTAGGGGATTCTATTAGTTGCGGGTGGGACCATGGATTGATATCAGTTAGAGGATCATTGAAAACCAGTCACAGCCTAGTTTAGGAGTCATCGGCAGTACGCATCCACCACAGGGTTTCGAACCCAGAACCTTCCGGTTCCACGGTGAGCAAGATCGTATACCATTCAGCCATTGGGATCCGATCCTTCAATGGCCAGTCCATGAATTCTAACTTCTACCAATTCGGGATTTTAGCGCGACTAGCATCAACCAATGTTATCGGCGGGAACTCCATCCTCACTCCTGACTGGATGGACCCTACTATTCACGACTTCTCACTAGATCTCCAGGAAACTTCGTCCCTGGTTTTCAGTGCTTCTGTAAGTGATATCAATCCTTGGGTATAACCTGGAACAAATGGAATCCCTACAAATTAATTCTTGAAAATTAACCTGACTCTCTCTAGTGACACGCTACAGGAAAGAGTTTCCTGGAGTTCTAGTGGGGTCCATCCAGTCGGGAGCGGGGATGGAGTTTCCGCCGTTGACATCATTTGATGCCAGCCGGCCAAAATCATAAATTGGTGGAGTTTTTATTATTATAATTCCTTGCGTTCAGAGTGGAACATAGGCATTCAACAACACATCTCCACTTTGTTCTGTTTTCTGCCGTCCTCTTCAGCTGGCTAGCTCCAAGATTGACGAATCTCTCTCATCTCTTCCTCCCCATACGATCTCATCCATGTCACCCTCGCATTGACGACCCACTCGTCGCTTCTATTCGGATTCACTCGAGCAATGCTTGGCGATGTCATTGACGGTCTCCTCAATGTATACCCGACCCATCTCCATTTCTCTTACAATTTGTTGAGCGATCGGCTCTTGCCTGTTGGTTTGTTCCCATAGTTTCTTGTTACTTATTCTTTCTGGCCAGCCATTTGATCTTCAGTATGGAGCGAAGGCAGCTGTTGATGAAAGTCTGCAACAGGCTGTTGGAAATCCTTTTTGTGACACGCAGTGCAAGTTTCTGTCCTATAGAAGACGAAATAAAATGTTAGTCGGTGTAAGTTAGAATTCATGGACTGGCCATGAGGAATGAGTCTCAATGGCTGAATGGTATACGAGCTTGCCTGCTTATAACCGGAAGGTCCCGGGTGGGTGCTCCCGATGAGTCCCAAACTAGGCTGACGAAACAGTTGGCTATCCAGTACTCTCTGTGCAGCAGGTTTTCAGTGATTCTCTAGCTGATATCAATCTGTGGTCTAACTTGAAATGGAATTATCCATCGCAGTCCTACAGGAAGTTAATCGCTAACCAGCATAGCTCAGTGGTAACGTATTTGATGACAGAGCACTGAGTGGCCCGGGTTAGAATCTTCGAAGTAGCATAAGTTCCTTCACGACTGTAGATACGCCTTGCTGACTGGTAAGTGTCAACAAGCAGGAAACCTAGTTCAGACAAGATTTCCTGTCGACTGCCCTCAGCCATGTAATAACAACATTTCGGAGTCTACCGTAATGACCAGCCACCTAGCAAACCAAACGTGACTGATCGACTACAGTCTACATTCAACGATGGACTAGCCGCATAATATTATTTGTTGTTTATAGAATCAAGGGCACTGACTTTCTTTCAATCAATAGGTCCCAAGCTCGAATCCCACTCGACCTACTTCAGTCTGAACAACTCGATAGTAAGCAGCATTAGTCTTCACACAAACAGTATGGCTAACACAGCTCTAACATTTAACAACCGTTGTCACCTTTAGTTATTTTAAACCCATTCAAATCCACTGAAGGCTATTCATCCAATGTTATTTAGTGAAAATCAAATTTTATTGGATGGAGGATTTCATCATGAGCTGATATCAGTTATAGGATTATTGGAAAACCAACTACAGGGAGTACTGGACAGCTAACTATGTCGTCCTAATCTGAGACTCTTCACAGTACGCACCCACCACAGCCAGTTCGAACCCACGGCCTTCTGGTTATAAGGCTAGCGAGCTCGTAGACCATTCATCAGCCACTAGGACCCGACTGATCCAACGGCCAACCCACGAATTCTAATTTCTGCCAATTCAAAACATGGCGTGATCACTTCGTATTGTCTTCTTCGATGAGTTACTGCCTCATCTTCAACCTGCTGTATCCTACTGGTCACAGCTTCCCACTAGAATCGGTAGAAGTTAGAATTCATAAGCCATTCGATCGCATCCCGATGGCTCAAAGGTCTACGAGCTCGCTCGCCTTGTAACCAGAAGGTCCTGGGTAGATGCGTACTGCTGAAGAGTCCCAAACTAGGAGTAAACAGCTGTCCAGTACTCCCTGTGGCTGGTTTTCCAGTGGTTCTCTAACTGATGTCAGCTCATGATGAAATTCTCCCCTCCAATCAAACTAAATCCCTACAAAAAACCAAATACTTGAAAATCAAATTTCTCAATTGTCATCTTCACAAGTTGATTCATCGCCAGCTAGATGAACACAGCTAATCAGCACTCAATGTTGCTTAACATATTTTTTTATTTTTATTCTTTTTCCTAATGTTAACCAGTCTTCATCTCTCTCTCGCGCGCGCCCTCAAACACACACACACACACACACGTGATTTAATCTTCGCAACAAGACGATCATGACGTCAAGATGAAAAGAAAACAGCTTCAAATTATAAGGATAACAAAATGATAAAATGACGCGTGTGAATATCAAAGATAAGAGATGATGAATCAAAGAATACACACAGATATATACGCCACACACACGCGCACACGCACAGACACACACAGACAGACACACAGATTATAGAGAATATGCAAACGAAAATTGGTTCTCGCTCTCTCTCATTTTCCTTTTAATATCCCCTTCAAGTAAAACACAACATATTGTTGTATACATTCTTTTGTTAAATAAAGATTATGGGATCAAACGAAATTTGGCGGTAATCAAAAGAAGTATGTACACAACGCGTTTGTCTCTGCGTGCGTGCGTGTGTGTGCGCGCACGCCTTTATGTGCACACGCGTTTAAGTTTCATCTCAAAATCTTAGTTATGCCTACAGGCAAGCGGAAATTAAATTTGTAAAATAAAAGAAAAAAGAAACAACAGAGTAGCGTTAAGAATTAAAACAAAGATTAAAAAAGCATTGGAACATTGAACAACCGACTAACCAACTAACTAACTAGCTAAGTAATTTATCGAGAAGATCTGAGTCGTGTGTGCGTAGGTGCGTGCGTGTGTGTGTGCGCGCTATTCTATGTTAACATTTATACACAGCAGCAGCAGCAGCAGGCAGTAGCAGTAATCGTAAGTAACATTAGGAAAAGTAAAGATGATGGGAAATAGGGGGGTCGGAGGCGGAGGACGGGGGGGGGAGGGATTTGGCTGGCGGAAATGCTTTGATTGCAACACAGTAACAGATATATATATATATATATATATATATATATATATATATATACGTTAAATACCAAGAGGAGAAAAGACAAACCACTAAAAGTAGACAGATGTGAATTCTTTTCAGATTTGCCGTTACTACGATTATTGTTATTATTATTATAATCACCTTGGGAAGTTTATCTTTAGATTAGTGTTGTTATCGTAATCTCCCCCCTCACTCTCTCTCTCTCTCACCGGCACACTGTGTCCTCTGATCTCAAGTTATACACATGCACAGATGCACAAACGTGCGTACCGTCGTCTAATACTGACCATTACTCTGTGGAGAACAAAAAAGTTACTTCGATACAAAAGAGTTAAGCAAAATACAGTTTGGTTGGTTAGTTGGTTGGTTGGTTGGCTGGTTGATAGTACTGCTGGCATTCATGTGGATAATAATAGAAGCAAGGGGATGATGAATCAACAAGACACACACACACACACAAACACACAAACGCACAGAGAAAGAGGCAGAGAGACGACGGCGAATAAAAGGAAAAAGGCGGTTAAAAATCATTTAAACTACTTATACTATACTATTACGTCGTCGTCGACGTCATCGTAGCAGTAGTACTAATGGTAGCAATACAGAACAGTCGCATACATCAAAAGGGAGACCTTTATACAATTTACCGGCACTTCTCTCTCTCTCTCCCTCTGTATTTTTTCTCCTCTAAAATAAGAAGACATAGAGAGTGGGGTGCGGGTGAGAGGAGAATCCGACTGGTAGATCAACTTTACTAATTTTGATTTTTTTTTAAATGATTTTTTCAAAGCAAAAAGAGAGACTGTGACTAAATCTTTCTTCTTTTCATTCAGTTTCTGATACAATATTATTATACACTCAGATTTTTTTTTAGAAAAATGAATTTCCATGAATTTTTGTAAAACAACATCAAAAAACCTACTGTGGGGTTGTGTGTTTTTTTGCTTGTTTGTTGTTTGAAATTCTAGCCGACCGACTTTGATTTATCTCCTACTGCGCTCTATCGGTATGAGTTATACGTTAATATATACATATATAGATGGCCACTTCATGATTTTTGAGAAGTAAAATGACTAGAAAGAAGCCTTAAACTAATCTATATGTGATTTGTCGGTATTTTGTAATAAAATGAATTATAAATATCGGTATTATTTTAAACGCCGTGTAATCATTCCTTTTCCCGCTTTTTCGGATGAGAAAAATAAAAAGACACAATGGGAAAAAAGCCCCTCCCACCCCCGCTTTTTGCTGTCTTGTTAGACTCTGTATATGTGTGTATGTATGTATGTATGTGTGTGTGTGCGTGCGTGCGTGCGTGCGTGGGATACAACACATATATATGTATATAAAAGAAGGCGAAATGAATTAAAGTACACACAACGTCATGATGAGGATGGTGAGGTGTTCTCTTCGTGTTGTGGTGTGTATACACAAAATAAAATTAGAAAAGGCAGGAGATGAGGAAAGATACATTCCTCTGTCTCTGCTTCTGTCTCCCGCCCTCTCTATCTCTCTCCCACCACCTCTTTTTGTAGCATGATGATAACGACGAAAATCATTTATGCGGAAGTGAAACACATTCACGATATCAACAGAATATATACATAAACCATTAGTAGATAATACAGACATTAGGGGTACAAAAACCGAAAAGACAAAGTGTCTTTTTTCCCTTGTAATCAGTGATTTACAGCCGAATAAACATTCAACAATGGTCGAAAAGGCACACGCACACACACACACACACAGAAGGAGAGGGAGAGGTGTGTGGACAAGCATCACACAGGAAGGCGGAGAGCGGGGTGTGGAATTCATCTAATTTTGAGTAGTAAGTTAGTAAATATTCGAAAAATTCAACAAACAAATTCGACTGGAGTGCAAGTGGAAACTCTAGTGACCGATAGGATCTACAAGGTCAGGAGTGAGGAGATATACTCGCCGATGAGATTGGTTGATAGTCACAGGTGAAATCGAGAAGTGATGCAAAAAATTAGAATGTATGGATTATTGGATTCCAGTCAAAGTGGTTGAATGATCAACGAGTTTGGCCTGGGTTCGATCCCCGGTGAGTACTGATGAAGAGTCTCCTAAACTGTGAGGGAACAGCACTCCTGACTGACTGACTGGTTTCAACGTAGAACTATGCACAGATGTGCAGCACTTTGAGTAGCCACACACACTTCCTCAATGTAGCACACAAAGCGAGAGAAGAAGAAAGTAAAAAGAAACGCAAAATAGAGACAGTAAACAGAGATATAAGGCAAAAAGAATAGTAATATCGAAGAACAATATAGTTTCATTGGGTATTATAAGTCACAAGGAGTGGATGCATCTACGCCAGCCATCATTGAGTACGATTTTCAGCCATATTACCACTGGTTTTTACCGTCTCGAGGACCCCAACCAGTCAGGAAGTCTGCACCTTCCTATGTGGCTTAAACTAACTTTTGTGGATTTCATTGACTGATGAGGATATGTTTTGACCAGCACTAGCTAGCTCTTTTCCAACCTGATCTCTCCTATGTCAGCTAACATCGCCCATAGGATCAGGAGTAGTCAGATTGTCGGAACATAAGAATTTAGCTAAGGTAAGAATGATTGACCCCATGAAGATAAGTAATTTAGAAAAAAGCTCAGAAATTGCACTGCATGCATCAACACACACAATGACACAATAGGGTGGGAGAGGGTTAAAATTCTAAGAAGTAATATAGGTAGATGGGGAGAGAGAGGTTGATTACTGACTGAATCCTTGTTCATCGAGTCTACACCTAACACGTGCAACAGGAATGACTCATCACTCATACCGGAAATATGGAAAATACTATTACCAGCAATCATCAAGTCAAGCGATGAAAAATAATGGAATTAAATAAACGAAGTTAGAAAGTTGTGTGAGTAGTGTCTCGAAACGTGGTCATCAGTAGTAAATATTGCTGTATAACACTACACTGTGTGAGACTTTATCATCAAAATAAATTTTACCCATAATGGAATTACACTCTACCACATCTTTCGCTTCTCCCTAAAGGTATGTTTACAACACCTATAAACCTGTTTAAGAATCTAAAGTACTTACACACATGATTAATAGTCAACAATATTATCGTAACGAAAAATAAAATGATCATAAATTGCTTCTACAATTACTATTACTACTACTAAATATAGTGTAGAATTGCTGATAAACATTAGTACATTTTTATAAGGTGTAGAAAAACACCTCCTTATTAATTTAATGATACCCTGATGGGAGATAATAAATCGGCAAGATAGGTAACATTAATTGCATTAAGTACAACACTCTACAATGTTTATTACTATTATTATTATTATTATTATTTATGTGTTAGTTTGTTCTCTCCCTCGAACTGATCAATTCTTATCGATAATCTACTTAATAGAATCAACCAATCAGATAACAGTAATTATCTCTTTTAGTTTTTAAGGTCATTAAATATTCAATGTTGTTATTATCTTATTATCTTCTTTTTTTCGTGTTGTTTTGAAAAAAATAATAAATTTTAGTGTACAAAAAAGAATGAACACATCAAAATTGTGTGTTTTAAAAAAATACATACATATATGTATATGTATATAATATTCATTTGTCACTCAACATTTTATGCCAGTTGGAAAAGTGTGAATGTTTGTTTATGTGAATCATTTTTATAGATGTGTGTGTGTGCGTGTGCAAGTGCGCGTAAATTGATTAGATTTATTTACTTGTAATGTGATAATGTTATTCTATGCAAAAATAATCATTAGAATGAAATAATAGAAAGAAAGAAAGAAAAAGAAAAAAGAAAAGATACTCAATGTCTGTCTCTTGCTATTTCCCATCGTTTATGCAATGAATAATTATAACTAGCTTTCAGAAACTATTGTAAATATAGGCTTGTTACTGTGAGTTAAAAAGCGGTTGACAAGAGTATAACCACATTTGGGGCATTGTAAGGGATTTCAATCAATGCTTTGGTGTAGATTTCTTCACCAATCGATATCAGATAGAGAAGTGCTAAAAATTTAGTTCGGAAGTCTTTAGGAGTATGTACGCATGATCTCTGCAGGGATAGAATCTGGGACCTTTAGCTTACCAGCAGAGCCACCCAATGGGTTGCATTCTGTCAATCTACGATATAGTGTCACCACCAACCAATGGTATCGATGAGCGTGGTAAAAGCTCTCCACTGAGGACAACCACTTAAAACCAGGCAGTGACGGATAGCTAGCTAGCTGTCTCCTTCTAGTTTCGAACCCCTTATCCTTATTCACCCATAATTCCAGCAAAGATTGAAATCAAAGTCTTTAGGTAAGGAGACGAACATGTTAGGAATTCAGTCACCCGAGATTGAATCAGGTAACACATGTTGCAATATAGCGATACCAAATTGCGAATAAACTTTCCTTAGCAAGTCTCTCGTCTTCTATCGTTACAATTAGACCTCACACAGTAAGGGTGGCGGCTCACAGTCTGCGGAATGATTGAGTTCAAAACAAACAAGTTACCCATCAATCAGGTTTACACTTCATTAACAGAAGTCTCATCATGTCATTCACATTATGCGTCGGTGTTACGATCTAACTAAGTGTGAGTACAAATGCTATTTGACGATATGAACGCTTGATTATTCCCTGATTCGAAAAAATAAATCCTAGAAAACTGGTAAACAGTCAACTTGGAAACGTGCATTTCCAAAACAAAACGAGAGAGAAATTGACCCAGGGGAATAGAAATATATGGTGTATATTGATCCAGTCATCACAAGACTCGGATAGTAGACGTTAACTGCATGCTGGATTCTGACTGTTTGACGTCAATCACACAGCATGTGATTTGCTTCTATCTGTCCAACAAACCAATGAAACATGCGTTTGGAAACATATCAGATTGACAGACTAATAATAGGATAAGTTATGGGTATAAATAAGCCAGTGGTTTAATGATAAAGTGCTCAACAACACCACCCAATAGGTCCGTATTCGATTCCCAGCCGACGTACTCTGAAACCTCATCTATCCAGTAGTAAGCCCGGAAAAGAGGGGGGGATTAGGCGTGAGGTAAACAACTCTACCGCATAGAAACAATATCATCGCTACAGAAACTTCTAATCTTGAAGTTTAAAAGCCTATTTAATTTAATTTGGACCTTCCCGTTGATTGATTGGATCGAGGTGCTCGGCCTCTGTTGATATGTCGACTCCTTGTGCAGATGCTTCGACGATGTCTGAGGATATAACTTGAAGTAAAATTTGGTGGACGGTGATTAGCAGTGGAATCCAGGATAACGCGTATTTCGTCCTATTTGGGACTCGTCATCTGGATGTACCTGCATTCTCCAGTGAGTCAGTGTTGGTGTTCCCACTGGAGAATGGAGGTACATCCAGCTGGCGAGTCCCAAATAGGACGAAATGCTCATTATCCTGGATTCCACTGCGCTAATCACCGTCCACCAAATTTCACTTCAAACCTTATGTTCCACACAGAATGCAAAAAATAAAGCAAAAGAAGAACTCTAATCCACAGAAATAATATGATTTAAACTTAACCATAAATAAATCTGTACTCAAAGTTGGTAGGTAGTCTTTGATTATTCACAAAATCTTATTGCTTAGTCTTTTTGTCGTTATTGCCTGTATTTATACTACGTGTGTGTGTCAATGTGTGCGAGTGTGTCTCTACAGCAGAGATAAGTAGTTTCATGTGTATACTTGTGTGTTGTATGTGCGTTTGTGTATGTGTGTGGGTATGCGTGTGCGTGTTAGTGCATTGACCTAATTCCTGATTTAAGTAATCTATAACACACAAGATCATAAAAAAAGAAGTAATTCACATAAAAAAATAAATAAATAAACTAACATAAGAAGAAGTGCAATAAAATAGCTAATAAAAACTAACAAGCTTATATAGCTTATATATAATAATAAGTCCATTAAACTAACAGGATAAAGAAACCTATAATGCGTGTGTGTGTATGTGCGTGTATGCACTCACATGACCATGAGTGTACACACGCACACACTCACACACGTCAGCACGAGCACTTGTGCGCGTATTTTTCTTCTACTGAATTGATTTTTTTTTCATAAATTGAACAGGAGAAGAGATTTAATCAAAAACAATGGAGAAGAAGAACAAGAAGAAGCAGACGAAATCCTTCCGCATCTACTCTATTTGATGATTATATTTCATTATAAAAGGGTTTTTCTATACTACAGCGATCCAATGTTAAAATGCTCGCCGTCAACCAGACCAACCAACCATGCACTGCCGTATTAAATTTGATTTTCTATAGTTGGTTTGTAAGAATTGGTAGAAGTTGGAATTCATGGATTGGCCATTGATGGATCGGGTCCCAGTGGTTGAATGGTCTACGAGACAGCTCGCCTTGTAACCGGAAGGTCCTGAGTTCAGTCCGCTCCGTCCTCCTTTATGGCTGGCTGTGAGACCTGGCCATTGAGAGTGGAAGACATGAAAAGCTTGGCTAGCTATCTTTGATCATAGGTGTCTGCGTTCTATCTCCCGTGTGTGTTAAGTGGCATAATAAGGTGAGCAATATTGAGGTAAGGCATCGGTCGAGTGCTAGGTAAGGAGGGGAAATCAATCGACGAGTTGGCTGTGAAGCTACATCGACTGAGATGGTTAGGACATGTGTTACGTATACCTAGTCACCACCTTCCTCGACTGACGGGCAATGTTAGCTGATATAGGGTCAGGCTGGAAAACGGTCAAACGAAAACTAAGTAGTACCAAGGAAAATCTAAGACAGGAAGTGAGGCATATAAGAGAAGCTCTGAAACTTAATAATTACCCTGATAAATTAGTCAGAAAGTATGTAGGGAAATGTAAAAATAAAATAAATAATGATAGTAGTGATAGTGATAATAATAATAATAATGTAATATTAATGACGACATGCATGCCAAACATCCACAGATAATGACAACACCAACAATAGGGAATCTAAATCATCATTAGTAATTCCATACAAGGAAGGAAACTCGGAAACCTTACGCAGAATTCTTAACAAGGCAGGAATAAAAGTGGCTGGCATTCAAACCACCCACAAACTCAATTAGAAACAAGCTTTGTCGGTTAAAGGATCAATCCTGTGGAGCCAATAAAACAAAACAATTTAGTTTATCTAATACACTGCCTGCAATGATTGTCAGGTCAAATACATAGGTCAAAGTAGTAGAACAGGGGCAGTCAGACTAGCGGAGCATTAAAACCTAGCAGCGAAACCTAGATTAGTTGACCCTAATAAGATAAGAAATCTAGAGAATAGTTCAGCTATAGCACTACACCACATGCAGTTACACACAACCAAGCAATAGGATGGGATAGGATGACAGTTTTAAAATCTAATACAACTAACAGGGTGGAGGGAGAGATTGATAACAGAAGCTTTGTTTATCGAATCAACTGCAAATAACACGTGTAATAGGAATGATTCAACACCTGTCCACCCAGATATCTGGAAAATTCTACTACCCCAACGACGACAAATAGGAGAGAACAAAGAAAACTATAAAACTCAAGTTTCGAAGTCGTGTGTGATTATAATTGATGAAATGATTATGAACAATAAATTGTGTTGGAAACGTCATCCAGTAAATAATACTGTTTCACTGTGTGATATATCTAATAAACAAACTAATATGGAATTACTTACTATCACAGTGCCGAGGTTTTACACATACATCAACTATTATCCAGTGTTATCAGTGTGCATTTGTCCTCACATCGTGACTAGGTGGATGGCCAATGGTCGCAATTACCATTCACAGCCGCCATTGGATTGAAGTCCAGTATCCCATGCGTTCTAACCTGTCAACTCCTACTCATCAATGGCTTCAGGATCGGTGTGGTGGCCGATGGGGGTATATATCATGTTTGGTCATCGATGTCATTGGTTCACAATAGCACTGCATTGCAAACTCACAGAAGTCAGAATTCAGGGGATACTTGTTTCTATCACAATGGGGCTTGGCTGATCAACAGACTCGTCTTGTAACCTGAAAGTACTGGATTCGAGCCCTGGAAGGGTGGTGTGTGTGTACACACTGGTTTACAGGCTTAAAACTAGGATGAAACAGCTGTCCAGTTCTATCTGGTTTTCAATACTTTGATGAATGATGTCGGTTAGTGAGGAATTAGTTACAGTGACACTTCTACATTCTCTGAGATCAGGTGATAATTTCTAACAACAAATTAACACATAATTATATCAGTTCATATAAACAACATTGAACATTTTCACTTAATTGAACATGTATTCACCAATTAGGAGAAAAATGCTAAAATTTGTTTATTTTAGTCAACAGAATACCGCCAATATTAATTAGACTTTGCCGCCAATAAGTGCATAAACACCTATAAATTCATAGAAATGAAATAAGTTTATCAGTAGAAAAAAATTACATACACAATAATAATGTATATTTGGAACTGTGAACGTTTAATTATTAAACTAGAATACTTAGTCAAACTTGTAAATTATAGACGGAAGGGAAAAAAAGAGTTGTCCAAAACATGACGTATCTTTAAGAAGTTGAAAATATAGAGAAACAGTTAACTGAGACATTGAAAAGATTGAAACAACAAGGCTTCATCTCACAAAGTCAGTAGTATCATTATTATTATTGTTTCCTTTAATTCCTAGAGGAACATAGGGCTTCAGCCACGCACGTCTCCATTGCCTTCGGTTCTCTGCCAACGTTTTCACCTGGCTCCACGTCTGCCCACATGCTTTCCTCTTCTACTCTTCACATCACCTCCTCCACGTCACCCCACCCTCGCACTGACGACCAACTCGCCGCTTCCCATTCGGGTTTCACTCGAGCGATGACCTGGCGTGTGATGTCACTCACTTGATGGTTTTCTCAGAGTATGGCCAATCCACCTCCATTTCTTCTTGCATATTTGTTGCACAATTAGTTCCTGCTGACTTGGTTCGTTATTGCCACAGATCCCTTTCTGTTGCTGGCCGGCCATCTGATCTTGAGCGAAGTACTGAGCGAAGACAGCTGTTGATGAAGGTGTGTAGTTTGTTCGAAGTGCCCTTCGTGACGCAACGCGGCGCGGCGCCAAGTCTCTGATCCGTATAGTAAGTAGCACTGACTTCACATTGGAGTTGAAAATCCGGATCTTGTTTTTCATACTAAGTGCTGTTGACCTCCACACAAACTTGAGAGTAATGAAAGCTTACCTTGCTTTCCCGATCCTTGCTGCTTTGATATCCTCATCAGTTCCGTCCGCCTGTAGTTGAAACGATGCTTCCCAGGTAGGTAGGCAGGTAGGTAAAGGAGGTTGCTTCTTTCAGATTCCTCCCATTTATGTTGATTGTTGTCTGTTGTTGTTGCTGTTGGCCAGGAATCTTCATCACCTACCTCTGTTTTCTCTATGTTCACCTGAACTCACTATATATCAGTAAAATTCCTTAGGACGTTCATATTGAGATCATATGATTCGCCAAAAGTTTACAAAAATGGTTTACCACTTCGATCAGTACTCTAGAGAGGTTAAATTCACCAGACCATCTCATAGCCAAATGGTTAGTTAGACTCTTACAGCCTCTACATTACTGAATTAGTGAAATACAGTGTAAAAGATACCTTTGGATTTGTTGAAAGGATAAAAGATTTAAATGTTGACAATAAATTCATGATATCATTTGACGTATCTTCCTTATTCACCAATGTACCAACTTATGGAAACAGTAGACTTTGTATTCGAAGAACTTATAAGACGAAACATCGATGTTGGCATTGCTATATCTTTTAATAAAGAGCTTCTTTTGAAATGCACACTGAATGTCCACTTTTTATTTAATAAGGAACTATATAGACACAAATTGATGGTGTGGCAATGGGGTCACCACTAGGACACAATCTAGGCAACATTTTCCGTACAAAACTAGAGAATGGGCCTCTGAAACATGTAACTGATGTACTTGAATTCGACTGTCGTTACGTGGATGATACATTTTTCATTATGAAAAGTGAGGATGAAGCAAAGAACACCCTGGACGAATTTTACAGTGTCCATTCTGCAATCAATTTTACCATCGAGAAAGACAGGGACTCTAATATTTCTTCATTCCTAGACATCCTTATGACTAGAAAAGAGGACGGTACAATAAAAAGAAGAAGTGTATATAGAAAACCAACATCAGCTGACTGTCAGTATACTCATTTTCTCAGCTTCGTGCCTTTGAAATATAAACACAATCTAATAAACTTCTTGGTCCAAAGAAAGCAAGAGTAATCTGCTCAGATGAATGTCTTAATGAAGAGCTTAATATTGTTGAAGAGTTGCTGAGTGAAAACGGTTATCCAGAAAAGTTTATTGATAAGAATATGAATCTAAAATCAAAGCAGCCCAAGATACCAACAGTTCCTAAAAAGACCTTATTCTCACAAATTCAGTTCCTCGGGGACAACATCAGTGAGATACTAACACAACGCCTTAGAAATGCGGTAAAAAGAGCATTCAGTGCTGCTGAATTACGCTAAGTCTTCAAAACCACCCTTATTTTGCTTTCAGGAGTTAACGATAAACTGCCTAATTTCGCCTCTTTTATGTGTATCTACCAGTTTGACTGCTCATGTACAGTGAGCCAGTTACATAGGCCATACAATTAGGCGTGTTTCTCGTCGGATTTCCGAACATCACCCTGCATGGTGGTTAAGTAAAGGACAAACAAAATCTATTCATAATCCTGTTCTGTCTCATCTTATGGATACAGAACACAAGACTGATGTTAACGAGGCAGCTTTCAGAGTCATCTACCGCATACCAACTAATCTTCACTTCACCTTAAGAGTTCGTCCACTACATATTGCTGAGGCTGGCTGTTGGGATCTACATTAAGAAACCTAACTTATGCATCCAAAGGAAGTTGGTTTAGACACTGTCCTCACCGCTCTGGCCATCAAGGTTTTAATGATCCTCAATTTTATTTGATTTCGTATTTGCGATTATATTACATTTTTATGCTTATTATAATTTATGCATCTTTATTGAACTGTAGTTCAATTGATCTTACTTAACAGATCGATAATATTTAAAAAATATCAATATAGTTAATGGCGATTATTCTAGAATATTCTATATATATATATATATATATATATATATATATATATAATTGTAGAGCCAGAAAAGGAAATTATCGAAAAGGATATTCTTTGCTCAATTTTTTTCTAAATACATAATATTAGTGTGTATATTCGGAACTGTGAACGTTCCATTATTAAACTAGAATACTTAGTCAAACTTGTAAATTATAGACGGCGGGAATAAGTTTAGGAAATTGTGTATAATATCATTATTACTTCCACTCTTGTTGTTTCATTGTTAGTGGAAAACACGTGTCATAATATAAATTTGTTATTGTTATCCTGTAATTTAAGGATTCTTCTATGGGGGTCAGAAACTTGCACTGCGTGTCACGAAAAGGATTTCCAACAGCCTGTTGCAGACTTTCATCAACAGCTGCTTGCCCACTTCGCTGGCTCCATACTGAAGATCAAATCACCAGCCAGAAAGAATAAACAACAAGAAACTATGGGAACAAACCAACAGGCGAGAGCCGATAGCTCAACAAATATGTGGGAGAAAGTGTAGATGCATTGGGCATAGGCTGAGGAGGCCGCCGAATGGTACTGCACTCAATGCAGGCCAGTGCTTGAGTGGAATCCACATGGGAAGCGAAGAGTGGGTCGTCAATGCGAGAGTGACATAGAGGAGATCGTGTGAGGAAGAGATGAGAGAGTTTGGTCAATATTGGAGCTGGCCAGCTGAAGAGGACAGAAGAAAACAGGACAAAGTAGGGATGTGTTGTTGAAGCCTATGTTCAAACGCAAGGGAATAATAATAATAGCGGATTTTAAACCTTTTATTGTGAACGGTAACCTACTGGACTCTACACCTAAATTTTCTCAGCTGATGAGATCATAGTTGCTTATTGCTGGACGGTCGAAAATTAGGACGAAGAAGCTGTCCCCATAGTGCTTCCTGATGTTTGGAGTTACTCTGATTGTTAGTCTGTCGGTCCATGATGATATCAACCTTGAAATCGACCAATATTTCGGTAACTCTTAACTATAGCAATCTAAACACAAAAGATCCAAGTAAACAGAAGCAGTGACCTAGAGCAACCAATCAAGTGAGCTCAATACTCCAATCGCGAATATAAAGATGCAGTACATGATGCAGTACTACGTTTCAGATTCCATCAAGAAGTATTACCTGAATACTATATGGATAATAGGCTTATAAGCTGCTGCTGCTGCTGGATTCAACATAGAACTTGGCACCGAAGTGCAGCAGTCCGAGTTGCCACGTTCCAAATAGCACACAAAGGTAGACAGGAAAATGAGTGAAGAGAATCAATAGAATTTAGATAAGTATAAGACAGAAACAGAATGAGTAATGGTAGAAAGGAATATGAAAGCTGCTACCTTGACGTGGTGGTCAAGCTTGAACACCGCAATGACCCAACAAGCTATACTGGCTGAGACTTATGTCGCTTGAAGTCTCACCATGCCAGAAAAGTTGTTTGGATAGCGGTTAGACAAAAAGCAGCTACCCAATCCAATGCTATGACTTAGTAAAAGTAAATCACAAAATATCACGCCGGATCGGTCGGGGCCCGGATTAACAACAACCGCGCTTCCTGCTGCCGTGTCACAGGGCAGAAGTGATAAATACGCTACTGAGACACACCAAATGAAAAACAACAAACAAAAACAGGCCGTGTGTGACCGGCCTCAAGCAGTTGTCCCCTGGGCTCTGCGGTCACGCAACCAACTTCCACGGTGTGGGCAGCCGGGAAGTAACAATCGCCCTCACAATCCGAAATGCACGCGAAACCTCTCTAATCCTCACTCACCTTTGTCTTCATCTTCATCTCTGTTATCTTGCCTTCCTTCTACTAATGCAACTCCTCTACTTAATGGCTCTTCACTTCCTCTTCACTCTGTGTGCACTGAAAACGATAGGCTTATAAGAAGGTTGTAGATGTGTAGAAGTGATGTCTTTACAGAGGTATGCAGATGATGTTGTGATAGATGTGTACAGCTTTCCAGGATGTCGTTACACAAAAATCTATCCAAGAAGAAATGTCGTTCGTTTTTTAGATTTATGGGTCACAAAATAGCTTGGATATACAGTTATCTAGATGAATTTATGTACAGAAGTAGATTTGGACCATAATTGAAGATTCCGATAAAGAATCAAGAAGTTTTCTTGAAACAAATACGAGGAAACTACCCAGTATACCTATTTTTTTAGGAGTAACTTTAACGTCTACAAAAAAGTTTTTTGAATTACGCGCATTTACTACAAGCTCATCTGATTGGTTATTCAAGGTCACTACATCTGTTTACTTGAGTCTTTTGTTTGGCTTGCTATAATATGTAGTTTAGAGTTATCTATTATAACTACAAATCAACACTGAAAAAGAATTTAACGAATATTGATTGAGTTTGATCAAGAACTAACTTCAGTTACAGAAACATTGAAAAGCAGTGAGTATTGGACAGATGCCTCATCCTTGTTCGGTACACTTTAGTAGGAGATTCAAATTACTAGGCGAACACGCTGACTATTTAGCCACTAGGCTGTGCGTCGGTGGCACAGCGGTAGAATGGTCGCCGACCACGCCTCGTGTGGTCCGGGGTTCGATCCCCGGACACCACCGACGCACTCCTCCGTTACCTCGCTAAGCCAGTAATAAGACTGATAAAGAGGAAAGGTTGGGGGGGGCATGAGGCTAGCAACCACATCCCGTAAAAATACACAAGCACCACTGCTACAGAAACTTCAAGCCTCTAGCTTGAAGGCGCCCTATGTTCCACTGAGGAACGTAAAGGAATAAAAGAAAACGGGAAGGAATCTGATGGTCGCGACAAAGGCGAAACAACTCCGATTCTCCCACTGAAGTCATTTCAAAATAAAACTAGAAATCAATCCAAGCTCTGCAAACTAACATTTGAAAAATTCGTCAAGCATGAAGGAAAATTAAATGAAAACATTAAATAATTCACTGAATACTCCCATATTGCCTCCCTCCCCCCCTGTGTCACCCATCCCACTAAGTAGTCTAGACATTCGACCTACAATTGTTGAACAAAGAGATCATGACAAATGTTTCCGCACTTACTAAAATTCTACTGCTGTTATTATTATTAAAAGTGTCTCATTTTAAGAAAAACATTGTGTTAGACAATAAATTTCAATATTATTTAGAAAAAAATAAAATATTTTATAAATTGAAATGAAAATTCACATCAGCATTATATAAGGAATGGGTTTATGGTTCAGTGACAGAAGGCTTGCTAACTACTCAACTGGTGCGAGGTTCGACCTCCGGCTTGACGCACCCCTCCTAACCCGCACCTCTCTAGCCGCTAGTAAGCCTGGTAAAGAGGGGAGATTGGGCATGGGGCTAGCAACGCCCCGCCCCCCGCTTCCTGCAAAAATGAAGAATAACACCACTGCTACGGAAATTTTAAAGTTCAAAACTTGAAGCCCCTTTAAACTTTGGTAAGTGAAGTAGAGTTGGAACCCGCAACCCAGTGGATGAAAATATAGTGCTTACACCAATAAGCTATACAATCCTACTACTGTACACATCCATAAACAAGTATCAGGATGAATGTAATCAAAGGACTTCATCACGCAGTGATGAAGGAGTATTAATAAATGGATGACAAGGTTTCGAGCATAAATTATTGCTTGAAACTGAATCCGACGGAATGTTCCAATTCCTCAACGTCCATCTGACAAGAAACGCCAGCAACTCATTGAAAAGGTCTATACACAAAAAGCCTATATGGAATGGACAATTCATCAACTTTCAAAGCTTCGTGCCACTAAGCAGAAAGAGGAACCTGATATACGCTCTTTCCTCGAGGATTCGGGAGATATCCAGCGAAGAAGTGATTGATGAAGAACTGAGTAATCTCTGAGGAACCCTGATGAATAAAAAGGATTTCCACCCAGGTTCATAGACAAGAATCTCAAATCAAAAAAGACTTCTGAACAAGTCCAATCCGTCCCGAAGAAGATACTTCTGCTTAATCTACAATTCAAAGGTGACGTTGAAGCAGAAATCCTTCGTAAACGCCTCCCCAAATCTCTGAGGAAAACATAACTCGCCGCGAGCCTAAGACTGATGTTTTCCTGCAAAAAAACTGTTGAGCCAGAATGCGAAAGACAAGCTGTCGCATTGGGCCACCTCAACGTGCATATACCAGTTTACTTGCTCTTGTGGAGCTGAGTACATCGGTCGTACCAAGCGCCAACTTGAAAAACGCGCTCGTGAACACTATCCAGCTGGCTAGTAAAAGGAGATCAAAAACGTGTGTATAGTTCAGTGACAGAACATCTAGTCAGTTCAGAACATTCAGCGCCATTCGAAAAATCCTTCAAAATGTTATACAAGATTCGATCAAACCTATCAAAGGAAGTGAAATTAAGACATCTGGGCATAGCCGAGGCACTAGCCATCCAAAAGCTCAAGCCCACGCTATGTATCCAAAAGAAATACGTACAAACCTTGTCCCTGCCATGGCCATCATAAACAGATAATTATTTTTAATAGTGACTGTCCCATTGCCTTTCTTATCCAAACTTCCTGTTTATTCATGTTATTTTTACTTTTTCTTAATCCCTATTTACACTACCATATTTTCATATCCGAAATTCCTGTCTATTTTGTCATTTTATTATTTCTACATATTTAACCCCTAACTGCATAAACAATTATTCGTACATTAGTATGATCCCACTAGATTTTTTATCCAAATATCCTGTTTTGTTGTTATTCTAATTTCTAACCCCTAGTTGCACAATATGTCAATCATCTCAGTAATTATAATGTTACTTTGAGTTTTATCCGCCGCCCCTCCCCCAGTTTATTATGGTATTTTAATTCCTAATTGTAATTTTATTAATTTGACCCTTGACCAGAAATTATTCTGGAACTTTCCCATCCATTTGATATAAATACACGAATGTACAGCCTAGATGATGTTCTGAGACCACATCTGCTCCCCTCCTCGACTTTGTGTCCAACAGGCTGCGTCTCTACTTCCTTGAGCAGTATTCACATAGTGTCTATCTGGCTTGTGGTGTGTCCATCAGGCGAAATCCATGTACTTATTTATTTATTTTTATTTATTTATTTTTATTTTTGATTACAGCTTGATGCCACATCGTATTTTCAGTACAAGTATGACATTTTCAGCATGGATATCGGTAGCCCAAATTTTGCAGGCCGACCATAGATATCGGGTGTGCGTCGGCGGGGGATCGAACCCTGAACCATGTGCATGGTCGGCGAGAGTCCTAACAAAAAAAAACTTCAATCAAGTGAATCAAAAGGGAAATTCAACAAGTAGGACTCTATTAATTTTAATCGGTTTTTTTTTAGAAAATAAAGCCAACTTTGTGTATATCCTTGTGCTTCTACACGCTGCCTCTGATCACGAAACTCTTGAAGGCGCAGAAGTCTGCGAAGAGTTCTCCGTTCTCATTCAGAGACATATATAAATAGGTAGAAATCATTTATAAAAATCCAGTGTCTAATACAAGAATCTGTAACACCATACTAAGTACACATTGTAAACTGCTACTTGGTTGGTTGTGGCAAGCAGTGCAGCGCAACCAGCACGTGAGTTTCTTTCTAATTCGCATACGTCAGCCGGATGTACATGTTTCCTAAAGCGTGATGATGTCCCCACTGAGACGAAACGCGCCTCCTGGATTCCATCTACTAGTCACCACCAGCTAGGTAACATCATGTTTACATCAAAAACACCGTCCAAGTGCCTGTATTAACAGATGACGCGTCAGGGAAGACCGGTTAATCAGGTTGTTAGTTTTTCTTAGCAAAAAAACAAATTCAAAAAAGAAATTTCTTCAAATTCTCCTTTTACATTTCTAAATTATGATTTATTTATACTTTTACACCGAAAGAAAAGTTAAAAGCGGCAGTGAATTCTACCAAAGCGAAGAAAAATGGTAGACACCTACTTATAAGGGAGGGGGGAGGGGGCAGTGGAAGATACAGAAGGAGAGAGAGAGAGAGAGGGAAAGGTAAGGTGTGCACATACGTGCGAGGATTCATCCCCTAATGACATCCCTGTTTCATGATCACTGTTCATAAACTTTCATTCAGGAAGCGTATCTAGTTTTCAGGCTTATTATTTACTGCTTGTGTGCAAATTTTTGTGAATGCATAGACGCACAATTGCACACAAACACACACACAGCAAACACGGAAGTATGATTGTGCATATATATAAGACACACAAAAAGGATGATTTAGTTGGGATATATGCAATAAATCTATTCTCATAGGCCGTACAGAGTATATATATATATCAACACGATTAATTTACGACTAGGTTCAACTTGATTGGGGAATATAATTTAGGCGGTTTCGTCTGATAGGACTATCAATGGAGCAGGTATAAAGTTTAGACCGGTCGCTATAACATCTCCTTTTTTGAAAACTATGGAGAAACTTCTTTTGAATATTCTTAAACCTTCTTTAAAAGCTTTTAGTGACCCTAAGCAGTTTGCTTATAAGTGTGGAAGAAGTACATTAGATGCAGCCATTGTACTACACCACAATATTGTTTCCTGCCTTGATAAGGGTGCTAAGTTCGTTCGAACAGCTTTTTTAGACTATACTGCAGCTTTCGACTCTGTTCCTAGGACACTTTTATTAGGAAAGATGATTTCAGCACAAACAGAGTCCTGGGCAACTAGATGGCTGTCTTCTTATTTTAAGGATAGGAAACAGCATACTGTTTTGGCTGGAAAGCGCTCCACTTCTCAGCTAACTGAAAGTGGTGTGCTTCAAGGTGCAGTACTTTCTCCATTTCTTTTCTCTTTCTTTTTGCATGACCTTCCGAACTCACCCAAAGTTAACTTCATTAAGTATGCTGATGATCTGACCGTTTCTGTCCCTGTAGTTTCCACATCGGATTGTTCCCATATGAATGGCTTCTTAGCTGAAGTTAAGGATTGGTCTGGCTCAAATGGTCTTAAACTAAATCCAACTAAATGTAATACTGTTGATTTCAGCTTGAGAAGTGAAAAAGATATGCATGGATTGATCCAATCTCATGATTGTTGTAATATTGATGGTACTATGATAGAGAGTAAGTCAAGTGTTTCTTATCTTGGCATTAGTTTCTCTTCAAACCTTTGCTGGTCGTCTCATATTCTTATAGTTTCTAAGAAAGTTTTCCGTCTGACTTATTACATAAAGAAGTTGAGGCACTCAGGTATAACCCAATCTCTTCTCATACAATTTATTAATTCATATGTTTTGCCCATCATTCTTTATTGTTCTCCATTATTCTTCCCTGGGCTACTCAAGAAAGACCATATAATACTACGAAGAACATTGAAGGCTGTAAGTAGGGTCAGTGCTATCCCTTTGACTCAACTAACCGACACTGTTGTCAATAGGCATATGAATTCTTGTAAACACTTAGCTAAAGTTATTTTGTCTGATAGTGAACATCCTCTTTGTTCACAATTGTTTCCTTGCATCTCTTCGGGTAAGACCAGAAGAAATTTCATAAACATTTATGCTCGTACTACAAAATATAAAAATTCGACCGTACCATATTTGGCACGAGTATTGTGTGAAGAGACGAATATCAGAAAAGAACTTTTACAACTTTTAAATCATTAACTAAACTATAAAATGTAATGATGCATATTATTGCATGTGTTATTTGTTATATTATTTATTTATTATTCACTATGACCTAGCAATGGTGTGATTTTGTTGGGGTTTTTATTTTTCCTATTAACTATCAATATTTTAACATTTTATACATTTATATAATTATAAACAGAGCTAAACCATTGCAATATGTAAAAGAAACACTGAAAATTCCATGCTGTAAATTGTTATTGTTGTGGAATAAAGTGAATTATTATTATTATGGTTGTGGTAAGCACTGGGACGCAAGATGAGGGTTTAGTCTTATTGTGAACTCATCAGCTGGATGTACATGAAGCTCAGTGATAACACGAGTGATGGGATTCTCTCTCTCTCACATACACACACACACATCCTGAATTTTATCTCTAGCCACCACAAAAACAATCGACTTAAACTTAGAAATCATGGTGACATCTGGGGATCCATTTAAAGTAGCAGTGGTGTGAGTTTTTTATGGGGTAGAGTTGGTTGGTGGCCTCAGCCCAAATTTCCCTCTTTACCGAACTTACTACCAGCTTAGTGAGGTGTTGTAATCAGCATATATAGGAGAAATCTGAAAGAAGCAACCTCCATTACCAACCAACCTACCGACCTACCTACCTACTTGGGAAGCATCGTTTCAACTACAGCGACGGAACTGATGAGGATATCAAAGCAGCGAGGATCGGGAAAGCAAGGCAAGCTCTCATTTCTCTCAAGTCTGTGTGGAGGTCAACAGTACTCAGCATGAAAAGTAAGATCCGGATTTTCAACTCCAATTTGAAGTCAGTGTTACTAGCTATATGGATCAGAGACTTGGCGCGTCACGAAGAGCACTTCGAACAAACTACAGACCTTCATCAACGTATGTCTGTGCTCAATACTTCGCTCAAGATCAGATGGCCGGCCAGAAGAGATCAGAAACAGGGAGGGATCTCTGGCAATGAACGAACCAACCCAGCAGGAATCGATTGTGCAACAAATATGCAGGAAGAAATGGAGGTGGATTGGAGGCCATACTCTTGGAAGCCAAACAAACCACCATCAAGTGAGTGACATCACACGCCAGGCCATCGCTCGAGTGGAAGCCGAATGGGAAGTGGCGAGTTGGTCGTCAGTGCGAGGGTGGGGTGACGTGGAGGAGGAGGTGATGTGAAGAGTAGAATATGAAAGCATGTGGGTAGACGTGTAGCCAGGTGAAAACGTTGGCAGAGAACCTAAGGCAATGGAGACGTGCATGGCTGAAGCCCTATGTTCCTCTAGGAATTAAAGGAAACTTTTTTCCTTCACGTTCCTCATGGAACAAAGGCTTCAAGCTAGTGGCTTGAAGTTTCTGCAGCAGTGTTTATTTTACAAGATGGGGTTGCTAGCCTCATGCCCAACCTTTCCTTTTCACCAGCATTATTTCTGGCTTAGCGAGATAAAGGAGTGCGTCGGCTGGGGATCGAACCCCGGACCATGTGCATGGTCGGCGAGCATCCTACCGCTATGCCACCGACGCACAAAGGGAACAATAATAAATAATAAGTGAGGTGTTGTATAGGAGCGCATGTCGCTAGGGATTTGAATCTTGGGACCATATTCGTTGTTGGCGAACAGTCTACGACGGAACCACCGATGCACGTATGGTATCTTTAATTTGAGCCCAATTTCTATTGTTATAAAAATTAAACTCTCCAGTATAATATAATTCTCTATTGAACAAATGTATATGTATTAAAATATTCTCTCTACACATGTGTACCTCTTAATGTTATAACTGAGACACTCACTACTACAAATATACCTCGCTATCTCTCTCTCTCCATAAATAATAATCATTTATTCAAATCACAAAAGAAACATGAGTTAAAACGATGACGGAAAGGTACAAACACACGCGCACACACACAAACAAACAAACAAGTATAAAACAGACAAAGTTTATGATAAAGAAGACCCACACACACAAACACAATACCAACTGGAAGTAGAATACAAACAGTTGGATGTGAAGACTACCACTAATGGCATTATTATTATTATCATCATTATGATGATATTAAATCTGTACAAGCTGCCAATTTGCCGCCGACATTCGTGTATTGTTGTTGTTTTTGTTGTTGTTGATGATGATGGTCGTGGTGGGTGGTGGTGGTGTCGTTATTGTTATTCAAGAAAACCCATAGAAAAAAGAGACAACAAATAATCATTAAAGCAAAAATATAATATACTTGGCTTATTTGTTTTTTTTTTGTTTTGTTTTGTTTTTTCAAACTACTTTCCATTACCCATTTTCTCTTTTTTACGTAGTATTATCTCAATTGTCTAAAGATTATGTAGGTTAGGCGTATATATATGTGTATTCATACACACGCACACAGGTATGCGCGTTTGTGCGTGGGTGTGTGTGTCTATGTGCGTGCGTGCGTGGAATGTATGGCGATAAGCGACCTAAGAGCTATGCCGATGCATATACATCTATGCACACAGACACAAATACACGCACATCCACAAACAGACACACAATAAACAGGTGAACACATGAATCTGTGACCTGCTAGATGCGGCCGACTTGCCGCCCATTATATATATGGCAGTCGGTAATAATACCGCACTTTAGAAACACAATAATAATAATAATGATAACAATAATAATAATATGAACTATTACGGATGAATTCACCGTCTACCACTCTTTTATTCCTCCCACTCCGACACTCATAGACGCATGGAACACACGTAGAACAACAAGCATTTAGAAAGAGACAAGAAAACAACACAACTAACACAACAGCACACCACAATATAACAACGATAGAGAAGCAGCCATTTAATTTTCCTATTTCGTTTGTTTCCTTTTCAAAAATCATCTAAACAATTTGTTTTACATGTCACTTAGACAAAAATAAGAGAGAGAGAGAGAGAGAGTGAGAAGAGATGACGTGCACGAATGTTTATTAAAAATGTGCGCCATTTTCTCGCCATGAATGATTGTAAATGAGTAGATGAATGGTGGATGGATGGGTGGAATTAAGCGAAATTTGGTATATAAAAAGGGCAATTTCATCATCTCTGTTCCCAAAAACTGTGAAACAATAATATAAGCTAAATTCAACAAATCAATATATATATTATGCACAAATAAGTGTAAACAAAACCATGGAGAGAATTAAAACAAACTTAAAATGGTGCTATATTTGAAAAAGAAATGAAAAAATTGAGTTTATTTAAATATCTCTTTCATGGTATTCTAATATTCTAAGTGTGTATGTGTGTAAATTAAACTGCACACAAGGATATTAAAACAATAACGTGTTAATGTGTAGTTTGTTTAAATCAACCAATGAAAAGAAAGATAACTTTAAAAAAGATTTGGCGGTAGTTTTGAAATAAATGAAAGGGCTTAAGTTTATATTTGATATACGGGTGAAACAATTGTGGAATAAAAGCACACTCACACACACACGCACACAAGTATACACCCAAGAACACTATGAAGATAAAATTAGAAATCTAGAGAGACCACCTTTTTTCAACTCATCAAATGGACCGAACTTTCACACGCATACATATACACATACACACACGCATTGTTCATTCTAGTGAGAATATTTACTTTGAAATAATAATAATAATAATTATGATTAATTGATGCTGTCATTAGACTGGCCTTGTTTGTTGTGTTTCTATTTTTTGTTGTTAATGAATACAAAAAGATGTACTATTCTTTTTTTTCATGTCTTAACAATTAGCAACATTTGGAGCCTAAAAGTATTCGATTTTTGGTAAATATGTCCCAGGTTTGAATCCTACCTCGTCATCTACTACAGCTTGAACATAATTAGATAGGATGTGAGTTTTTTTCGAAAAAATTCTGTTTTTAAGACTTGCCGCCTTTTAAGCGTACCTAAATTCCAAGCAATTCACGAAAATGGTTTTCACCAATACTGTCAATCTAGAATCGGTTGTTTTAAACGCTAAACAAGAGGGAATTTAAAATTGTCTTAAATAATAATAGTTACAACAGATATCCATGAAATAATAGGCGGTTTCTCCTAGTGGATAATAAAACTATGAGTTCTGGATTCGAATTTCAGTAAGGTAAGCTATCACTCGTTCGAATGTAAGTAAATCCAGTTGACCAGTATCAAATGGAACGATGTGTGCAGCCTGAATTCCACTGCTAACAACCACCACAATTAACTTAGAATATGCAGATGACAAAATACAGTCTTCTGAACACCTTGAGCAGTAATCTTCGTATGTTTCGCATGCGATTCGCCCCTGTGTAATGTAAGATGCTACTACAGGACTGGACTACGTCAACTCCTAGCTTAGTGATAGGAAGTGAAGTGATAGAACATGTTGACCACTTCACCTATTTGGGAAGTTGCATCAGCACCAACGGACTGATTGGTGACGAAATCTCAGCACGGATCCAAAAAGCTCGAGCTGCTTTCGCTAACTTACACCATCTCTGGCGTAGGCGTGACATCCGACTTTAAACCAAGGGACGTGTGTACTGCTCAGAAGTACGCTCCGTCTTTCTCTATGCCTCCGAAACATGGCCAATACGAGTTGAAGACATAAAAAAGGTTGACTGTTTTTGATCATAGATGTCTACGATCTCTTTCTCACGTTAGGTGGCATAATAAGGTAAGTAATGCTGACGTTAGGCGTCGAGTGTTGGGCAAAGAGGGAAAATCAATCGAAGAGGCTATACAGTTACATAGATTGAGATGGCTAGGTGACGTGCTGCGCATGCCTAACCATCGCCTCCCCCGACGGACGGGCATTACTAGCTGATATAGGTAGGTGCAGGTTAGAAAAGAGTAAGTGGTGGCCAAACAAAAACATGGCCTCATCAATCCATGAAATCCTTGACAGTTAAACTGAGTCAGGTAGGGAGATGCAGACTTCCGGGTTGGCGCCCGCCCTCAAGACTCTAAGAATCAATGGCTGGAGATAATAGGTGACATGGCTCAAAATCGTTGTCAATGGCTTACGCAGATGTATTCAGTCTCTGTAATCTTTCATATTCCTTTTTACCATTACTCATTCTGTTTCACTCTTATACTTGTCAAAACTCTATTAATTCTCTTCACTCATCTTCTTGTCTACCTTTGTGTGCTCTTTGGGACGTGGCAACTCGAACTGCTGCACTTCGGTGCCAAGTTCTATGTTGAATCTAGACCAGACCAGACCAGACAATCAACTACCATAATCAGTCATCACTGAAGCATCTCTACTACTACGAACCAGTATACTAACAGAGACTGAAAATTGAAAGTTTCAATAATTAGATTTAATGGGTGATCACCAAAGATAGAAGGAGTCGAGGAAGGCGTCGAACCACTGGCCTCTGGGATTACTGGTCCAGCAATCTACCAATTGAACTACAAAACACAACTAATACTCTTCAGGTCATTATTCCACAAGAATTACCAAAAGGTAATGTACGGATGTTGGGGCGAATGAATCGTAGGTGAAATGATGGTCTAGTTAACAGCTTGTGGTCTCATAGATCTCACTGGGTGAACCACATGGTTGATAATTTGAGGACCATTGATTCTCACCATGCATTATATGAATAACAGTTAACCAAACTAAGATTACCTCAAATAATTACACTATTAATGTCAGATTATTAACTAATTGGCTAAGTACCTAGCTAATTAATAATTAGTCAGTCATTACTTCGTCGGTGGTTCAGCGGCAGGATGCTCACCGGCTATGTACGTGGTGCGGAATACGGTTCCCGGTCGACACACATACTCTCACTTCTCCTGGCCGGTTTGTAAGCCCAACGAAGAGGGAAGGTTGGGTGTGAGACCAGCAAACCTATTTCGTGAAAAGATACCACTGCTACTGAAACTCCAAGGCTTAAGTTTGAAGTCCTGTGTTCCACTCGGAAGGTGGAGGAATAAAACAATGGCAATAATAATATACCAGGGAAGACAAAAGAAAATATTATGAAGCTATGGCAAGTGAAGCAGAACAAGCTGCAGGCAACACTATACCAAACAACTAAGTTCCTATCGAGGAAAAGTTCAAAACAAATTAAGCCAGTGAAGGATGACAATGGAAAGTCAGTCATCAAAGAGGTGGAGCAAAGGAAACACTGGGCTGAACACTTCGAAAAACTTCTAAATCAACTCTCCGGCGGAAACAGAAATCCTGAAGGCAATAAAGATGCTAAAAGCTGGAAAAGGTGAAGGTGTGGAAAGAAAGCAAGATACCTGCTGATTAGAAGAAAGGCTACTTATTCAAAGTGCCAAAGAAAGGAAACTTAAGCTAATGCAATAACTGGCGTGGCAATATGCTTCTGTCCATCCTAAGCAAAATACTAAAACGCATCATCTTGGAGAGAATCAAACACGCCACCCTGGGTGGAGAAACAAGTCAAGCATCGATCGAATCGCAACACTACGGATCATCATTGAACAGAGCTTGGAATGGAAGTCACCTCTCTATCTCAACTTCATCGACTTTGAAAAGACCTTCGACAGCGTTGATCAAGAGGTGATTTGGAGACTACTGCGTTACCTTTACCTTGGTCATAGTAATGTTCTTTCTAGTTTTTACTTTATTTTATTTTACCACTTGAATTCTTTCCACTTCACATCTTCATTCTTATCGTAATCGTACTACTAATTTTTTTAAAATTTTTAGACAACACTTGACATTTTTAAAACATTTTTGATTTCAATTCACTTATAAAACAACCTTTAATAATTTTGTAATTTATCCACTTCAGCTCTACCCCTTATAACATTTTAATTATCGTTATTCTTATCACACATATATATGTAAATTGACTGAGCAATTATGTAGTGCCACTTAATAACCTTTTCTGTAATATAAATACGACTGTACAGCTTGAAAATGAAGTCGTTGAAAAGAAATTTCTTTGCTGAACAAAAGCTGTGTTTTTACTCATAGTTAGAGAACCATTGAAAACCAGCCACAGGGAGTACTGGATAGCCAGTTGTTTCGTCAGCCTAGTTTGGGAATCATCGGTAGAATGCACCCACTGCCAGGGGTCGAACACACGACCTTCTGGTTACAAGACAAGCAGCCATAGGGACACGATCCTTCAATGCCCAGTCCATGAATTCTAACTTCTACCAATTAGTGATTTTAGCGCGACCACTACCAACCAATGTTATCATAAAGTATCTATTCTCACTCCCGACAGGACGGACCCTACTGGTCGAGAACTCCAGGAAACTTCGTTCTGTAGCAAGTCACTAGCGAGCATCAGACTAATTGTTCAATAAATATGTAGAAGAAAACGCAGATGGATTGGATACGCAATGAGCTGCCCACCGAATGATATCGCGCACCAAGCCACCACTCGAGTAGATTCCGAATGAGAAACGACAAGTTGGATGTGGGTCTGAGGGTAACATGGAGGAGATTGCGTGGCGAGGAGGAGGAGGAGATGAGAGGTTAAGGGCATTCCTGGGCCCCGTCTAAAGAGGATCACGGAGAATAGGACAAAGTGGAGGTGTGCTTTTGAAGCCCTATGTACCAATCTGAACCAAATGGAACAATAAATAATATAATAATACAATGATATTGTTGGTTAGGGTGAAGCCGTCAAATATTGATCCAGGTAATAATGAGTACTGTTCAAAACTCAAGGTAGGCATACCAAATGTTGTTTTGCAGGGATTTGATCAATTTCAAGTTAGACCAAGTAAAATCAACACCCACACACTTGAAAATTAATCTAATACTCCCTAGTGACTGATTACAGGATAAAGTTTACTGGGCTTTTAGTGAGAAGCTGTTGTGGTGAGTGCTACTTATAGTCAGATATAAGTAGTATATCAATAAACAAGTTCAGAATAGCAACAATATGTCTCCGACACTGGAAAAAGCAATCGAAGAAGAAGAACGTTAGAAACACTGTGCAGAATCCAACAAGCTATCGAATGTGTAGTGATACTGGACCAATTTGCAAATGATGTGCAAATAAAGCATTCGAGCCTCATCAGTCTTTCCTTCCTTACAATTGGTGTCGCTGCTTCTGCCTGAGATGAAGGTCTCGTGGTCACAGGTGTTTGGGGAGGGAGATGTGCGGACATTCCTCAGGGACTTTGAGACCGTCGTGGAATGCCTGAGCAGAGGGCGAAGCTGGTCGTCTTGGCGACTCTGTTGAGAGGCTGTACGAAGGCATCTGTTCAATACTCAGTGCTTTCTGGTGGTTCTCTAACTGAAGTTCATTCGTGATCAAGTCTTTAGCTACTAATCCTCCAAAGCCTCAGGATGGTCGGGGGTGGGTGCCTTGCGCTGCGGGTTGGCCACCCCTCCGCACACCTCTTGAAATGCTCCCATATGACCGGGCGTCTTACATAGCCTCTCCTGAGGAAGTCCTACTCACTGCCTTCACGTGGCGAGGTGTTTTTCACCAAAGTGAGAGGGCGAAAGCGGATGCCTGGCACTCTTCACCGGGTTGACTGTCCATTGGATGACAGTCTAGGGGAGATGGCTAAACCCTGATTCCAAACCTCCAACGACTGGCGTATGAAGCTCACTGGAGCTCACCGGCAGACGTATGGACAAAGGGCTTGTTGGATGTCCTGGATGTCTGGCCCCATTCAAAAAGGCGTATGAACCGAACTCCGGCCGGATAGTGGACTCCCTACTCCACTCCTACAGCCTTGTAGGTCACACTTGGTTGTGTAAAGGCTAGAGCTGCACTCTCAAACAAAAGGCCGAGCGATTCTGGGGACATCACTCGTACCAAATCCCCATGAAACTTCATGAACTCTCTTCTGTCGCAAAACCTTGCATCAGATCGCCGCGCCTGGGCAGCGATGATTCGAGATTTTCATGAAGCCGGCTCATCCTCCCGTAGGAGATAGCCGAAGTAAAGTAAAGTAAGTAATCCTAAACGATAGTGTCATTAAGACAAACTAATGTTACACGACCACTCATCTATTTGGATGGTACAAATGTTTACAGATTCTGTTCTCAACGGATTAACCTAATTAAAAGACATCTAAGAGGAAAGCATTAATATGCCTTATTATACTCACTTTGACCTGATCAACACAAGTTAAGAAAACTGGAATTTACGAAAATTTTTTTTCCCTTCAAGTTCCCCAGTGGAACATAAGGCTTCAAGCTAGTGGCTTGAAGTTTCTGTAGCAGTGTTTATTTTACAGGATGGGGTTGCTAGCCTCATGCCCAACCTTCCCTCTTCACCAGCATTATTTCCGGCTTAGCGAGGTAAAGAAGTGCGTCGGCCGGGGATTGAACCCCGGACCATGTGCATGGTCGGCGAGCGTCCTAACCGCTATGCCACCGACACTAAAATTATGCGTATAACTTTTCGGAACAGAAGGTTCGTATTTTCTTCAGATGTTTGTATTCATTCATCCCCTCAACCAACAGAGTCGTTTCTCTTTTATATTTATACACTCGTATCACACTCTATATCACCTCATCGGATAAAGTCCATCTTGTCGTCTTTCTGCTCTTTTATCACATCTACAAATTAATGAAGCATAAATGTTGTAGTAGGATAATACAAGCGGTTGTTCTTGTTGTATTTTCAATAGGCCTATCGCTTTTTTTGTCTGCGTTTCTTTTTATCGTAAGGTAGTAAGTAGTACAGGAGCTCGTCGGCTGTTTTCACTTCCATTTCAACATTTCAATATCAATTTTGACTCGTAAAGACTTCAAAAGTAGCATCACAATATAATGTACAGTATAAGCACTACTTCTATTATTACTATTACTATTATTATTATTATTACTAGTAATAACAACCGCTTTTATCACAGAATACGGAGAGGAAAAAAGTATTCGCTACGTCGTATACTATGTACATATATATATATATATATACAGTGTCATTTTGTCATGAGCGGAATACTTGATGATATCGCTGTCTTTATTCTCGGTGTTGTTGTTAATAACAAGTAAGGCGGTGAACAGAATGTACTTCATCAACAGTATGATCACAGAGAGAAATGAGAACTTTAAAGAATATCCCTGTTAATATGAATAATAGTAATAGTAGTAGTATAATAATAATAAAAATAATAATCTCTATTACTATGATCCTCATTAAAACCGTGTGTATGTGTGTGTGTGTGTAGGCGTGGACGGTAGGTAGTGCGAACGTTGTTGAAAGTAATGACAAGAAATAACAAGTTTCACTTACATGTGAAACCATTACTCTCTCACACTCACTCACTCACACACACACACACACGCGCGTACACAGATACAGATAGATACTTGTGTTCAGCGACGGTAACGACAACCGATAAAACGAAAAGACCTTTTTATCTAACTATCTAACCGAATAGTACTCATCATGTCATCAAAAAACTACGCTGATTCTTTTTCACCTTCCTATCTCTCTTGCGCCTCAATGATTTGAAATATTGAAAGAAAGGAATAAACTCGATAAATTTCTCAATTACAAATAACAATAACAACAACACCAACACCACCAACAGTAACAACAACCTGAAGTCGTCTATTATATAATCGAAAGGGGATTAGGCAAAAGAAGGGTATTCAAAGACAATACACATCTTGATTGTGGAAAATTATGAAATTCAAAAACCTGTGAAATGTGTCTAATTATTTTTTTCTGCATTCAAAAGAAAATCCTGCATAGGAATCGTGATTTCAAAGTTAACCTAACTTCGGTGATATCCTTAAAAAGAAGGATTTCGACACCCTTCATAAAGGAAAGGGGATATTCGTTGCAACTTGTGTTGCAACCTGAAGAACAAGATCTGGTATTTGACCAACTCTGTTGTTGTAAAGTTCCTATGAAGCCAGGCATATAGGTTGTTCGATGCGATTTAAGAACACTACTCTGCATAATTGCGAAGTCTGTCTATCTGTCTCTTTTCGAAATAGAACTTTGCACCGATGGGCAGCAGTTCAAGTCGCCACACTCCCTCCTTGTACCACACAAAGCAAGAGAAGAAAGTAAAAGGGAATGCAAAATAGAGACAGTAAACAGGGATATGAGACAAAAGGAATATTAATAACGGAGAACAATATAGTTTCATTGGAAATTATAAATCACAAGGAGTGGATACATCTGCACCAGCCATCACTGAGAACGATTTTGAGCCATATCACCGATTGTCTTCAGCCTGCATTGGTTTTTACCGTTCCGAGGACCCCAACCAGTTAGGAAGTCTACACCTTCCTACGTGATTGGCTGGCTTAAACTAACTGTTGTGGATTCCATTGACCGATCAGGCCATGTTTTGGTTTGACCGACGCTGGCTCTTTTCCAACCTAACCCCTCCTATGTCAGCTAACATCGCCCATTGTCGAGGAAGGCGATGGCTAGGCATGCGTAACACACGTCCTAACCATCTCAGTCGATGTAACTTCACAGCCAACTCGTCGATTGATTTCCCCTCCTTACCTAGCACTCACTCGACGCCTAACCTCAATATTGCTCACCCTATTATACCATCACCTAACACGGGAGATAGAACGTAGGCACCTATGACCAAAGACAGCTAACCAGCCTTTTCATGTCTTCCACTCTCAATGGCCATGTCTCACTCACAGCCATAAAGGAGGACGGAGCGGACTGCTGAGCAGTACAAACGCCCTTTGTTCGATAGCCAGCCGGATATCACGTCTACGCCTGAGAGACGGCGTAAATTGGCATATGCGAAACGAGCCTTCTGTGTATCCGTGCTAAGATTTCGAAGAGTTCGAAGTAGATCTATAAGAAACTCCATAATCGAGAATCCTGTTGATACTGGTCATTTTAATTGAACAACTTCCTTGTCAATGCACATCCCCTAACCTTATGTGCATTGCTGAAGCTTTGTATACCAAAGAGACTAGTTTAGTCTCACCTTCATTCATGAGCTTAATTCATAAGTGTTAACAAATGTAAGCATATAATTTGTTTGCTGAAGTTCTTTGATTCCACTTGCCCGAAATCATCGATCTCTTCTGGTATATCAGATTCTCACAGGGACATTTCAATGCAGCGACATCAGACAACAGGAAATTCAAAAATCCCAATAAATAAAAAACTGACACCCACTGGTTATTACGGGCGCTAAGTCTGAATTTTTGTTAGAACAGCATAACTGCCTTTGCGATAGAAGTTGTTGATGTAGTTGATGACGAAACGAGCACCCTAAGTTCCATTGCAAACAATATTCATTGCTCCGATCTTTCCTGGTCCTCTCACATCTTGCTAGTTACTAGAAAGATGTTTCGCTTAACGTTCTACATTAGGAAGTTAAGGCAGTCTGGTATAAAGCAGTCTTTGTTTTCTCAGTTTGTCAATTCCTGTATTCTACCCATCCCTCTTTACTGCTCCCCATTAATCTTCCCTGGACTACTTAAGAAAGACTTTGCTTTGCTGCGTAGGGCACTAAAAGCTGTTAGTAGGGGAAGTGGGATTTCGTTAAACCAACTGGTTAACACTATTGTGGATAGACAGATAGTGTCATGTAAGAAACTAGCGAATTCTATATTGTCAGACCCCGAACACCCTCTCCATACGCAGCTCTCTCCTTGCATTTCATCTGGTAGAACTAGAAGCAGCTATAGGAGGCTATATGCTAGGACTACCAAGTACAAAAACTCCACAGTACCTTATCTGGCACACCTGTTAGGTGATGAGAAATCCGTTAGGTATGACACGATCAACTTACTGCGGCACTCTAACAAATAGTTCCCATTAGCTTTCGTTCTCCTTTCTTTGTTACTATTATATTGTTGCTCACATATTCTATTACACACTAATTTTATATTTCATATCCTGTGGTGCATTGTTTAAAATGTGAATGCAATGCTGTTCTCTTTTATTTCTTTTATTTTTCTTTTTTTCTTTTTGTTGTTGTTGCTTTTTATTTTTAAAATATTATATAATTTATGAGGTAATTAGATGCAATATTGTAATGCACGCTGAAAATTCCATACCTGTACCACAAATACTGTTTGGAATAAAGCTATTATTATTATTATTGTTACTAATATTATAGGTCAGATCGATTTGAGTAGATACGTAGATAATGATGGTGATGAAAACGGGAATGAAACGAATATACCCCCACCTGAACTGTTGGCCTACCGAATGAATGATATATAAGAAAAAACTACTGACCACCGATTGATTCACATTGAAGCAAAGTCAAACCGGGTACACTACTGATGAGCTCTATCCCAGACGAGCGAAACAGCCGGTTGGTGCTTAGATCACCTCGATCTGGCTGGCAAATACTACTGGTTGAAAGGAAACCTTCACTACAGATCAGATCAGTGCAAAGTTGGAGACACTATGTGGTATTTTTCACTGAGGAAACCTACGTGGAAGAAAATTGGAACTAACTCTCTGAGGGTGATGATCACGGAACGTGTACAATTGTTCTAGGAAGAAGGAAGAGACAAGAGAAGGAATGGCTCTCTCTCTCCCCTTACAAACTCGAAGACTTACAGGTGAAAACCAGCAAAGTGGTTGAAGAAGCAGGTGGTAAAAACAGGACTTCAGGTGAACATAAAGAAGACGGAGGTAATGAAGATAACCAACCAACAGCAATAACAACCAGTACCAATCGCCATCAACGGGAGAGATTTGACACAGGTCACTTTCTGCCTTCACTTATCTGGATAGGATGAAGATATCAAAGCCAGTTAGCCAGAATCGGAAAGGCCAGATACGCCTTCATCAACCTGAAACCAGTTTGGAAATCTTCTACTCTCACTCAACCATATGAGTCAGAAACTTGCACTGCATGTTACGAAAAGGATTTCCAACAGCCCGTTGCAGACTTTCATCAACAGCTGCTTGCCCACTTCGCTGGCTTCATACTGAAGAACAAATGGCTGGCCAGTCATAAAGAATTATCGATAAGAAACTCTGGCTGGGAACAAACCAACAGGCAAGAGCCGATTGCTCAACAAATATGTAGGAGAGATTGGGGATATGTCGGGCATATGTTGAGGAGGCCGTTGAATGACATCGCGCGCAATGCAGGCCATAGCTCGAATGGGAAACAACGAGTGGGTCGTTGGTACGTGGGTGACATGAAGGAGATCGTGTGTTGGAGAGGAGGAGGAGATGAGAGATTATGCGCAATCGTAGACCCAGCTGAAGAGGACAGCAGAAAATAGATTATAGCTTGATTCCACACCGTATTTTTGGTACAGGTATGGAATTTTCAGCACGTGATATCGGTAGCCCAAATTTTGCAGGGATCGAACCCTGGACCACCATGTACATGATCGGCGAGAGTCCTAACCGCTGTGCTACCGACGCACGCAAAACTAAGATTTCCCTCTTTGTAACAATTTCCCTTTCACAGCTATACACATACAATCCTGTTGACGTGTATCGATCATAATAGAGAGTATGTTTGTTCTAGGTTAAAACTTGAGAAGGAGTAGAAATATTGATCTGAGATTAAATATTTGTTCAAATGAATCATAAATCGATAAATAAATCAAGAAAATACAACAGTGAGTTCAACAGACATGATGAGTATATCTCAGTTTATCAGGTTAAATGTAATAACATGAATGAACTGTAGTCAATAAAAATAATAATGATACCATAGTAACTGTTACATTTAAAAATTTAGAATTTAAGAGTGACACTGCGAGTGAGGAGCTTAGAGACACTATTTGATTAGCTTATTTAAGAATAACATTTATTGTCTTCATTCTACGAACAAATTTACTTAAGATGCTCGCCCACTGGCATGCTTTAGTGTTGGGGAAATATCCTGACGCATTCGAGAGTATCGTTCAACTTGGCTGAACGAAGGAGAGCATGGAGGTATTAATTCATCTATATTAGATTGGAAAAGAGATAGGGGTAGTTGAATCAAAACTTTGACAGTTGATTTGAACCACATAGGGAGGTGAACATTGACTGGTTGGACTCCTCGAGACTCGAAGAACCAATTTCAGTTCTAGTGATCTCTCGTATCTAATAAACCCTCATCTATTTTACAGTGTTACGATTCTTTCTGCTCATTATAGTTGCTTTGAGACTCTTTCTTTCTTTTTTACTGCTGCACTTCAAACTCAGTGAGTCAATTCTTACGCCAGTGCGTTTACGAGGAACTTAACAAGGATCTCTTGAATGGCTGGCCAGCATAATACATTATTTAACTGCCAACACGAAATGTATGTGCGCATTCAGTTAACGTGTCCTAAAAAGGAAAATGGTACGAAACACGACTCCCAGATTTCACTACTAGCCAACATCAATCACAAATTACATTATTACGAGTTTGACCACGGATTGATATCAGTTAGAGAACCATTGGAAACCAGGGAGCACTGGACAGCTGCTGTTTCATCCTAGTTTGGAAATCATCGGAAGTACGCACCCACTGGGATTCGAACCCAGGACCTTCCGGTTACAAGGCAACCTCGTATACCATTCAGCCACTGGGACCCGATTCAATGGCTCATGAATTCTAACTTCTACCAATTCGTGATTTTAGCGCGACCCCAACTATTGTCGTTGGTGGGACATCCATCCACACACGTGACTTCTAATTGGACCTCACTGGTCACGACTTCTCACCAGAACTCCAGGAAGCTCCAACCTGTAGCAAGTCACTAGCGAGCATCAGAATAATTTTCAAGAGTTGGTTTGTAAGGATTAGATTTGTGTTTTTACGAGTTGATCACGGATTGATATCAGTTAGAGAACCATTGAAAAGCAGCCACAGGGAGTACTGGACAGTCAGCTGTTTCATCCTAGTTATTTCAGGAATGATCGGTAGTACGCACTCACTGCCAGGGGTTGGAACCCAGGACCTTCCGGTTACAAGGCAAGCTCGTATACCAGTGGGTGCGTACTGCCGATGATTCCCAAGCTAACTAGGATGAAACAGCTGGCTGTCCAGTACTCCCCTGTGGCTTGGTTTTCAATGGTTCTCTAACTGATATCAATCCGTGATCAACTCTTCAAAACACAATTATCTAATCCTTACAAACTAACTATAGAAAATTACATTTTTTTTCAACAAAAAAAGAAGGATGATGTTCACATGTTCCTCTCTCTCGCTTAAAGACCAACAGCAGATTGATTTAATAAAAGTTGAAGAAAGTGAGTTAAAATCGAATCGATAGGGGAAATGGTTTAGAGAAGAAGAAACACATTATTAGTAGAAAATGAGAGATGAAATCAGTTGAAATCTCATTTTGCAGCATATAATCAAACGATGAATGGTTAGTTATCCCACTGGCCCACCCACCCACCTACCTACCTACTTAAATGAAAGAGCTAGATTGACTGATTACTGACTGACTGACTGACTACCTGCCGGACTGACTGCCAGACTGGATAATCAAACCATACTCCTCCTGTTAGTCCGAATAATTACCACTAACTAGTCAAATCACAATGTTTCACAGTGAATTTTTCTATTTCCCACACACATTATATATAGGCGTAAAAATCAAATGTCTTCTCCAATGTTGTTGTTTTTATTTTAATACATATTTATATTTCCTTCTATGTGATAAGAGAGAGAGCAAGGGTGAATGTGTTTAAGTGTGTTGAAGCGAAAGAAAGAGTCTGTCTTCCTCTTGTACCCTCTCTCCCCCGCCGCCCCGCCCCACACACTCACACACACGCACCCAACCGCGCATACATACACACTTCTAAACAATAACAAGAATAACAACCGACTTCAATCGAACGACAAAGCTTTTTTGTTAAATTAGTTAGTTGGATAACAAGCTTCAACTGACCGACCAACCAACCGACCGACCGACTGATCGACTCGAGATTCAATCGCATTGAGATTTGTGAACGCCAAACAAAAAAAAAGAAATTGAGGCTATATTATTCATCATCTATCATGATGGATTAGAGAAATAAATCTAAGATAAGGAGAATAATCGAAAATTCACTGACAAAACGTCGTTTTATGTTTGTATGTTCACACTGCCTATTTCAGGTAGCAATGATAGGAGAGAGAGGAAAGCGGCATTGTAGTTGTATTTATCCCATGTGAAAGTCTACACACACACACACACATAACATGTTAATCAGATGTAGGCCAGTCTGACATAAGTAAACATAGAGAAAAAGGAGACATCTATCCATCCATCCTTCCTAATGAGGTATGTAAATACGCACACAAAGGCCTACATATACATTACACACATCTCTCTTCATCTAATTCTATGACAAAGAACAGAACAACGTGGGAAGGCGAAGGTTGAAAAGAATAATGTGGGACACATCACATCTGTCGATCTAAACGCTTTGCCGCACACACACACACACATAGATATATGTACACATTATGAGGTGGTAGAATAGATTGATAAACTCATATTTCCATTAGACAGATTAGGTAGATAGATGGATGGATGGATAGATAGATAGCTAGCTAGATATGTATATCTCTTTTATTTTTTCGAAGAAATAGGAATGCTACACGACACGTCGTCTTTCTTCTTTTATTATTATTATCAATAAAAACCATGGTGTCCATCAAAAGATGAGAATGTCAAAAGTAGCTAGCTAGCTAGCTAGCTTTACGGCTGTCAGAAATTATCTCTGTAGTAGCAGTAGTAGTAGTAGTAACTATAATAGTTGACAAAAGTGATATATTATTCCTAAAATGAAACATGGGATACAATTAATAAATCGTATGCTGTATAGAGAGTAAGAAAAGACTACAACGACGTGTAGTTGTGTAGAATAGAAAATAAATCAATCTGGACGCGTGCGCGTTGCGCGTGTGTCCGTTGTGAAAGTGACAGTAGCTTGGATTCACTGAACCATCTTTTTTAGCCATTATTCACAATGAGATATTTATTCATATAACATCAGATAAGATGAAGATTGGAAATATCTACCTATCAATAAGTTTCAATATCACAAGTTCCCCATCCATCAAGTAGGAGAGATATACCAATTTCTCCACATGTGTGAGACACAAAAATGAGAAGTCTCGTCTTCAATCTAATTCAAGTTTGATTATGGATTGATGTCAGTTAGAGTACCAGTGGAAAATAGCAGGAAGTAATGATGAACAGCTGTTTCGTCCTAGTCTGGGACTCTTCATCAGCACGTATTCATGACACCAATGTGGATTGAACCCAGGACCTTCAGGTTATCAGGCAAAGATCGTTGACTATTCAACCGACCAGGCAGGAGTCGAATGACCTCATGAAGTCTAACTTCTGTTGATTTGTGATTGTCAGGCTGATTGTCTTTTTTTTCCTTCACGTTCCCAGTGGAACATAGGGCTTCAAGCTAGTGGCTTGAAGTTTCTATAGCAGTGTTTATTTTACAGGATGGGTTGTAACCCTCATGCCCAACCTTTCCTCTTCACCAGCATTATATCTGGCTTAGCGAGGTGAAGGAAGAGTGCGTCGGCCGGGGATCGAACCCCGGACCATGTGGATGGTCGGCGAGCGTCCTAACCGCTATGCCACCGACGCACGCCTGATTGTCTGGTGAAAGATTAAACGAAACGAAATACTCTGCTAAAACTGAATTTAACAGTAATTGTGTATTTCTATAACTGAAAGTGATGACAAAGAACTAAGTACCATGTAGATAAGTCACTGAAAATCCATGTTCCACAAAGAAAGTAAGAAATGAATGATAATGATTCAGAAAAATGACTCAATAATACCGCCAATCATCTCAAAACAAAATGAATATATTTAATTAACTAAAACAAAAATCATACATATATCGGATCAATGATTCAATATTGAGAAGTAATTGTTTGACCTTAGAAAAAAACAAACCCGAACTATTTCAAATCGACTCTTTTAGGCACATGATACATCCACAACCTTATTTTACGGACAAAAGTAAAATTAACATTTCTGTATGTGGTTTATGTATATAGGTGAGTTGTTCATTTGTTTTAATGAGCAGAAAGTGACCTGAAACAAATCACAGGGTTTACTCTATCTTATTAAATTTATTCTGATTATTTTAGTTGTATAGATTGAGAGGTAGTTGTTTTTGCTGGGTGTTGTTGTTATTCTGTTTACTGAGCTGTATAGTTAGTTGTGTCCTTCGCCAGTCATGCAAATGACTCGGGGTTCGATTCCCGACCGGAGCACTCCTAGTTCACACCTAGTTTACTAGCCGTTAGGAAGTCAAGAATAGAGGGGGTGTGAGGCTAACAATTCTATTCCGTTAGAAAAGTTACACCGCTACTGAGACCTTGTGTTCCCCCATCGGAACGCAAGGAATGAAGAAAATACTGTAATAAAGACATAGGCCTAAAAAGATATTTCTTTCAGAAGTGATATAATATCTCTAACACATGTACACAAAGTCTTCCGTCAACTATGGTCAAGCTAACCAGAAAACTCCGGTATTTTTTGTCAAAAAAAAGAAGAACTGACACACTGACTATTAGGAACCCGACCGATAGCTGCTACCTTGACGTGGTGGTCGGGCTTGCACATCGCAATGACGCAACAAGTTACCATTCATCAGCCACTGGGACCCGACTGATCCAACGGCCAGTCCATGAATTCTAACTTCTGCCAATTCACGCATGACATAGCGCGACCACTTCGCAATGTCTTCTTCGATGAATTACTGCCTAACCTTCAACCTTCTGCACCCTACTGGTCACGGCTTTCCACTAGAACCCCAGGTTAAATGCCCACATGAATAGGGCCAGTCGCTAGTCAGCATCAGATGAATTTTCAAGTATTGATTTTTGCAGGGACTTCTGTTTGATTGGTTGGAGGACTTCATCATGAGCTAGGTGAGTGCGTACTGCTGAAGAGTCAATGCCAAACTAGTCTGACGAAACAGCTAGCTGTCCAGTACTCCCTTGTGGCTGGTTTTCCAGTGCTCCTCTAACTGATGTCAACTCATGATGAAATCCTCCAACCAATCAAACAAAATCCCTAAAAAAAAACAATACTTTGAAATAAACTGACCGAACAATATACTTTTCCAGGAGAACAAAGATTAAAGCAGGTATAATTTTTATCGGAAAATAAGATGCGCATTGATGATAATAAAACACATACACAAAAACTTTTTGCCGAATGACTACTATAAGAGTCTATCGTTGTTGTTGTTGTGCTGTGTGCTGTGCCGTGCCATGCTATGCCGCCATCGCCGCTTGCTTCTTTCTTTTTATTTTTGCCTATTCATCCACCAATCCTCTTTACTTTAGACACAATACAATCCTAGTTTTTTTTTAACATTGTGGTTTCCTTTACTTCTCTCTATCACTTTTCACTTATATTCTCTACATTTTATTTATTTATTTATGTATTCATTTCTTCTTATATTATCTATATATTCACCTGTCAAATTGCCGAAACAAATCACTGTCTGAAAATTCACAGATCTTTTCTCCTTCTGCTTCTGCTTCTTCTGTTTCGGTCTCAGTAGTCAGTCAGTCAGTCAGTCGGTCGGTGATTAGACGATTGTCTATGAAGATGATATATACACATATATATATGTATATCTCGCTGTTTTGTGCGTATGTCCGTATATATGCGGCGAGCTCTTATGCATGTGCTGGCATACTTCCATCACATCAAGGAGAATGAATATACGCTACAACACAGCACAACACCACACAACACAACACAGCACTCTTAATTTATCTCAAAAATTAAAATTGTTTTGTTTCATTCAATCTGTAAGATGGATATATGGATATATATCATTAGACAGACAGTTTCTTCGTTGTCCTCTTTTCATCTATCTAATTTATCTTTATTTTATTTTTTAAATTTTCAGCATATCAATTAAGAACTCAGTCGTTGTAATGATCTTCCCTCCCACCAACACACACTCTTTAAGTGAACCCCATTAAAACCAGCCTAATGGAAACTTTATTTGTCAACGAAAAACCCTTTTTTCACTGTCACTTTGATAGAAATGTTTGTGTGTGTGTGTGTGGTGTGGTCTTTCATTTCAATTTTTGTTTCTAGTGGAACCTAGAGATGGCGTTGTTTGTTTTAACGAGGTGCGGGCAAGCGGTGTGTGTGTGGGGAGGGGGCGCGGAGCGCGGTTCCTAGACTTACACCCAACCTTCCCTCCTTCCTTGCTTCCATATCAAACTTACAACCGGTCAGTAAACTTCATAGGGCTTAGAAGACCATCGGTGGATATTCAGGAACGGACTTCTCGTGTGGTTAGGGAGCATTCCACCGTAGAATCATCAAAATACGATATAGAAATGGTAGAATAGCAGATATCTTCATGGGCTATCTCGAACAGACGCGACTGAGTGACGCTATCAATAAAACAACATACTACCGTCGATACGTTGATGATACTTTTGTTGTTTGTAACGACATGAGTCAGGCATCCGTATTATTTGACCGCCTATATGAGATCCACTCAAACATTAAATTCACCATGGAATACGAACACAACGATGAGTTCAATTTCCTAGATCTAAATGTAAAAATAAGAGACGATGGAACGGTCGAAAAGTCCATCTACAGAAAAGAAACTTGGACCGGACAATACCTTCACTACAACAGCTTCTGCCCTATGAGCAATAAGCGGGGATTAGTAAGGACACTGTACGACAGGGCTAGGAAGTTATGTTCGCCCAACAAGATAGAAGAAGAATTAAGCTTCGTTGAAAAATGCCTTGAGGAGAACGGGTATCCAAAAGGATTTATCCTAAAGTACAGCAAAGAAAGAGATGAGAAAGAGAAGTATCCAACAGTTGAAAAGAAGAAAGTATTCATTTGCCTCCCATACAAAGGAGAAACAGCATCGCGAAAGATTGAAAAAAGGATGAAAGGAGCAATCAAGAGATGCTTCCCTGCAGCCAATCTAGTGACACTATACAGTACTACATGCTCTATAAGCCAATCAAAACTGGATAAATACCCTGCTAATGTTACCTCCAACTGCATTTATAAATTTACGTGCACCTGCGGCAGCAAGTACATCGGAAGGACAGAAAGAAGGGCTTCTCTCCGGTTTTCAGAGCATATTCCGAGAAACTTATGCTTAAAAGGAAGCAAATATTTACAAAGTGCAATTACCAGACACCTTGTGGATACAGGCCATTTTGTTGAGATTTCCAAATCCTTCAAAATATTAAACATACAAAGGACAGCGAATCTACTACGATTTGCTGAAGCAATTGCAATCAAACGCCTCAGATCAAACTTATGCACACAGAAAGAGAGTGTAGTCAATCTCTCACTCCCTTGGTAACCATATCACTTTCATTACAGTGATTAATCATAGACACTAGTGAGATCAACTCACTAAGCAAGTTTTCAAATTGATGAACTTTGACCTTGTTGAGTTGCCATGTTGACACTGTTTATTAGATTTTTCTGTTTTCTGTCTTCTCTCACCCACCCACCCTTTTTCTTTCTTTTTTCCATAGTTTGATAGTATATAAATTGATGGTAACTTAAACTACAAAAAGTTGTAATCCTTATATTCCGGATGCGTTTATCTTATAATGCTTTCTGTATTACCTTTCAAACAATGAAGTATGAAATGTTATTAATTATAACCATTGTAATTTCAGGTAGTTTGCAGCTGATGGGAGCCTGTGAAATAGAATGATATCATTTTATACTGCAAATCTGGTCTTTCTATCTCTATCGAAATTTATCAAGGGAACCAAATGTATGAAATGGTAGAATGATAATAATAATAACAAAAGTTGTTTGTTTACAAATGAATGAGTTGACTAAACAGTTTACAAGCTCATTTTGATTGGATATGAAGTGATTATTAGTAGTAGTATTAATAGTCAGTTAAATGTTCACCTTGACCTTAGTGGTGGACACACACACACATTAATACACAAACAAACACGTGCACACAGAGTTCAAAATAATCTTTGTGTCAAACCAATCCTTAAAACTAATAGGTCATAAAAGTTACAAACGAAAATATTTTTAAAAAAATCATTTTTGTAATGAATTTGTCTTTGTTATGCATACACCTAGAAGGCAGATAGAGATAGAAATAGATAGCTGTATTTGTGCTTTGAATTGGAGAGAATCCTGTCTACTTAGAATAGAAAATGGCCAGTTACATTTATATGGTGTGTGTTTACAAATGTGTGATAGAGGAGTTCTACTGAATTTCTATCCCTACCAAGTTGAGGGATTTGATTTCATGCTTACTTTTGATGGCAATCGAGAGATCACTAACAAATTCAGTAGGTTCAACTGACTGGTTGCGACATAAAACGATGCACAGAAGTGCAGAAGTCCGAGTTGTCACAAAGGAAGACAAAGGGGATTTGAAAGAACGTTAATAAGCAGAAATGTGAGGGAGACAAAGTAGTAACAAGCGAAAGGATGAGGTTCAATGGATATGTCAGATCACAAACAGTGGATGCATCTGCACCATCGACAACGACTTCGAGCCAATATCATCAATAATTTCTAGTCACTGGTTCTCGGAATCCTGACAACCCCAAACCAGGCAGTCGACACTTCCTTACGTGGCTGGCTCAAACAAACTGTCAAAGATTTCATGGACTGATTCTAAGTGGCGAAGTTCAACAATAACGTCCCAGGAGTGCGAACGCTCTAATGACCTTGAACGCATGCTAGTCGTTGGCTAACCGCACCTGTCATTATCATAGATGAAATATCAACGCTATTCACCAACTAAGCGGCAAATTTCACTCAGATCACGTTTTTAAGTACTTTTTGGACAAAGTGGTAATAGCTCGTTAGGGTTAGTTAGGATCAGGGTCATAGTTAGCATTAGGGTTAGGTTTACGGTTAGGATAAGGGTTGTAATTAGGATTAGTGTTAGGCTTACGACTAGGGATAGATTTCGAGTTGATGTCATTTATTTCAATTTGTTTTCTTATCCACATTTTCCTGGTATGTAGTTGTCGATTCTCTTACTGAAAACCACAGTTACTCAACGGAGAGCTTTTGGGGAAGACTGCACAACAGGATAAGAGAGACAAACAGCTCATCTTTAGTCACCTCGGTGAATACACATGTACAGAAACTAGTCTAACTTAGCAACTGATACTCCTCATTATAACTGGGACGTACTTTTAAGTCATATCAGAGAAAGATACCCTGTTTAATGTGTTTTCATGCATTTCCTTGTAAATATATACGTCATTTTGTGTGCGAAAGTCACTTATTTTTATGATTGGTCGGCTGAAGGTCACCCGTGCGTTCGCATCCCCTGGGACGCTATTGTTGACCTTTGCCTTCTAAGTTTTGGTCTGACCACCACCGGCTCTTCACCAACCTGATTCTTTGTCAGCCAACATTGGTCGTCGAGGAAGGTGATAGTTAGGCATGCGTAACATATGTGCCCTAGCCATCTCAATCGATGCATTAGCTTCACAACCTCATCGTTTGGCTTTCCCTTCTTGCCTAAGACTCGACACCTAGCCTCAATATTACTAATACTATTATATCACCTGACATGGGAGATAGGTTGGGGGCACCAATGATCAAAGATAGCAGATTTATCACACCTTTCACTGTCAGTGGCTATATCTCACAGGTGTATATGAGGACGTAGCGAACTGGTGAGCAGTACAGATGTCCTTGGATCGATAGCAGGATATCACATCTACTCCAGAGATGGCATAAGTTGACACACGGCATATGAACCCGTTTTTCTCCGTGCTGAGATTTCGGAAAGGGTTAGGACTCAGTTACTCGGTACGGGACTATGAGCCATACACTTATTACATGAGAGCTGACGGTACTACTTAGTTGTCTTGATGAAGTAGGTGGAGTGAGATTTTAATCCTGAACTTATCAACCGGAAATTTGGCGCTTCAACTAATCGACTACATGTTCATGGCTTGAAGAAAAAAAAACTTGTTTACGAGTGTGAATTGCTAATTTGATCCGTAAAACTCAAGAGTCTAACATAATCCTACAATGGAACTGACTAAAACGCCTGTAAAACTCAAAATCGGAATACTAATCCCCAACTGACTAGTCACTACATGATGGATGTTCTAAGGGGAAGGCGTAGTTGGTGGGGTCTACTAAGTCAGCTGTGAAGTAGACACTCATCGATAGGATTAATTAGCGACAGCACTATATTGTTAATTGACGTAAGTTAGGAATCACACACAGATCACTAGATTCTAACCCAATGGTGGTTAAGTGGTTAACATGTTCGCTTCGTAAACTAAGGGTTATGGATGTATCGTTCTGTAGAGTCTCAAACGAGGACGAAACGGCCATCCAGTTCTCCTTCAGTTTTTTGTTTGTTTTCATCCTCTGATTGTCAGTTTATGACAGAATCCCCTAAGCAAAATTTAAAAGTTACTGACGTGATACCGACCACAACTATAATGCAGTTAGGCTGAATAATCATGATAACCAGAATGAGAAATTCCTGAATACAATCCCGGCAAAGTTAAACTTTAAGCACCACTAACTAACAATCAGTACATGACCTCGAAAGCACCAATCACGTGAAGGAGGTATTTTTGTGTTTGGAATACATTTATTTATGAAAAAAAATGCATAAAAACTGTAGAAAAATGTTACAGAGGATACCTTGCATGTGATAAAAAGATAGCTCTCAGTTTTAGGTTGGAGTATCAACAGAGTATAATTCCATTGTGGGTAAAGTTTATTTTGATAAAGTCTAATAGTGTTATGCAGTAATACCTACTGAGCAACAAAGTGTGCTCAAAACGTGATCGTCAGTAAATATTACTGCATAACACTGGGAGACTTTGTTAAAATAAATTTTACCCACAATGGAATTATACTCTACCACCACAGTGCACAAGTTCTATTCTTATATCAACAGAGTAATTTAACCACATTCTATGCATGTAATTATTTAGGTCTTCTAACCCCAACAATCTTTCCTGAACCTATCCGTAACGTGAAAATTTCCCTAAACTAACTGTAATCTAACTCGAACCAACCCTAATGTCGCCTTTATTAGGTTAACCTAACCCTAACTTGTCCTTGGCTTAAAGCGTAACTTAATCTTTCCCAAACCTAAGCTGAAACTTGCCAGATATCCCACTTAATGGCATAACACTTCGATGAGCATATTTTTTTTAATGATAATGACAGCATTATTTGCCATTGAGCGTTTCAAGGTCATTGGTGCGGTCGCACTCCATTGGTAGTTATTTAGTTAGCTAGTTAGTGGTGCTTAAAGTTTAACTTGGCCACAATTTACCCTTGAAAGAAGATATAAAAAACAAAACAAAAGTTTTACAAATAAAGACTTACCGAATTCATTAAATGTCTTAAATTTTGCACTAATTTATGTACTCCATGTCGAAGTTGTGAACGTAAATGCTTAGGCCAACATAAATTCGAATTAATTCCATCATTAGACACTACTTCAGCATTGCGATTTATTCTCAATGATGAGGATGTTGATGACGACAACGATGTATTCACACAAATATTTCGTACTAGAATACTCCATGTTTTAGTTAACTGAAGAATTTGTGTTAAACAATCGAATTCCCAAGTATTATTATTACTACTACTATTATTATTATTATTAGTAGTAGTATTAGAAGTGGTAGTCTCTTCTTTTCTGCATAAATCAATATGTTGATCAAATGGAAATGATAATAATGATGGCAAGTATATACTACCCATTGATATGATTAATTTTGATGCAAAACGTTGATGAATAAAATAATTGAACACATTGAATAATTCACTATGTCCAACAGTTAAATGTGATAAACAACGAATACCCGCTTCAATTAAATCTAATGTTGCATTCAATATTGGTGTTGTATTCAATAAATTATTATTATTATTACTATTATTTAATTTATTATCATGTAAATGATATAATTCGCTGTTTTGTTTTAATGAATAATGTTTTTTCATTGTAAAAATTGAATCTAAAGGAGAAATTAATAATTTATGGCATGAATTATTATTATGATGGCTATTATTGATCTCACTAGTTGGTGTTGTTGGGATCGATGATGTTTTCGTTGTCAGGGAAGCGGTTGAAGAAGACGCCGCTGTTACTACTCCTGATAATGGAGAAGTGGTAGGATATTTCGTTGTTTTCATTGGACTTCTTTCATGAATAGCTGTCGCTGTTGTTGAGTAATCCGCCTTTTCTTCGTCTCCATCTTCGTAATTTCTTCTTCCTCTTCGGGATTATTATCGTCACCATCACCATCAGTTTTACATTGGATAGACATATTTAATAATGCTTGACTAAGAGTTTCACACATTGTATGATAATAATTTTTTTGTCCACGTATTTCAGCATATAAAATTTGTAGGATCAGATCAATTCCATTGTGCTAAAAAAAATGGGAAGAAATAAATGCACACGAATGAAAGTCGGGGAGGCCATTTCAGTTGGGGGGAGTCTTTATGGGAGAAAAAAAATGACGAGGTAGAGGGAAAGACAGACAGTAAAAGCCTCATTTGTAACCACCTCTCAGGTGTAAACACTTTCATCAGTAAAGATTCATCTGATTCCTTGATACCTGTAAGATTACTGCTCACTCTTTATGTTCTGAGGGGAGTACAGGGCCTCAGTGATCATCATTTTCACCTGGCTTTACGACTACCCACAAGCTTTTATGGTGTCTTCGCAAGATCTCCTCCACTATGTGAACCTTAGAACCAAGCCCAACAACTCATCGTCTTCCATCATTCAGGTCTGACTCGAGGGCCTGCTTGGGATATGCTGTCACTCAATCGTCTTCTCATCTATTTTTCTTCCGGCACATTTACTAACTTGATGATATTAGATGGTTGGAGGCAATCGGCCACAGGAAGCATTGCTTGACCTCGGTTTCGTGCTTGTTGGCACTCACCAGTCAGTAAGGCGTATCTGCTACCTGGCAGGGAGGAACTCATGCCCCTTCTGAGATTCGAACCCCCTGTCACTCAGTGCTACCTGCAGTCAGAGACGTTACCACTGAGTCATTCAGGCTCGCGATTGACCTCCTGTAGGACTGTAGTGGATACTTTAATTGGAACAACACATTTAAGCGAACAATATTGTTTTCAATTAGATCTCATCAGGCTTAACTCTAATATATATAAGTTTTTTTTCCTTCACGTTCCCAGTGGACCATAAGGCTTTAAGCTAGTGGCTTGAAGTTTCTGTAGCAGTGTTTATTTTACGGGATGAAGTTGCTAGCCTCATGCCCAACCTTTCCTCTTCACCAGCATTATTTCTGGCTCAGCGAGGTAAAGGAGTGCGTCGGCCGGGGATCGAACCCCGGACCATGTGCATGGTCGGCGAGCTTCCTAACCGCTATGCCACCGACGCACATATATAAGTTTACAAGTAAAAATTCAAATTTAAACCAATCATGGTGTTTTGTCTATAGGATAATACGATGGTGAATGTAAATTAATTGGACACTAGTAACTAGTGCGATGTGTCTGGCTAGTCCTTTCTTCGGTGCAGACTGAATTCTATCAGTTAGTTTCTCGCTTAGTTCGCCAGCTGCTTGAATTCATTGTTGCTTACCCCCTTGTGGACGTCCATCTCATCTTCAGTATCTGGCAAAAAAAGGTCAGCTACTGATAAAATTCTGCAACTTGTTGGAAATACTTTCGGAGATGTACATACCTAGTCTTTGAACCACATAGAAGCGCTGATTTGATGTTAGTGTGAAACTAGAATTCATTGATGTCTCCTTATGTAGATTACCACACTTGATTCCACAGTAATGATCCTGACTGGCTTTGATATCCTCATATGTGCCACATATGACTGATACGATCCTGCTCAACGCATCCTGAAAGAGATAATGTCTTCTAGATATCTCCCATTGGTGCTTGGTGGTTTGGGCATTTCCATCACCTCTGCTCTCTCTCTCTACATTCGCCTGGATTTTTGTTTTCACTGACTCTTCTACCGACATTTTGGTTTGTACTTCTAAATCCTTAAGTTTTTGCAACATGAGATTTAAATCATCTGGAAGGTCTACATCTTCTAAGGTCTTTTTATCGATTCAACGTCTGCCTGTTTCCTCACATCTCTACAAACAAACCATTTTCCAAATTTATCCTTAGTTATTCACTCACACACTGATACGCACGACACATAATCTTCTGCTACATTTTATCTCCCTGTTTTTGGTGTTAGCATTCATTCAGACTGAATAAAATGTATCGGGAACATTTTGTGGATGGATACACACTCCGTTCTACTTGGAACTCGTTATCTGGATGATGTACTTGCATTCCCCAGTGAGTAATAATGTTCCCACTGAGGCTCGAACCCAATACTCACCGTTAGACTATTTGATGAGCTATAAGAGCCACCTCTTGTGTAACGGATGTCAACGGGAAAGTTAAAAATTGAATTAAAAATAAATATTAATCACGGCTATTCATTGCTATATATATATATATAATCTACTTTATTCCAAAACAGACAGTACTTATAATACAGAATGGAATTCTCAGCATTTGTCACAATATTGCATCTGATTTACTCAAAATATAAATAAAATTAAAAATTAAAACAAAATTAACCAGAGGAATTTGTCCACATTTACGGTATGAAGTTGAAAATATTTGAAGTACAAAACGAGAATAATAATGATAACAGTAAGTTTGTTTCAAACATTATTACCGATTCAGTTTGGAAATTTTAGCATGTTATAAATTGTAGAATCTAATGTTCTGTTGATATAGTGTGGTGAGGGAAAATACAAAATTAACAGTTATAATACAGCTTAAATGATGTTTGCACTTGTGAGAAAATAAACAAAAACAATTGAGAGGGTTATAAATATAAGAAGTACAATAACGGTAAAGCTTGACGGAATAAGGATGGAGAAAATGGTTTATTTACTAGTGCAAAGAAGGTTAGTTGGTTCATGCCTAACACTATTTTCACCACATAAAGTACGTGCCAAATATGGTATAGTGCAATCTTCATACTTAGACGTACGTGAATAAAGTCTTCTGAAAAAAACTTCTTGTTTTACCTGAGGAGATACAAGATTGGAGCTGCGGGTAGAGTGGGTGCTCACAGTCTGACAAAATTCCTTTAGCGAATTTGTTGCATGAAATCAAGTGCCTATCAATGACGATGTCAACGATATGGCCCAATAGGATACCACTCGTCCTACTGACAGTCAGTCTTCAGAGTTCTACGAAGATGACATAGTCTTTTTTAAGCAATCCAGGAAAGAATAAGCAAGGGTGAACAGTAAAGAAGAATAGGTAAGATGCATGAGTTGACAAACTGTAAGAGGAAAGGTTCAGTTATGCCTGATTGCCTTAACTTCTTGACATAAAAACTCAGACAAAATATTCTTTTAGAAATCGCTAAGATATGGGAAGACCAAGATAGATCAGAAGAAAAAATTAATCCAAGATACTTAACTTCAGACTTGATTTCTATATCATCACTATCATCAATTTTGCAACGGTCATAGGAATTAACAGCTTCATTTAACTTTCTTTTACATCGGAAACTGAAATTAACAGTCTAACATTTGGAAGGATTTAGTTTAAGACCATTAGACGAAGAACATTTGCTAATTCCTGATAGAAAGTTGTTTATCTTAGTGCAGTCTAGTGGGGAGTTAACAGACATTGAAATAGTTAGGTCGTCTGTATACTTAACAAAGTTCATTTCATCATCAGAGTGAGGCAAGTCATACAAGAAGAAAGAAAACAGAAGAGGAGAAAGGATAGCGCCTTAAGGAACACCAGCCTCAGTAAGCAATAAAGTGGACGACTTCCCCTGACATATAGTGTACTGCTTTTTTCCTGAGAAATAAGAATGCAGCCATTTGGCAACTCAACACTCACTTTGAGTTTCAGCAAGCTTATTTAACAAAATACCCTTAGTTACTGAGTCGAAAGCAGATGTGTAATCTAGGAAGGTGCAGTGAACAAATTTAGCTCCTTTCTCTAAACTGGAGACAATGTTATTGACAATTATTTAATTTGATACCAGTGTTATATAAATTAAAAATACCTAGGTAGGTCATTAGTGCGTCGGTGGTATAGCGGTTAGGACGCTCGCCGACCATGCACATGGTCCGGGGTTCGATCCCCAGTAGACGCACTTACCAGAAATAATGTTGGTAAAGAGGAAAGGTTGGACATGAGGCTAGCAACCCCATCCCGTAAAATAAACACTGCTACAGAAAATTCAAGCCACTAGCTTGAAGCCATATGTTCCACTGGGGAACGTGAAGGGAAAAAAAGGTAGTTCGCGAAATATACCCATTAAGACATTGAAATAAGAACAAATTAGTTCAGCGAAGAGTCTCTTTTCGGCGAATTCATTCACTTAGCTGTACAGTTGCAAATATATATACAATTATTTTGTGTGTGTGTGTGTGTGTGTGTAAATTAGGTTTGTCAAAATCAAAATAACAGTTAGTGTGGGTTGTTGATTATATCATCAAAATAATGAAGAAGTTAAAATGTGTGATTAGTAATCAAAGTTGTAACTAAGTGGGGTGAAGATTGGTAAGATGTGAGTAGGGTTACGTAATATAGACATGTTTAGAAAGATTAGATGCTAGTGAAGGAGTTTGGAGACAATTATGAAAATAAACTAGACAATAGGTGAAAAGATTGAATGGGTTAGTTACTAAAAAATTGTTATACGAAAATTGCAAAAAAGAAATTTGATAACAAAATGTTGATGACAGATAAACTTGAAATTAAACCCACGGTAGTAGGAGGGGATGGAGAAGTTTCTTCTGTGTGCATAACTCAGGCTTTTCTATCCAAATCGCTAAGGCTTCGGCAATACAAAGTATACGGAAGCTTGTCGACTTTGGAAGGCTTCTTTTGACTTTATAGATGACTTTGAACGACTTCTCCTTGCAAATCGAATGACCAGTGTTGAGTATATGCTCAATAAGGGCGCTCCTTATTGCTCCGTTGTTACCTTTCCGTAGCCAGGCGGGATAGTGTTCTTGAACTCTTTTAGATAAAACACGCATCGAACGACCTATATACCTCGCTCCGCAAGAGCAGGTGAATTGGTAGATACACATGGAAGTGGAAGTTGTATTGCTGAAGCCTTAGCGATTTGGATAGAAAAGCCTGAGTTATGCACACAGAAGAAACTTCTCCATCCCCTCCTACTACCGTGGGTTTAATTTCAAGTTTATCTGTCATCAACATTGTGTTATCAAATTTTTGCAATTTTTCGTATAACAATTTTCTTTTCACCTATTATCTAGTTTATTTTCATAATTGTCTCCAAACTCCTTCACTAGCATCTAATCTTTCTAAACATGTCTATATTACGTAACCCTACTCACATCTTACCAATCTTCACCCCACTTAGTTACAACTTTGATTACTAATCACACATTTTAACTTCTTCATTATTTTGATGATATAATCAACAACCCACACTAACTGTTATTTTGATTTTGACAAACCTAATTTACACACACACACACACACAAAATAATTGTATATATATTTGCAACTGTACAGCTAAGTGAATGAATTCGCCGAAAAAAAAGGCAGGTCATTAGAGAGGAATTTTTTCCTCATAGTTGTACAATTAATTAAATAGTATTTGTGAAAGATTACAAGGAACATGCTATTAAAGGTCAAAGGTTAAATAATGTCAACGACATACATGATCGATAATTCATGTCATTGAAAAGAAGAAAAAAGCGTTTCACCTGATTCTTAAAATGATGACCACTGAAATGATTCTCACTGACAATGACATCGTGTACTAGATTCTCTCAGCATCAGTGTATTTCTATGAACAATTATATTTAATAAAAAGCACATGGTGCGATGACTGAATATCTTGTGGACGCCGGGTCACACTATCGACCAAAGGACGTGTGTACTGTGCACCAGTTCGCTACGTCCTCCTGTATGCCTGTGAGATGTAGCCACTGACAGTGAAAGGTGTGATAAATCTGCTATCTTTGATCATTGGTGCCTCCAACCTATCTCTCATGTTAGGTGATATAATAGTATGAGTAATATTGAGGTTAGGTGTCGAGTGTTAGGCAAGAAGGGAAAGCCAAACGATGAGGTTGTGAAGCTAGGGCACAGATGTTACGCATTCCTAACTATCACCTTCCTCGACGGGCAATGATGACTGACAAAGAATCAGGTTGGTGAAGAGCTAGTGGTGGTCAGACCAAAACTTAGAAGGCAAAGGTCAACAATAGCGTCCCAGGGGATGCGAACGCACGAGTGACCTTCAGCCGACCAATCATAAAAATAAGTGACTTTCGCACACAAAATGACGTGTATTTACAAGGAAATGCATGAAAACACATTAAACAGGGTATCTTTCTCTGACATGACTTATAAGTACGTCCCAGTTATAATGAAGAGTACCAGTCGCTAAGTTAGACTAGTTTCTCCACATGTATTCACAAGGTGAGCTGTTTGCGTGAATCGTTTATCGATCTTATCCTGTTGTGCAGTCTCCCCCAAAAGCCCTCGGTTAAGCTACTATGGTTTCCAGTAAGAGAATCGACGACTACATACCAGGAAAATGTGGATAAGGAAATAAATTGAAATAAATGACATCAACTCGAAATATATCCCTAGTCGTAACCCTAACACTGATCCTAATTACAACCCTTATCCTAACCCTAATGCTAATTTTAACCCTCATATTACCTTAACCTTAATCCTAACCCTAACGAGCTATTAACACATTGTCCAAAAAGTACTTAAAAACGTGATTTGAGTGAAATTTGCCGCTTAGTCGGTGAATAGTGTTGATATTTCCTCTATGATAATGACAGGTGAGGTCAGCCAACGACTAGCATGCGTTCAAGGTCATTAGAGCGTTCGCACTCCTGGGACGTTATTGTTGAACTTCGCCACTTAGAATCAGTCCATGAAATCGTTGACAGTTCGTTTGAGCCAGCCACGTATGGAAGTGTCGACTGCCTGGTTTGGGGTTCTCAGGATTCTGAGAACCAGTGACTAGAGATTATTGATGATATTAGCTCGAAGTCGTTGTCGATGGTGCAGATGCATCCACTGTTTGTGATCTGACATATCCATTAAGCCCTATTCTTTTCGCTTGTTACTATTTTGTCTTCCTCACATTTCTGCTTTTTATCGTTCTTTCAAGTCTCTTTTGTCTTCCTTTGTGACAACTCGGACTTCTGTGCATCGTTTTATGTCGCAACCAGTCAGTCGAACCGACTGATTTTGTTAGTGATCTCTCGATTGCCATCAAAAACGAGACATGAAACCAAATCACTGAACTTGCTGTGGGCCGAAATTCAGTAGAACTCCCCTATCACACATACGTAAACACATACCATATAAATGTGACTGGCCATTTTCTATTCTAAGTAGACAGGATTCTCTCCAATTCAAAGCACAAATACGGCTATCTATTTCTATCTCTATCTGCCTTCTAGGTGTATATATGACAAAGAAATTTCATTACCGAAATTATTTTTATTTTTCGTGCTCGAGAATATCTCCCAGTATGGCTAAGTAAAGGTGTAGTGAAAACCATTAACAGTTCGATATTGGCCACTGGTAAGAGCCAGCGTTGAAGAATCCTTCTCTATAATCTACCGGGTGCCTAATAAATTGCCAAAATCATCAACGAAGCACCGCATGCTCCAAACAGTAGAGGCTATTGCAATTCGCCTCAAACAACCAGTGCTCTGTGTTCAAAAGAAGCAAGTCCAGCTACTACTGCCCTGGCCGGCCTTCAGTAGAGATTATAAATTGGTGAATTTGTAATATTATCTTTCCTAATTTTTCTGACATTCAGTTTATTGTTATGCTGATGCTATTGAACTGTAATCTATCGATATTATTATTGATTCGATGTTATTTAAACAACATTAATGTTGTTCATAACACTAATTCATTCATTCATTCACTATAATGTATATATAACTGTAGAACCTGATGATGAAGAGGTTATCGAAAAGAGTATTCTTTGTTCAGTATCCATTGTTTTGAAAATTTTAATGGGCATTTTTAATCATTTAATCCCGGTGGGTGCGTACTGCTGAAGAGTCCCAAACTAGGACGAAACAACTGTCCAGTACTCCCAGGTTTTCCAATGGTTCTCTAACTGATGTCAGCTCATGATGAAATCCTGTAACTTGAAATTGTAACTTATAACTTTTATGACCTAATAGTTTTAAGGATTAGTTTGACAAAGATTTTGAACTCTGTGTGCGCGTGTTTGTATGTATATGTGTTCACTAAGGAGATATGGGTCAAATTTCGTGCTCAATGGCCTAGATGCATTCACTCTTTGTAATTTCTCATATCCATTTTAATCCTAATGTTTCTTTATGTTAGAATTTTTTCTTCCTCAATTTTTTGCTAATTCGTAAAACATAACTAATCCTTACAAACCAAACTATAGAAAATTATTCTGATGCTCGCTAGTGACTCGCTACAGGTTGGAGCTTCCTGCAATTCTAGTGAGAAGTCGTGACCAGTGAGATCCAATTAGATGTCAAGTGTGTAGATGGATGTCCCACCAACGACAATAGTTGGGGTCGCGCTAAAATCACGAATTGGTAGAAGTTAGAATTCATGAGCCATTGAATCGGGTCCCAGTGGCTGAATGGTATACGAGCTTGCCTTGTAACCGGAAGGTCCTGGGTTCGAATCCCAGTGGGTGCGTACTGCCGATGATTCCCAAAACTAGGATGAAACAGCAGCTGTCCAGTACTCCCTGGTTTTCAATGGTTCTCTAACTGATATCAGTCCGTGATCAACTCGTAAAATTATAGCTATGTCGTGCGTGAATTGGCAGAAGTTAGATTTCATGGGAGGCCTGGCCATTGCATCAGTCAGGTCCCAGTGGTTGACGAATGGTCTATGAGGTAGCTCACCTTGTAACCAGAAGATCGTGGGTTCAAACCCCTGTGGTGGGTGCGTACTGCTGAAGAGTCAGTTCCAAACTAGGTTGACGAAACAGTTGGCTGTCCAGTACTCCCTGTGGCTGGTTTTCCAATGGTTCTCTAACTGATGTCAGCTCATGATGAAATCCTCCAACCAAATCAAACTAAATCCCTACAAAAACCAATAACTTGAAAAATCTTTGTTTATCAAATCTACACGTAACGCCTGAAGTAGGAGTGATGAAACGCCATTATTCGAGATATGAAAAATATTACTGTGGTGAGAGCTGGCTGCTAGCCAAAGTCGGTAGACAGTAATTGACGTCAATGTTTATGTCCCCAATATTGGTGGTGGTGAGAAAATGATGAGAACAAAGGCTTTGCGTAGGCGCATACAGTTAGCATATGGATGATCTGACACAGCCACAAAGAGATGCAAGGTTAACTTTCTGTGAGAAACAACCACCAATCAAAAGACTGTATTTTCTGCTAACAATAATCTACAATAATGTACATTAAAATCTATAAATATGTGTTGATTTTCCTTAATAAACGATCTGTTGCCTGGCCCTTGTCTTCTGTTGTTACATTACTAAGAATAAAATCAATGTATAAGAAAATAGTGGAACTATATACAACAAGGTTTGAAAGTTATATAAGCATCTTGATATGCTTATGAGCAACAAACTGTACTCGAAACATTGTAAGTATCACTGTGTGCCTTTATCAAATAAAATTAGATTATAATCGATTTTTACTCTAACACAGTGCTATTCTTCACACATATCTCAAGTGTTGATTTGAAGTTTCCTCCTGAACTGACTTCTGTTAGAGAACCACTAAAAACAACCCAGGGAGTATTGGACAGATGTTTGTCTTCGTCGGAGACTCTTCAGAAGTATGCAGCCAGTAAGCTGAATGGTCAGCGAGCTCACTTTGCAGCCTGAACATCCTACTCTCAAGGATGTTGTCCAGTACTCCGTGGAGTTTGTGATCAAACTTGACATTGTATACTTCTATAAATGCCTAAATTAAAACCCAACGAAATTTCATGAAACTTCCTACATGAAGAAGTGGGATTTTCCAACCAGCAGTTTCTGGATTCACCTCATAGTGTAAAGGAGGGGAAAAAAATTCCGGTGAGGCTAAAATCGGAAGAGTAGTTAGGTTGTTGACTGACTGACTGGTTTCTGCATTGAACTTTGCACCAGTGTTCAACAGTTCAAGTCGCCACACTTCCTCCTTGCACCACACAAAAAGGAGAAGAAAGTAAAAAGAAATGCAAAATAGATACTGTAAACAGAGATATAACTCTAGAGTAACTAATTCATACGAGATAAAAAAAATAAACTAAATGACATTCAACTAGAGAATGATGAAACAATGTTTAGTTTTGATATATAACTAGTCTTTATACTAATATACCAATCAATATGGCCTTAGAAGCAGTTAAAAAGGAGCTAACTGCAGATCCCGAAATCACTCATAGGACGAAGCTGTCCACTGAGGAAATAATTTTAGGAATTCAGTTATACCCCACATCTACTGTCTTTAAATTCCAGGACAGGATATATAGGCAAATAGATGGTGTAGCAACGGGATGGATCACCAATATCTCCAATCGCAGCAGATATCTTTATGGACAGCTGGGAAAATATTGCTCTTAATACATTTAATCCTACTCCAAAAGTATCGTGGAAATATGTGGATGACACTTTCACATTGTTGAAAACAGAACATATCTCTAGCTTCTTGACACATATAAACTCACTAGTAGAGGGAATAAAATTCACATTTGAATCGAAAAATGAACAAGGAGGATTAGCTATGTTAGATTGTAAAATAAAACGAATAGAAGAAGGTACATTGCACACTAGCGTTTTTATAAAAAGATAACGCATTCTAATATTGGATATTTAGACTTAAATTCATCTCATCCATTATCTGTCTGTAAAGGCAGGTTTAGTTAGGTGTCTAACAAACCGAGCAATAGCACTAAGTAGTACAAAAAGAGACCTAAATGATTAAATGAAACAGATAGAAGAGACGTTGGTGTTGAATAACTATTCTATAAAATTCATTAGGAAGATCGAAAAAGGCCAAAAGCAAAATAAAAATAATTGTGAAACTAGTAATAATAACATAAATAAGAGAGAATATAAGTCATCTACAGTTATACCATATAAAGAGGGGACATCTGAGACCCTACGTAGGATTCTAAATGAAGCAGGAATTAGGGTGGCATTCAAACCTACAAATTTACTCAGACAGGACAAGCTCTGTAGGCTAAAAGACCCGATGGACCCAATCAAACAAAATAATATAATTTACAAAATACCTTCCAATGACTGAGGGTGTGGTCAACTACATAGGTCAAACTAGTAGGTCAGGGGTAGTCAGATTGTCAGAACATAAGAATTTAGCTAAGGTAAGAATGGTTGACCCCACCAGAGAAGATAAGTAATTTAGAAAAAAGCTCAGTAATTGCACTTCACGCAATAACACACAACCACACAATAGGGTGGGAGAGGGTTAAGATTCTAAGAAGTGATCTATGTAGGTGAAGCACGAGAGAGATTGATTACTGAATCCTGCCTGGTTCATTGAATCTACACCCAACACATGCAACAGAAATGACTCAATGCAAATACCAGAAATATGGAAGATATTATTACCACCAGTCAGTCAAATCACAGGAGGATAATAAATAATCTCAAAATTCTATTTCAATTCACAAACATTGTGACATTCTAACAAGTTACTTGTTTTGACTACAAAAACACTCGTCTTATTTCCCATCTGATTGTATTTGATTGATAACACTCATATTATTATTTCTGAATGTACATTATCTTATGTTGATTTTTATTCAAATGTCTAATCATCAATTTCACTCATGTATATAAATGAAGTAAGTTGTGTGAGTGAGTGACTTGATATGATTATGAGCAGTAATTATTTGTGTTCGAAAAGTGGTCATCAGTTAACATTACTGTATAACACTTCACTGTGTGACTTATCAAAATAAAATCTTATCCATAATGGAGTTATACTCTACCGCAGTGCCCAAGTTTTATACTTATATCAATAATAGAGATATAAGGCAAAAAGAATAGTAATATCGAAGAACAATATAGTTTCATTGGGAATTATAAGTCACAAGGAATGGATGCATCTGCGCCAGCCATCATTGAGAACGACGATTTTGAGCCATATCACCAATTGTCTCCAACCTTCATTGGTGTTTACCATCCCGAGAACCCCAACCAATAAGTCTACATCTTCCTACGTAACTTAAACTAACTGTTGTGGATTTCATTGACTGATGAAGCCATGTTTTGGTTTGACCATCGCTAGCTAGCTCTTTTCCAACCTGACGCTATATCAGCTACCATCGCCCGTCGAGGAAGGCGATGGCTAGGCTAGGCTAGGCATGCGTAACACATGTCCTAACCATCTCAGTCAATGTAACTTCACAACCTCGTCGATTGATTTCCCCTCCTTACCTAGCACTCACTAGACCGATGCCTAAACCTCAATACTGCTCACCCTATTATACCACTTAACACACACGGGAGATAGAACGCAGGCACCTATGATCAAAGACAGCTAACCAGGCTTTTCATGTCTTCCACTTTCAATGGCCATGTCTCACTTACAGCCAGCCATAAAGGAGGAGGGAGTGGACTGCTGAGCACAACACAATTGCATCAGTTTACGCAACAACAACAACAATGACAACCGGGAGATCAATGAACAGCTGCTTCAGTCTAGTTTGAAACCAGTCGACCGTATTAATATGTACACCCAATGGCAACATGCTCAATCAAGCAAACAAAAAGTTGAAAGATTTTATCCTGATCATCCAGTAATAACTAAAATTTTATTTGAAGCGAAAAATGATGTTAGAAAAAAAACGGTATTTTTGTTTGAAAATAGATTAGTTTTAAAGGCATAATAGGCTATTGAGTTAATCACAACATTAATTTAACCTTCAAAATGCCGATAGGCAGAATAGTTTTCAATAAAATACATAATATGGAGGATTTCAACATGAGCTGAAATCAGTTAGAGAACCACTGGAAAACCATCTGGGAGTACTGGACAACCAGCCGTTTCATCCCAGTTTGGGACTCTTCATCAGTACGCACCCACCACAGAGTGTTCGAACCCAGGATCTTCTGGTTACAAGGCGAGCTTGTAGACCATTGAGCCACTGGGACCCGATCCAATGGTCCTTGAATTCTAACTTCTGCCAATTCGCGCATGACATAGCACGACCGTTTCGCAATGTCTTCTTCGATAAGTTACTGCCTCATCTTCAACCTGCTGTACCCTACTGATGCGTACTGATGAAGAGTCCCAAACTAGGACGAAACAGCCAGCTGTTCAGTACTTCCAGGTTGTTTTCCAATGGTTCTCTAACTGATGTCAGCTCATAATGAAATCCTCCATGCAATCAAACAAAATCCCTACAAAAGCAATACCTGAAAATACATAATACATTTATTCCCCTTAATGAATTTGAATAAAGCAAGAAGAACAACAGTGGTTTTTGTAGAATAAATTGGTACCATCCTTTGTGTATTTCGTTGGCTTCTCATCAACTCAGCTGCTTGCTTACAGGTCAAAGTCATTATTAAGTATATCTACAGAAGCCATCTCCATCAAGCGCCTAAAACCTGATTTATGCGTTCAGAAAGAAGCAGTTATCAGTCTTTTTTTGCCCTGTCTGGTAACTGGATGCTTTCATCCTCTCTTTTATCTGATTACGTAATGTCGAAAGTTTCTATTGTGTATGACCATTATTGTTCAGAATAGTGTTTAATATTAATATATATATATATTTCCGAACATCACCCTGTGGTTAAGTAAAGGACAAACAAAATCTATTCATAGCGCTATTCTATCTCATCTTGTGGATACAAAACACAAGATTGATGTGAACGAGGCGGCTTTCAAAGTCATCTCTACCGCATACCAACAAATCTTAACTTCGCCTTAAGAGTTCGTTTACTAAATATTGCTGAGGCTGACTGTTGGGATCCACATTAAGAAGCCTAATTTATGTGTCCAAAAGAAGTTAGTTCAGAAATTGTCCTTACCCCGCTGGCCATCTAGGTTTGAATGATCCTCAATTTTTGTGGAAATTTCCTTAATTTTAGTTGATATTCTATTTGCTATTATATTATTATTATCATAATTTAAGCATCTTTAATGAACTGTGATTAATTCCATTGATCTTACTTTACAAATCGATATTATTTAAAAAACACTAATATTGTTATTGACTACTATTCTAGAATATTCTATGTATATAAACATATGTATATATAATTGTAGAGCGAGAAGAGGAAATTATCGAAAGGGGGATATTCTTTACTCAATTATTTTGTGTTTTATGTTAAAATTGTTTCTGTAGATATACTTAATAATTAATGCCTTTGGCCTGCAAGCAGCTGATGAGAAGCCAACGAAATAAACATAGGATGGTACCATTTTATTCTACAAAAACCACTGTTGTTGTTCTTGCTTTATTCAAATACATAACACACTTATTGAAATTTGAATGCATAATTCACTGAGTTATAGTTCAATTTTTACCAGTTCTACATTTAATTAACAAGTGTATGAGATTATTTACCGACATTTGTGATTTAACGGTGATATATATATATATATATATATATATATATTATCAGCTTTATTTCGACATATGTACTCCATGGGTGGATGCCTCAGTATTACGAGGATTAATAATCGCTAATTATTTTGTTATTGGTCGTTAACAGTAGAAATCCAGGGGACGCCTGTCTCTTCCTATTTGGGGCTCATCAACTGGATGCACCAACATTCTCAGTGAGTGATTTTCTCACTTACCTAGACTCGAACGCAGAACCCATTGTTTCAAACACTAAAGCGTTAACAAAGACTGAACATTTTGTTTCCACTATAGTTTGAAATAACTTAAAAATGGACACACATTTGTGTTTAAGAAAACCACAAGTAACTATCAGTTACTTATAGCTACGAAAGGGCAGCGCTTTATAAACTACTTGACAATACTACGCGAGCCCGCAAACACTATAATTCGTTTAAAAGAATTACGAAACTGTAGATTACAACTGGAAACTTGGTTTTAGTTTAGTTATTATTCAAATGTCTTGTCAAGGTACTGGGCTATAAGTCATACTTATTGTGTAGGCTAATGATACTATCTAGCTGCCCAGGCAGAGGTTGGTGAAGCGGGACTCGAACCTCTGACCCATTAACTGCAGGTCGAGTGTTTAAGCCAATGAACTACATCTCTGAAACAAGCGAAAATTACTTTTTGATGTAGAACTCCCTGTGAATGGTTAATTTATTTATTGGGGTCCTTATTCAAAAAAAAAACTGTTTCTATTTGAACATTCAAACAGTCATATTTAATAAAATCAATAGTTCTCAACTAAAACAGTGAGTAATTTTGCAGCTTAAACTTGTCTCATCTATACTATCGTTGATTTATCCAGTTTTATTTTATCAGAGAAAAAACTATTAATGACTGAGTCGTATCATTTCATTCATTCATTCCTCGACATTACTGACTGTATAGCTTATAAGGAGAGACGACCGTCTACTCGAATGGCTAGATGCCTATACAGATGATTTCAGCACAAAGAATTAAAAATCCTCAGGTATTCAGCAACAAAAATATCATTTTTTATTACGGATGTCATTAGGATACAGTTGTAAAGTACTTGTCAACTTAGGTTAACTACAGTTATCATATGAATGTAAGGGAATTATACCTCTGTCTGACTTCGACATCCGCTCGTAAGTCATTTTATTTTATTATTTTATTCCTTTACGTTCCCAGTGGAGCATAGGGCTTCAAGCTACAGCTTTGAAGTTTCGGTAGCACCGGCACTTATTTTTACGGAATGAGGTTGCTAGCCGCATGCTTAACCTCTCCTCTTTACTAGCTAGCGAGGTAAAGGAGTGCGTCGGTGGCCGGGGATCGAACCCCAGAACTAAATGCGTCGTTGACGAGCATTCTACTGCTGTGCTACCGACGCATTTTATTAGTTAAAAGTTTTATTATTATTGTCATCACTCTCATCGCAAAGTCCTTAATATTTCCACATTCTTTATCCGGTTAATAACTATTTTTGTTGCCATAGCGATGTATTTGAACTCTAAGCCCTTCGAATTAAGCTGTCAACTTAATGTCTTTACTTCACCGATTATATCCTGCCTTTAAATAGCTACGGTTAGTACACTGTGATTTGTTTGTGACATGATTTTGCTCATATTACATGTCATACATAACAGAGTGTGTGTGAGGGATAAGGAGAGAAGTTAACTGAAATTTAATGAATACATTGAATCCTGTTTCAGCTACATTTGTTGCTTGTTTTAAGCACCTTGGTGTTTAGTGATGCTTTAGTTATGAAACGGTATCACTCGGTATTATACAATAAAACCTTACTCAATAGCTAGAGAAAAGTATGAACGCACATGGTTATTGATGTATTTAAATCTTGTACTGCGACTAATCAATAGCATCCCTAAGGGAATTTATGTGACCTGCTTTTTATCACAAATAAAACCGTAAGACCTATTAGGAAAAGTAGGTTCTTAGCCGAAATTTCTGACCAAGCAGCTTTGAAATACATCAGAATTATGTGTATGAACGCGCCGCATCAGTAACATAACACCACTTGGAGTATAAATATATGCTATTAATAAATACAGGAATAGGATGAATTTTCCTAACTTACTGTGATTGGATACTTTATTAAAACTATGAAAATTAAACCGCGAGGTACTAATTCCAATTAGTTTTTCTCATTCATATAAACCAAAAATAACCGAGGGCTCAGATGACAGTAAACCAGCCTGTTACACGTTTTATCGATAAATGACATGAACAGACTGCTAAAAAATTAACACATAAAAATGATCGAATTTGGAAACCTTTTCCTTATCAGTCGTATCTGTCATCTGATTGTCTTAATAGGATGGAAGGATGTAGGTTTAAGCCAGTTATCCAAAATATAGCTCAAATATATCTCAGCTCCATTCAACCAGCATTAAAAAAGACACTGGCGAGGAAGTTAAGCTTGATGATTCCCAAGTACTGATCTGTATTGTGGGTAGATACATGAAGGTAATACCAAAGAGGGGCCCCAATAACTTCCAGAATCTTATAAAAATAAATAAAAATTTTACCAAAAATTGTATAGGGATAGTAAAAGTTCGATAAACTGGCAACATAACCGCTGTGGAGTAAATGTGAAAGCCTTCATTCTTAGCAAGGTCTAAAAAAGCTACTTAAATTTTTTAGGCCACTCAGGTATTAAAGCGAAAAATAAAAATATATGGAGATTGAAAAGTAACGATATTCATAGGCAGAAAAATGAAACCTAATGAAAGTCATAAATGAGTAAACCATATCTGATGCTGAAAAACAGATTACTTATGTTTTTGAAATTGAAAACGTTAATCCTAGACAAAGCTGTTATTTTAAGCTCAGTGTTAAATGTATAACATCCTCATAGTAAATGTGGCCAGAAACATCTTTAAGGGAAATTCAAAGTAAAAATTAAAAGAAATTAACTCACTCGGACAACATAGCACTTTGCAGCATTATTTCTACATGTTAAATTGGCTAATGTTCCGAGAATGCACCGGAAAACGGAGCAGTCATCTCGATTATTGAAAGAATAATGCTTTACGCAACTGTCACCATAGGTACTGGATTTCAGTAGAGAAAGTAATTGCCTCACAATATTAACAGATACATCCGAAGTAATTTTATCTACAGCAATATCAGAAAGGTTCCTCATCGTCCAAAGTACATTTGCAACTACACGTGACGACTGGCATCCTAAACAATGCGAGAAGAAACATAGGAAAGGGTCTTGAGCTATTATTTCACACTTAACCGGAATCCAGGCAGACAGAACCCGAAGAAGTCTAGTAGCTGTCCACAAAACCTTTTCATAAGTTGACACTGTGATTAGTGTTAGAAGAGAAGATAACCCCCCTTGTTCCTTGAAAGATCGTTTAGTACTTTCATGTCCATATGCCAATATATACAAACAGTCACAAAGAACTGCTGAAAATTTCGGGTTGATGCTTTTCTCGGAGTTTATGGATGACTTCCGCAAGCTTGACATATCCAACCCACTGTGCTCCACGGAATAATTTAGAAGATTAATTAAGCGGTTTGAAATGCATGTCCGATGAATAAAACTTTTGGCTGATTCATGACTTAGTAGCACATTATGTAAAGCGGTGACACAAAAATATAACACTGATTCAAACGGAAAAAGGAGTAGTCCATTTATGATATCAAGTCCTCCTCTATGCAGTATCATATTTATTCCTTCTGGACATTGTGAAAAGTAGTTTATTATACCACTCATACAATGAATAACATCTACATACTTGCTGGAGGAAGGACAAAACACTGGAATTTTTATGTTTAATAGAATATCCGGACATATCTGACTGATGAAAGGTGCATATCCATTTTTGCATAAGTGAAACAAATACGTAGATGCGTTAAGGACGATATCAATATCTTTATCGGAGAGACAGTGAATGGCTTGAATTACAGTAAAGGAATGTGCTTGATAAAAAGGAGTAAGGTCGAAGTATATGTCCTCTGTATCATCTGGATGCTCAGGATCCCAAGCTGACCATGTGCTACATGATGGGGGTGTTGTTACACTAACTCCAGAGTCTGAATTATACAGAGATGAAGATTCGCTGCCACTACTACTGAAATCTGCTTCAAAATCCATTACCAATTCGCCTTCTGAAGAGAGGGCCATATTTTGAAATGGATTCATCAACGTTCGACATGGATTAACACGATGAACTCAGAACTTATATTGAATGTCGGCCAAGGTCAAGTAATTTAAATCAGAGTGGTTAAACACAACTGTACTAGACGTTACATTATGTGTTATTTAACGACTATTATGCATTTTTAAAGCCAAAATAAGCGAAAATGATTTGTAGTTATCTTTTTATTGGCAAAAGAGTTCTGTATCTTTGGCAGATTCCTAGATGGTCCATAACTAAACCATCTTACTGAAATCTCGAAGGCTGTAGAATGTTTTATATTTTTCTGAGAAGGCGTTTGTGGATTCTGGTGAAGCTGCGAATATGCTGTGATTAACGTCATATCTTTGTTTTTGAGGAAGAATGATAAAATGACAAGAGAAACAGTTTCAACTCAACATGCAAATATTAGGAGCGAGGTTTTATAGGGACGTTTTTGTATTTGCAATCAAATATTTATATCAAACGACGGTTGTATATCGTCGGCGGACAATAAATCAGGCAATCTGTACGCTGTCCTCTTATGGTTCATTTGATTTAATTTGGCGAATTGACGTTTGTGGTTTGTTCTGAGACCGCCTAACTCCTGGAATTGTCAGTTGCCGTCTTAAAAGGTAGTCCTCTGAACAAATTAAAAATGAGCTTGGGCTGTAGGCAGATGAAAATCAGTCAAGATAAGGATAAATTAAATGAGATGGAATATAATATGGTACAGGAGGGGGGTAGCAATGGGGATAGTGGAATTACTTTACGGCCCCAGATAACTGATTGATCTATAACTGTTCACCACTTAACTTGCTTTATTTATTTTATTAATACTTTGCTTAGAAAGTTGCCTACTCTCTATTTTGTAGTCACTTTCCGTGAGTGAAACTGGAGACAGACCGTGGAGTACTGCTAGGATTACTCCACGCAAACCCAACTGCATATGTTATGCAGAAAACATCAGTGAAACATTATGCTTCGTGCACAGGTAGTTGAGAGATTTAGAACCAGAACTCACCTGAAAGCTATATTTAGTATAATTTGGGCATTCTTCGTTATGTCATTTCAGCAAAACGCCCAAGAATTAATACGGCAGTCACCGAATTAGGTTTCGTTATCAATACTGATAAAAAGACATTTGATCAAAGCGGACTAATCAGAGACATCTCAGACACCGGAAAAAAATTTCAAAAAATACACAAAGCATGATAGAAACATGCTGAACTCAATCAACACTAGTGATCTTTAGGAAAATGCAAAGAATTATATCCGTTAGGGGGTCGCAGAGGAAGGCATCCAGACTTCGTCAGGCGACTCCCAGCCACCAGGTGAGAGTTAAAGAGGCTAAGATGTCATCTGTTTGTGTGGCTAAACCTCAGCTTTAGCAGCTTATATGTCAGACAACAATCAGGAGCATTATTCATATTTAGCGCCCACAAAAATTCAGCTTAGGGCTCCCAGGGAGTTTAACTAATGAGTCTCCTAGAAGCTCTCCTCTCAGGTTTTTTATGTCAAGGCCAACTTCTCACGGATGAGACAAAATTTGTCGCCAGTCTCTCTGTCCACGAAGTACTCTGGGAAACCAATTAGTTAAGCTGTTTGAACTACTTCGAGGTGGCTCCAAGTTGATTCCGACTAGAAATAACCTCACGATTGTTTTTCGGCCATTTATCCTGGGCTCTGGACACACTAACCTCTGACTGTTTAGCCTGGCACACCTTAGCCAGGCGGCCAGATTGTTTTAAACACCGCCCCAACCGCCGAAGGGATAATATAACACTTAAGACTGCTGAAACGTGTACTTATTAGTGGTGATCTGAATAGATTGTTAAGATACACGATCGTACGAAAACAGAGCTGCCGAGCTCTTGTCCTTTGAGAATCCAGTTGTCCCTCTATTGTTCATATCTACACAGATAAACAAACTGACTGCTGAAGGTCCGATTAATTTGGCGAAATTCTCTGATCCCCTACAGTACCACTCATTGACCATAATGGTGTTCAAGGAGATTTCTCAATAGCAGTATGATACCCTGATACAAATGGAGATTTTGAAGGGAGTCAAATTATAACACACTTAGCTATAAGGAGTCCATAAGGTGTGTAATTTTGATGGGAAAATTCCGGGCGAAGTAGCGGAGGAAAATTGCAAACTCACCCCTAAAAATGTGCACTAACCAGTATCCTTGAGAAAATGAAATAGTCAAAGACCGTGTAGTTTAAGTCGTAGATGTTAACTTCTGAACATTTATTTGACAGACAACTCAGTTTTATAGAAGGGGAGAAAACACATTTATTCAGGGACGACCCATGTGCTACACGGCATCTTAGCGATTACCTCTTTGTTGGACCTAGACTTGGTAGGGATTCACAATATCAGGGTAAACGGAGGTTATATAAAATAATCAAAGAGTGCGTCACAGTTGTTGCGAATGCTACAATATACAGCTATTTGGCGTTAAAGTTTGGTCTGATTCCTATTTGGAAAGGTTGTGTTAATTTCCTGTAAGCTTTTATAAGGTGGATCAATTATTATAGTGGCAACTAGGCGGACACAGGATTAGTGTATAATCTGTGGTTGCTGGTTTGATTCAGTTAATTGTTTCTACTTTATTAACTCAATAACTGTGGAGCATTCGTAAACACGACCAGGAGTAAGTAGAGGTTCCTCATAAGAAGGCCACAGTCCTTTCCTGATATCGCCTACTCTGTTAGAACGGAGTGTGCGAGTCTCAGAGTGCAACCTAACCTGCTGTTTTTGTGTTGAATAACAAGTTACCTTTTGCTGAAGTTACATCATTTTCCAGTTAGCTGGACGATGAATTGTGATATATTTATGCCTGTTGAATCATTTGAGGGGACCGATTCACTCACTGAATTAATTTAGTAAAGTGAGCAAGCTGAGCGGGCTTACCCTTCCAACCTTCCTTTATAGTGATGTCTAATGCTTTGGAGGATTCACGAATTCACCTGGTCCCTTTCAAAAGAAGTAACGATTCCCAATGCATAGTAGCAGTATCACAGGTAGATGCCCACTTCATTCAGATTTCTCCTTTTGTGCCTTCGGGGAGATTTTCATTTTTCTGTAAAATTTTCCAACAACCCATTCGCTGCCACGGGACATAGAGTCATGTAGACGTTGTTCACCTTTCAGGACTCCCGCTTATTCTCGAAATAGAGTTGGTTAAAATTGGGATCCTTTATTCTGTGTATCTGTAGACGGTACATAATAATCTGCTTTGTTTTAAAAGTAGTACTGATAATGCTGCAGGGAATTTTCATCATTTGTAGCAATATTGCATATAATTCACTCAAAATAATAATAAGATTAACCACAGGAATTCGTCCACATCTACAGTAGAAGTAATGTCAAAAATGTGCAAAGTATAGAATGAGGAAATAATAATAATAACAATGGTAACAGTAACAGTGGTTATGTATCAGGCAATAATGTCGATACAGTATGGAAATATTTAGCATGTTACAGAGCATTGAATCTTACTTTCTGATGATGTAGAATGGTGAGGGGTAAAACAAAAATAGTGACTTTTCACAGACCTTAGACGATCTTAGCACTCATGAATAATAATTAAAAGAAATGAGAAGACAATAAATAAAGGGAGAACAATAACAGTAAAGCTTGGTGGCATAAGCATAAAGAAAATTGTGCACTTACTAGCGGAAATAAAGTTTGCTAGTTCTAGCCCGACACTTTGCATCACATAAAATACGTGCCAAATATGGTATCATGGGATTTTAAAACTTAGACGGGGTCTCACAAAGTCTTTTATGTGATAGTAATATGATACTCGACGGCATATTAAAACTAAGGCAATGTTTTCCGCGGACATGTCATTTAGTGGTGAAGTGATGGGCCATCTAATTATTCTGCCTATCTGCGTAAGAATGCACGTGAAGCCTCTTGGTGGTGGCCTCAGTCCAACAATAGTTGTGTGGCCTTAATGGAGGCGTTTATCTGACAGATGGAATTTCTGTAGTCGTTTGGTAGTTTATCTAGGCACTCTTAAGCATTGATACTGGCAGCATTCTCGAGGCCATTTCCGAGTGTTAGAGTTTGTTCTCGCCCTCATGAGGCGATTACTGGAATGTTTGACAGCACATACTCCCAGATAAGACAACGAGCGTGAGTGTTCAAATGAATTTCTGCGACAAGTTCATGTAACAAACGGACGGTGGAAACTAGTAGACACATCACGAACTGTTGTTGTATCATGAAATGGAATTCATATGTCCTTCGTTTGTAGTGAAAACTTCATTTTCCTTGCTAAGTGTTCCACATGGTTTTGTCACAGTTTAGCCATACAGCTGGCTAATGTCGCCACAGAAAAGTGAATTTGCGGCGAACAAGATATTTGTGGTGAATTATTAAGTATATTCTGCCTGCCTCACCTCTTTTGCAGTGTCTATCTAACGAAGTAGTAAACCCATAGCAAAGCGGTTTTTGGACGGGAAGATGATGGAATCACGACCTTGTAAAAAATTGCTTAATTACTGCACCGCCAGATATATTTACCAAACGTGTTGCAATGAGTTTGGGCAGGTTACTTTTATTTGAAAGGATGGCAAGGGAAGTAACTTAGTCATTTACCGTTTATTGTATTCCACCTGCTACATCTAAAAGTAATGTTGCTGGAGAAAATGCCAAAACTTCATTCAGAGAAATTACCGGGATGTGACGGTATAACGTCAGGGATTCTCAAACTGTAAGCTGCGAATCTACTCCCGCCTCCCACTAATCTGCCATTTCTAGATGACTAGTAGCTATACCGCTTTTAAAGGAGATATTACAAGAACCCTAAGTGTCATAGACCAGTTAAACAGTTGCCACCAACATCCAGGACATTGGCCAGTTTGTTTGACTACCATATTAGAGAGTAAGTCACGCACCTTTTTGAAAATTTACCCGTACCCTTATTTCCTGTGTTAAGCAGGGCTACAGTGATCGGGAAGAGATTTTTTCTGCTCTGGAATCTCTCAAGTTGTAGTAACTTCCAGAAACATTGAGAAGTGTGCTCCAAGGAGTCAAGAAACTATTACAAGCTACTGTGTCCCTGTGGGACACAGAAATGCCAAATGTTAACGGACGAAGTGATTAAGGAATTATTGTAAGGAATAATTTGAAAACAACTACAAACTGCAATGCAGTCACAGCCAAGGCTTTTCGAACGGAATGAGCACTTCGAAGGGCTTTCGGACGATCAGATGAGTCAAGGTTCAAAGTACCGTACACAACATTTGTAAGGCCTCATCTGAAATACTGCATAAGAGCGGTGAGTTCATGATTCAATGAGGAGGCACGTAATTTGGAAAAAGTACAGAGAGCAGGAACCAAATGAGTCATTGGCAACTCACACCTTCCTAATGATAAGAGGATGGGGCATTTAAATCAGTCCATTATCATACTGAAGGAGAAGCGGTGACTTGGCTTTAGCATACCGTATATTAAATCGTGATTAAGATATTGAAATTTCGGCCAAAAGGCTGACTCAACAGTTAATCAACCGGTTTACCTCTCAAAGTCATACTAAGCTCCAAAGAAGAGAGGGATGCTATTCCTAGGAACTCTCAAACTCCTAAAGGATCACACATATACGTCCGTGCTGACTTATGCCTAGCAAACAGCGTCAAAAGACAGTCTGCAGCTCTATAATCAAGCGGACGACACCGAAGAGGGTTGTCAAGGTTTGAAGTTTAATGATCCTGAAACCTCTGTGAGTAGGCCGCGGAAGCACCAAAATGAAATGATAGTTTGCTACACAAGTGTCTGCAACCTGTAGCACAAATAAGCCGAGGTGGGTTATATGACGGACTCCAGGAATCCAGATGTAATTATCAACACGGAGACATGGCTCACACCCTATGTCACCGATAACGAAGTTAACCTGTCAAACTTCGAAGTGCATAGGGTGGACCGACGGAGCCGCAAGGAGGTGGCGTAGTCATCTACTTCAAGAAATCCTTAGCCATCCATAGCGTTGAGGCACTCGCTCACGAAAGTGAATCGCGCGAACTTCTACGCTACAGAATTAAATGAATAGGCCAAGATATTGACCTCATTGCCATATACCGCAGTCCTGACTGCAGTGCAGACGACTTCCTAATAGAGAAGCTAGGCTCCTGAACATCGAAATGTCGAAGTCTCGCAGACGGCGACTTCAACCCGTAACATTTACTGTACAAGCCTCACGACGACATCTTCAGACAACTCCTTTGATCATAAACTTCTGGAATCTAGCATTTCGGTAGCTTTAGTTCAACATGTCATTAAGCCCATGCGCTATGACTCGCGGCACTCCTCTTCAACTCTGGACCTATTGTTCTCACATGGTGGGGATGTGGATGTCATACAACATCTTCCTCCTTTGTGAAGAAGTGACCACGCTGTGCTCACTTTAAAGTTCGCAGCATCAGTATCATGGGCCAAAAGCCCAGCTCGGCAGCCAACTCAGTGAACTGGTACATAAACCCAGAGTCCCAAGTAGGAGCCGCATGGAACCATTTTAAACAACTTTATGCCCAAGTAACTGAACCTTTTATCACTTAGTCTGTCCCAGAGGGTCGGAAACATTGCCCCTTGGATAAACCGAGAGATTCGTCAGTTGCTCAGAAGTTAACACAAATGTTGGAACCTGTTTGGCACACTTGAGGCTTTCGAGAACAGAAAATTATACAAAACAGCTAGGAACAAAGCCATTGCAGAAATCCGCCAATCAAGGATGAAGTACGAAATGCATCTGTCTCAAAATGCAACTGTACAACCTTGGAAAATTTTTTCGTACATGAACTTCAGGAATAGGAGATCCAGTGGTGCCCTAAGCCTGACGATGACACAAACGAAGAAGACCGAGAAAAAGCAGAAGCCATGGCAAACTACCTCTCCCAAGTCATCACACAGGAATCGTCACTCTTCAAATGATCAACTCCGGCTGCACCAGAGGAACATGGGGTAGATTCCGTTGACATCGACCAAGACACCAAGCTCCTCAAGGAGCTATCAGCTCACATAGCCAGCCCACTGACAAAGAATCTTCAAGCCATCTCTCCTAAATGGAGTGTTACCGCATGGGGGAAAGAGTCCAGAGTAACCCTCATCCACAAAAAGGGATCAAGACAAAGCCCTTCAAACTGCAGGCTTGTTAGTCTCACAAGCACTCTAATCAAGCCAATGGAAAGAATCACCAAGAAAAGTATCATGGCATATCTGGGAAACAACAATTTTTTATCCAGAGCACAGCATAGCCTCCAAAGAAACCTCTCATGCCTGTCAAATCTCTCCACTGCAAGCGAAAGCTAGGTCAAATCAAGGGACAACAGAAGACCCGTTGACGTCGTCTTCGTAGACTTCAGCAAAGCCTTCGATAAAGTTCCCCACAAAGACTACTCATGAAGTTGGGAAGTCTTGGTATCAAAGGCAGCCTACTAAACTGGCTTAGGGAATTCCTCATAGATAGGAGGCTGAGGGTTAGGATCAACTCAAAACTCTCCTCATGGATAGCAGTGTGTATTGGAGTGCCACAAGGCACGGTACTCGGGCATCTTCTATTAATTTTGTATATCAGTGAGTTATCTCTGTTCACTGATTCCCCTATGGCTCTATATGCGCATGAATTAAAAATCTGGAAAGAGCTGAAGGGCGACAGTTATATGCTCACGTTGCAAGAAGACCTCAATAAATTATCAGCGTGGTCCAGAGAATGGATGCTTCGAATCAATGTAGCGAAATGTGCAACCATGAGCATCGGACACGCAAGCATCAGCTCCTACGAATTAGAGGCAATAACACTCCCATCATTTCAGACTCATTTGGATTTAGGTGTCATAGTTAGTCACGATTTAAAAGGTACAACACAGTGTCGCACGGTGACTGAACGTAGTTTGAAATCTTTATGGCGATTCTCAGAGCCTTTAATAGAATCACCAGAGATATGTTGACTTGCTTATATGCATCTCTGGTGAGGTCTAGACTGGCAAACTGTATCCAGGCAGCCAGTCCTTGTCTTAAAAGGGACTCACATTCTAGAAAGGGTCCAAAGGAAGGCAACACATATGATTCTCGGCATGACTAATTTACCACACAAGGAAAGACTAGACAGTTTAAATCTCTTCTCCCTATCATACCGTAGGCAGAGAGATTTACTTACAATGCTAAAAATTTTTAATAATGACTGCGGACATGATCTATTCTCTCTTTTCATTCCCACCAGATTGGAAAACCGTAGAGGACATAGCAGGAGAGTTCAAAAGCCAAGAAGAAATCAGATTGTTGTTGAGTACTGATTCTCACACAGAGTCATAAATCCTTGGAACCGACTCCCAGAAGAAGTGGTGTCTGCAACCTCAACTGATTCATTTAAGAAGGGTTTGGACAACCACAGAAATTTACTAGAAAAGGATTAGCATGGGCTGCAAGCCTTCTATCTTCAAACAATAAATCAGAAAACCTGAGATCTGTGGGCTTTTCAAATTAGACGTTACTTCTTGCCTTCTGGTTAGCACTGTGTGTTTCTGGACAGCTTTTGGTAGTAAAATTGCCAAAAAGAGACTGTAGGCACTATCTTTAAAATTTTGGTAATTGTTGTAGCCAACCAGACACCAAAGTGCCGAGAAACAAATACTTTCGTTTGTACTAATCTTATATGATTTCAGTAAATCATCTTAAAACTGATGATATCATCTAATGTTAGAAGGACTCAAATGAGAAGTTTACTTGTAATTGATGATTTTTTGTCAAGAGAATTTTGGAAGTTTACCATTTTTCATATGCATCCTATGTGGTTGGGTACAATGTCATATGACGATGCGGTTAAGGTGTTAACAAAATAGTTAGCTATCTGGCACATATATTTTTTCAGTTATATCAATTGATAATCATACCAGATGCCTCTGGGCTTACCAGCACTTTGGCCAAGTTCCTGACCTTAAAAAATTTTGTAAACTTGATATCAATAAGGTTCTATTTTACATCCGAAACTATAGTTATAAATTGCCCTCAAATGTTTTTAGTTAAAATTAATGTATCACTGTTTAGTGTACGAAATGAACTAACTAAGATGGATTTGGTCAACACATCTTCAGTTATCAACACTAGTAAGTCGATGGAAGTTTAAACTATTCTTACTAGCCATGTAAGTGAGCTGCAGGCACGATAAAAGACACTTTAACCCAAGTAATCGTAATTAGTTGTTGGGTGTGATGTGTACTTATGACACCATTTTCGTTTAGACTTAACATAAGACAGATACATCTTGGTTCCTCTGACTAAAACCAGGTTCCAATCTAAGTTATTTCTATTCATCAGATTCAGATTTATTGGTTGCGGATAGAAGGCTTGGAGCCTATGCTAATCTTTTTCTAGTAAATTTCTGTGCTTTTCCAAACCCTTCTTAAATGAATCAGTTAAGGTTGCAGACACCACTTCTTCTGGGAGTCGGTTCCAAGGATTTATGACTCCGTGTGAGAACCAGTACTCAACAACAGTATGATTTCTTCTTGACTTTTGAACTCTTCTGCTATATCCTCTAAGGTGTTCCGACCTGTTGGGCAGGAAAAGAGAGAAAAGGTCAGGTCCATAGTCACTATTTAAAATTTTAAACATTGTGATTAAATTTCCTCTCTGCCTACGGTATGACAGGGAGAAGAGATTTAAACCGTCTAGTCACTAAAATTCAGCAGTGTTTTCTACTCAAAAAGAAAAATCAATTCTTAGTGCCAAAAAACACTCTATGGGTGCTTATCATCTCGATATTGGTAACTGGCGTAATCACTTATGGTGCTTGACCGAGTTTCAGACGTTTCCATCCTCATCCCTTAGAAGTCTCAGTCACTTTGTTGATGTATGCTCTCACGTCCGTACACCACTTTATTGTAGTTTTTGGTTTGTATACTGCCATACCTTTTTAATTTTCTGTGAGTTTCAACCCTGCTGACTTATCAGGTGTACAATTTTCGCTTTTACTTACTTTATGATAGCGTTTTTATCTGCATGACGGAAGATGAGAGCCCTCTCACTTGTTGCTCGAAAAGCCTCCTTTAATCTCAGTGTATTATTATATAAGCCCAAAAATCTTCTGTCAACTACACATTTTGGATTTGAAACAGTACCAGTAGAAGATAAACAGTCGAAAGGTAACATGAAAGTCACCTTTTTATTATTTTTTTTTTTAAACACAGTAAATCATGTATTCGAGAATGTAGCTAAAAAATATGATTTAATGAATGATGTGATGAGTTTTGGTGTGCATAGATTCTGGAAAGATTGTTTTGTCAGTCAGATTATGCCAACAAATAATTTGAAGTGTTTAGATGTTGCAGGTGGAACAGGTTTGTTGAAATCATTTATATGGTTTTTTAGTTACAATATTTGCTTATAGGTGATATTGCCTTTAGAATCATGAAATATGCCAAGTGTATTAATGTATCCGAGAACTCTGAGTTGAATCCGCCTATTATGGGACCTGAAGTAACAGTTTGTGATATTAATCCGTCGATGATGGAAGTTGGGAAACTGCGCGCAGAAGAATTGGGTTTTAAAAATAGTATGTTTACTATTCCTAATACAGTTATTTCCATTAATTTATTATTAAGTACAGTGGGTTGAGGGGAATGCTGAAAATCTTCCATTTGATGATAATTCATTTGATGTATACACTATCGCGTTTGGTATACGTAACTGCACGTATATTGATAAGGTAGGTTTGCTTATTATTTCTTCAAAGCTTTTAGTAGGTTGTTGCAGAGGCTCATCGTGTTCTTCGCCCTTGGGGTCGATTTTATTGCTTGGAATTCAGTAAAGTTGAAAACAGCATATTTAGAAGGTTAGTCGTCTTTTTGTTTTGTTGAGTGCATTTTTCCAATATGTATGTGTGAACGTCACGCTCAGCTGTAGTTATGGAGCGTTTTGGCCACTTCATTTGTTTGGGAGGTTGCATCTGCCTTAATAGACTGTTTGCTAACGGAATCTCGACAGGGATATAAAAGGCTGGTGTGGCGTTTACTGACCTGCGTCATCTCTGGCATACACATGATTTTCCACTATCGATCAAAGGACATGTGTACTGCTCAGTAGTTCAGTTAGTTTAAGCCACGTAGGAAGGTGTGCGAAGAACAAAACAGTTTCATTGGGTAATATAAGTCACAAGGAGTGGATGCATCTGCGCCATTGGGAGCGATTTTGAGCCATGTCACCAATTGTTTCCAACCATTGGTTTTTACCTTCCGGAGGACCCCAACCATGAAGTCTACACCTTCTTACGTAGCTTAGACTAACTGTTGTAGATTTCATTGACTGGTGCCATGTTTTGGTTTGACCGCCGCTAGCTCTTTTCCAGCCTGACCCTATATCAGCTAACATTGCTCTTCGAGGAAGGCGATGACTAGGCATACGTAACACATGTCCTAACCATCTCAGTCGATGTAATTTCACAGCCTCGTCGATTGATTTCCCCTCCTTACCTAGCACTCGACGCCTAACCTCAATATTGCTCACCTTATTATACCACTTCACACGGGAGATAGAACGCAGACACCTATGATCAAAGACAACTAGCTAGCCTTTTCATGTCTTCCACTCTCAATGGCCAGGTCTCACAGCCATAAAGGAGGACGGAGCAGACTGATAAGCAGTACACCCGCCCTTTGGTCGATAGCCAGCTGGATGTATATATAGTATAATGCTAACGCTGTTTTAAAAAAAATATTTTTCGTAAACTGGGACTATGTAGAGCTTAAAGGTAACATCTAAAAGTCGTAATAATATAACAATCTGTGGCTCATTTGTTTAAACACTCGACTTCCATTCAGAGGGTCACGGGCTCGAACTTCGCTCCATCTAGAGAGATTTTGGCAGCCAGGTAGCATTGTAACGACAGAAGACAATAGTCAGGCAACAGATCGTTTATTGAGCAAAACCAACAGATATTTATAGATTTTTATGTACATTATTATTGGCAGAGAAACACCGTCTTCTGATTGGTTGTTTTCTTACTGCTTTTTGAAGATCAGACCATACATCTGCGAATCGCATCCACCCACGCAAAGTCTGCTGTGATCGGTTGTTGAGTTCCTCGAGGTTAAACTTTTTATTGTTTTTTCTCAAGACCAGGAGATTTGGGACGTAAACACACTGACGTAAATTGCGCTGTCTACCAATTTTGGCTAGCAGACAGCTCTCACTACAGTATCACTAGCCCTCACAACTGGTTGAGAGTAATGCAGTGACATATAAATTGTCATTCTGACAAACTAACATACAACTTATAATTATTATTATTGTTATTTCTTATTCCAGTATATATGACGCTTATTCAATGCAAATGATTCCTGTTATTGGACAACTTGTTGCAGGCGATTGGAATTCATATAAATACTTAGTTGAAAGTATTCGTAAATTTCCGGATCAAAGTGAATTTGCTGAAATAATTGAACAATCAGGATTTACCGGTGTTGACTGGATAAATTACTCAGATGGTATTGTTGCTGTTCATAAAGGTTTCAAAATTCCGTCCAACAATTAATATATATATATATATATCTGTATTATGGACATGTGTAATTCTGTTTACAGGACATATTGAATTACATTATTGTAGATAGATTATTTTTTTACTTTCTTTTTTCCTACAAAAATATACAAAAGCTAGAAAAAGAATTGATTATATTGATTTTGCAGGTTCTCATTAAAATTTGGTTGATGTGACTGATTAATACGTGCGTGTTGGTGGCACAGCGATAGAATGCTCACCAATCACGCCTCATGCAATCCGGGATTCGATCCCCGGCCAGCAGATGCACTCCTTTACCTCGTTAAGCCAGATGATTGTAGGACTTAGTGGCTCAAGGATTATTGAAATGAATGTTATACTACTTTCATGTAACGCCTCCTGTAATTTTGCTGCATTGGATTTGTTTTGTTTTTTCTCAAATGGGCTGCTATCCAAGCGGGTTTTAGGCCAGGTAGAGGGTGCATAGATCATATCTTCACTCTCCGACAGATCCTAGAACATAGACACACTTTTAGGCGTCCAACAATTGCCATATTTCTTGACTTGAAGGCGGCCTTCGACTCCGTGGATCGAGAGGTACTATGGCAATGTTTGACTGTGAAGGGAGTGCCAAGAAAGTACATTGCACTAATCAAGGCACTCTACTCAAACTCACGTAGCTGTGTAAGGGCTTATGGGGAATTGTCATCTGAATTGATAACAACCAGTGGTGTCCGTCAAGGATGTCCACTTTCCCCTTTTCTGTTTAACTTCATCATAGATATGCTAATGGAAGTATCCTTAACTGAACTTAACGACTTAGGAATCGACTTGTTACCAGGGAATAGTCTTATAGACTTAGAATATGCAGATGACATAGTCCTGTTAGGGGGGGATGCTGACAAAATGCTGAATCTTCTGAACACCTTGAGCAGCAATCTTCGTATATTTGGCATGCGATTCGCCCCTGTAAAATGTAAGATGCTGCTACAGGACTGGACTTCGTCAACTCCTAGCTTAGGATAGTGATAGGGAGTGAAGTTATACAACATGTTGACCACTTCATCTATTTGGGAAGTTGTATCAGCATCAACGGACTGATTGGTGACGAAATCTCAGCACGGATCCAAAAAGCTCGGTCTACTTTCGATAACTTACACCGTCTCTGGCGTAGGCGTGACATCAGGCTATCAACCAAGGGACGTGTGTACTGCTCAACAGTTCGCTCCGTCCTTCTCTATGGCTCTGAAACATGCCCAATACGAGTTGAAGACATGAAAAGGTTGTCTGTTTTTGACCACAGATGTTTACGATCTCTTTCTCGCGTTAGGTGGTATAATAAGGTAAGTAATGTTGACGTTAGGCGTAGAGTGTTGGGCAAAGAGGGAAAATCGATCGAAGAGGCTATAAAGTTGCATAGATTGAGATGGCTAGGTCACGTGGTGCGCATGCCTAACCATCGCCTCCCCCGACGGACGGGCATTACTAGCTGATATAGGTGTTGTTGGTTAGAAAATAGTAAGTGGTGGCTAAACAAAAACATGGCCTCATCAATCCATGAAATCCTTGACAATTAAACTGAGTCAGGTAGGGAGGGAGATGCAGTCTTCCGGGTTGGGGCCCGCCCTCGGGACTCTAAGAATCAATGGCTGGAGACAGACAATAGGTGACATGGCTGAAAATCGTTGTCAATGGCTTACGCAGATGTATTCAGTCTCTTGTGTAATCTTTCATATTCCTTTCTACCACTACTCATTCTGTTTCACTCTTATACTTGTCAAAACTCTATTGATTCTCTTCACTCATCTTCTTGTCTACCTTTGTGTTCTATTTGGAACGTGGCAACTGGAACTGCTGCACTTCGGTGCCAAGTTCTATGTTGAATCCAGACAGACAGACAGCTATCCAATTCCTTCTATCTAGGGAGTTGTGGGTTTGTTAATCCTGAATGCTTTTTTAAAGTTATAGAGAGAGAGGATCATTGAAAACCAAATAGAACGGGAAATTTGTTTCCTCTTGGTTAGGAACTCTTCATCAGTATGCCACCGTCATAATGGCACCGTGAGTTGAACCCAGGACATTCAAGCTATGAAGTGAGCTACTGGAATGGAGTCCAATGGTCCGTAAGTACTAATATGTGTTGATTCGCGATAATATATAGCGCCAGTGCAATTGGTGGGTGTCTGTCTTCACCATTCGACTCACTGGACCCCATTTTTCATGACTTTTCCTCTCCAAACTTCCAGGAATTCCGCATCCGGTTGTCAGTCACTAGTGGAAACAAGTTAGATCTTATGTACTATTGATTCCGTGGTTCAATGATCAACGAACTGGTCTCATAGCCTGAAGGTCCTGGGTGCGATCCTCAGTGGACTGCTGAAGAATCCCAGACTAGGATGAAAGGATTGTTCAATACCATCAAATTGATGTCATTTCGTGATTAAACTTGTGATCTGAGTTAAGTGTGTTTCCATGGTAATCTGATTTAGTATACAGTAATGTTACCAGTAATCTCTGAACACCTCTAAACTGTTCTAAAGTTTATACAAAACCTAATTAATTTGATTTTATTTCTCAACAAATAGAAATTCAATGAACAGACATTTGGGAGAGCTTGAAAATTATTCCTTAAGGACTGGACTGTCCTACGTTATAATTCAAGTAATTCAACAATATTTTCATTGGACACTAACTAGTGTCTTGCGTCTAGTCCTTTGCTTGGTGTAGACCGAATCCTATCAGTCGAGTTTGCAATGTGGCCATCATGCTAGGTGGATGTCCATCACGGTGTGTACTCTAATAACAAGAATTCAGCAATATACTAGAAGGATACTACTAAATGAAGCAAAAGAGGCCTTATTAACCTTACGAGGGAAAACGTGCGAACAGAATACTACAGAAACGTGTGTGAAGTAGAGTCTGTTTACGTCTCAGACCCAGTTTTCAGAAAAAAAATCCAAGTCACGTCAGTACTACCTAAACTTAATTTTGCAAACATACTTTAGGTACTCATAAGTAGTATAAAAATAACATTAAAATAAAATTCAAAAGATGATGTCATTATTGTTGTTGTAATACGAATACGCTTACAATAGTACAGTCTTTCACAATATTCTGGTTATATGTGACAAAAGGATGGATTAAACTCCCCGTCATTCTAGTAGGTCAGGTGGTCTGGGATAGACTAGGAGATGGGTGGTATCCATTATTCTGTGTTCATAAAGTTAGAAATAGGCTTTGCCTTCTGCTGACACTTAGTGAATGATACACTTTTTCCTAGTACTATTATTATTATTCATTTTTTTGCATTCCGAATGGAACTTAGGGTTTTGGCTGCGTGCCCCATTGTACTGGCTTTCAGCTGGCTGCACAACCTCTTCATATGATCTCCTTCATGTCATCCTCAGATGCCCAACTCTTCACTCCCCATTCTCGTTTCAACTGGGGACTACTTCTTATGTTAAAGTGAAGACAACGGCTAGTGTTGAATTGTTCCACAATAGGATCTAGTAGCTACATGGGCTACTGGTTCGAGTCCTACAGCGGTCGAGACTTTTCTTTCACCTTCAGTCATTATCTTTATTAGATTATTTATCATAGGTAGAAGTCGTGACCAGTGAGGTCTAGAAGGTTGGGTGTGAGGATAACTACTCTCCAATGACACTGGTTGCCAGTGGCGCTGTAAATTTTGAATCCATAAAAGTTGGGATTTATAGTCCGGTCATTGGATTTCGTCTCAATGGCTGAATGGTCAGTGGGCTCACATTGTAGCCTGAAGGTCCTGTGTTAGACCTCCGGTGTGATCATTTGTGTATGTATACTGATGAAGAGTCCAATACTCCCTGATGTTAATCCATGATCACACATGAAATCAATCAGTCAGATTCCTGAAAATCAACACTTGAGAGTAATATTCATAAACTGTATACACCTATTTATTAGTTCCCTGTGTTATTATTATTCCCTTGGGTTCCGAGTAGAACATATGGCTTCAACAACACATCTCCACTTTCTTCTGTTTTCCGCCATCCTCTTCAGCTGGGTCCAAGGTTGTCCTTAATCTCTCATTTCCTCCTCACCACACGATCTCCTCAGTGTCATGCTCGAAGTGACAACCCACTCGAGCAGTGGCCTGGAGCGCGATGTCATCCGATGGCCTCCTCAACGTATTTTCTCCTACATATTTGATGAGCAATCGGCTCTTGCCTGTTGGTTTGTTCCACTGCAGAGTTTCTTGTTGCTAATTCTTTCTGGCCGATCGCCGGCCATTCGACCTTCAGTATGGAGCCAGCGAAGTGTGCAGTTGTTGACAAAAGTCTGCAGTGCCTTGTTGGAAATCCTCCTTGTGACGCGCTGGTCAAGTTTCTGACCCATATAGAAGAAGTGACTGATTTGACATTGGTGTTGAAAATCCGAATCTTGTTGTTTATGCTGCGTCGGAGTGCGGAAGATTTCCAAACCGATTTCAGATTGATGAAGGTCTGCCTTGCATTTCCGATTCCGACTGGCTTCGACATCATCCGTTCCACTGGCCTGTGGTTGAAACAATGCTTCTTAGATAAGTGAAGGAAGTAACCTCGTCCAACTTTCCCCCTTTGATTGTGATTGGTGCTACTGTTTGGTTGGTTGGTTGGTTATCTTCATCACCTCTGCTTCTCTATGTTCATCACCTGGAGTCCTATCTCCATTGGCTGCTTCTTCAGCCAGTTTGTTGGTTTTCGCCTGCCTTCAAGTCTTCGAGTTTGTGTAACATTAAACATAAATCATCCACACGCGTGAAATCCAGATCTTCTAGGGTCTTCTTATCAGTCAGTCCAACGTATTCCTGTCTTCTCACTTCCAACACACGGTGTGTCACAATAATTCAGTCCACCACAATTAGGAATATCATCGTCAGGCAGTCAGCCAGCCTTTTCTTACTCCTCTCTTCACTTCAAAGGCTTCTTCGTTGTGGATCGCCTGACACGTCGCAGACATTGTCATAACCTATCCTGTAGCTAAGCTGGTTCCCGTCCATCGAACAGCATGCTCTTTGGTGCAGTCAAAAGTCGACAGATACCCTTCTCATGTTAACTCCAACTCTGTATACAAATTTACATGTATCTGCGGGAGCAGTTACATTGGGAGAACAGAAGGAAGATGGGCACACCTCCGATTTTCTGAACATGTGCCGAAAAGCCTACATCTCAAGGGAACAAACTCTTATAATAGCGCTATTACCAGACATCTCCTCGATACGGGTCATGAGGTGGAAATCCGAATCTTTAAAAATTTTTTGAGTCTTGACTAGTGCTCGTTTATAGCTATTTGTTTCTATGATTTGTTACCTAATTTATTAGTCACTCAGCATCTTACGCATCTCTCGTCTTTATTACGTAACTCCTTTACCATTGTATGCATACATTTATTTTGTTTAAACTTGAACTGCCTGTGTAAAAACTATATAAGCGCAATTTTCTGAGCACTGTTCACTAATTGTGGAACCTTCTGTCAACTGACATCATGAAAGCAAAATTTGCAAGTATGTTAAAACTTTTCTGTACATACACCTAATGATAATTTCTTTAGTCTGTAAGCAAGCAGCTGAGCTGATGAGAAGCCAACGAAATAACCAAAAGGATGGTACCATCTTCTTATTCTGCACAAACCACCACTGTTGTTGTTCTTGCTTTATTCAAATTCATCAAGAGGGAATAAATGCTTAACTAATATTAACTTTGTTTTTTAGTCTTAAAAGAATTTAACACAATTATTTTTTCAATAAATATTTCAATATACACTATTTAAGCTGTTGTTTTATTTCTTGAATATTTGGCAAATATGTTGCACTTTTAACACATTGGACCATTGAACATTGACAGTATTGTAAACAGTACACATTTTAGGCGCGCGCGCGCCATACGCACACACAAACACATTTAAACTTACCTACATCCAAATTGGACTAAATAATAACGCGTAGTGAGAGGCAAAATCAAAAAAGAGAGATATTTATTCTGTGTTTCTTTTTCCAAAAAAAAAAGAATTATGAAACCATAAATCATCCGTTTACTGTCTTGTACAAGGAATAAAAAAGAATTTAAACATACTGCTGCTTTATACAATATGATTTTTTAGCGAATGGTATAAAATGAGAATTTGTAGAAGAGAATGTCAATTACCAGTTCAGACAACGAATTAATTCATCAGGTTAAGTTGGATTTCTGGTGTAAAACTGTTTGCTGTTATTGATGTTGTAGTTGCTGTTATTTCTTGTGGATCTCAAATTCTGTTCCCGTGTCCATCTGAGTGCACATATCAGTGGAAAGGTAATTAATAGCACTATGTTCAAGGGAATATAGAGAAGGCGGAGGTAATGGAGATAACCAACTAACAAGAACAACTATCAGTCACTGTCGATGCGAGAAATTTGAAAGAGGTCATTTTCTTCCATATTAGTTTGTTTATTAGATGTATCACACACAGTGATGAAACAGTATTATTACTTACTGGATGACAACGTTTCGAACACTATTTATTACTGTTCATAATCATTTCATCAATTCTAACCAACCACACGACTTCGAAACTTCAGTTTTATAGTTTTCTTGGCTCGCTCCTATTTGTCGTCGTAGACATGGTAGTATAATTTTCCAGATATCTGGGTGAACAGGTGTTGAATCATTCCTATTGAATGTATATGCAGTTGAATCGATAAACAAAGCTCCCGTTGTCAATCTCTCCCTCCACCCTGTTAGTTGAATTAGATTTTAAAACTGTCATCTTATCTCATCCGCCCTATTGTATAGTTATGTGTAATTGCATGTAGTGAGTGCTATAGGCGAACTATTCTCTAGATTTCTAATCTTATTCGGGTCAACCAATCTAGGTTTTTATGCTCGGCTGGTTTGACTGCCCCTGTTCTACTAGTTTGACCTATGTATATGACCTGAAAATCATTGCAGCAGCAGGGTATTAGACAAACTAAATTGTTTTGAAGGCTCCACAGGATCCTTTAACCGACAAAGCTTGTTTCTAATTGAGTTTGTGGGTGGTTTGAATGCCAGCCACTTTTATTCTTACCTTGTTGAAAATTCTGCGTAAGGTTTCCGAGGTTCCTTTCTTGTATGGAACCACTACTGATGATTTAGATTCCTTATTGTTGGTGTTGTCTTGTGCATGTTTGACATGCATATCGTCATTAATATTACTGTTATCATTATTATTATCACTATCACTTATATCATTATTTATTTTATTTGGGCATTTCCCTACATACTTTCTGACTAATTTATCAGGATAATTATTAAGTTTCAAAGCTTCTCTTATATGCCTCACTTCCTGTCTTAGATTTTCCTTGGTACTACTTAGTTTTTGTGCTCTGCCATTTAAATATTTCACCAATCCTATTTTCACTGACATCTGGATGGGATGATGGGAAGTCCAAATATCGGTTTGAATGTGTGGGTTTCCTGTAAACACTAATGTGTTTAACTTCCCATCTTCTTTCCTTTTTGCGTTGCAATCTAACGTTGAAAGCTCCACTTCGTGACTTTCCAATTCATAAGTGAAGGCAATTCAATTCACTTATGAATTGGAAAATCAGGAAGGGGAGCTCCCAATGTTAGATTGCAACGCAAAAAGGAAAGAAGATGGGAAGTTAAACACATTAGTGTTTACAGGAAACCCACACATTCAAACCGATATTTGGACTTCCCATCATCCCATCCAGATGTCAGTGAAAATAGGATTGGTGAAATATTTAAATGGCAGAGCACAAAAACTAAGTAGTACCAAGGAAAATCTAAGACAGGAAGTGAGGCATATAAGAGAAGTCTTGAAACTTAATAATTATCCTGATAAATTAGTCAGAAAGTATGTAGGGAAATGTAAAAATAAAATAAATAATGATAGTAGTGATAGTGATAATAATAATAATAGTAATATTAATGACGACATGCATGTCAAACATGCGCAGGATAATGACAACACCAACAATAAGGAATCTAAATCATCAGTAGTGATTCCATACAAGGAGGGAACCTTGGAAATCTTACGCAGAATTCTTAACAATGCAGGCAGGAATAAAAAAGGCATTCAAACCCACAAACTCATTTAGAAACAAGCTTTGTTGGTTAAAAGATCCTGTGGAACCTTTAAAACAAAACAATTTAGTTTATGTAATACCTTGGTGGAATGATTGCCAGGTCAAATATACATAGGTCAAAGTAGTAGAACAGGGGCAGTCAGACTAGTGGAGCACAAAAACTCAGCAGCGAAATCTAGATTAGTTGATCCGAATAAAATAAGAAATCTGGAGAATAGTTCACCTATAGCACTACACCACATGCAATTACACACAACCATACAATAGGCTGGATAGGATAAGATGACAGTTTTAGAATCTAATGTAACAAGGTGGAGGAAGAGATTGATAACAGAAGCTTTGTTTATCGAATCAACTACAAGCACGTGTAATAGGAATGATTCAACACCTGTTCAGTAGGATATCTGGAAAATTCTACTACCCCGACGACAAATAGGAGAGAACAAAGAAAACTATAAAACTCAAGTTTCGAAGTCGTGTGATTATAATTGATGAAATGATTATGAACAGTAAATAAATTTTGTTCGAAACTTTGTCATCCAGTAAATAATAATACTGTTTCATCACTGTGAGATATACTTAATAAACAAACTAATATGGAATTACTTACTACCACAGTGCCCAAGTTTTACACATATAGGCCATTTTCTCAACTTATCTAGGCAGTATCGTTTCAACTATAAGCGGCGCCGATGAATATGTCGAAATGGGGATCGGCAAGGCAAGATAGACCTTTATCATTATTCTGAAATCAGTTTAGAAATCTGCTGAACTCGGAATATGGAACAGAATTTGGATTTTCCACGCCAAACATTAAGTCACTTCTTCTATATGGGTCAGACGCTTGGCACTCGCGTCACGAAGAGCATTTCTAACAGGCCACTGCAGACTTCCATCAATAACTGCCCACTTTGCTGACTCCATACTGAAGATCAAATGACCAGCCGATTGGCCAGAAAGAATTAGTAACAAGAAATTCTGAAAAACGGACCGATCAAGAATCTATTATTTAACAAATACTAAAAACAAAATGGAGGCGCATTGAGGGGACCATTGGGTGACTTCGCGCGCCAGATCATCACTCAAGTGGAACCCGAGTAGGAAACGATAAGTTGGGCTGGGTTCGAGGGTGACATGGAGGAGGTCGTGTGAGGAAGAGATGAAAGCTTATGGGCAGTCGTGGAGATGGAGATGTGCTGTTGAAGCCCTATATTCCACTCGGAAACAAGAGAATAGTAATGATAATACAAAAATAGTGAAGACTTGGATTATGGTGAATGGTGGTAATCTGGAGGCCACATGTTCGAATCCTGCTGCTATGGAGATTTTCATTTCACCTCCAGTCACCACAATTAGTAGTAGTGTGGTGAGAGATGGTTGCTAGCCAAATTGGTTGACAGTAATTGAGGTCAAAGGTCAAGATGGACAGGCGGATACAGTTAACATATAGATGAACTGACACAGCCACAAAGAGATGCAAGGTTAACTTTGTGTGAGAAACAACCAATCAACAGACTGTATTTTCTACTAACATTAACCTACAATAATGTACATCAAAATCTATAAATACGTGTTGATTTTCCTTAATAAACGTTCTGTTGCCTGGCCCTTGTCTTCTGTTGTTACAGTAGTAGTAGTCTTTTGCGTGAACTAAAGTAACATGAAGATCCGCCTCCATCATCTGAGCCCGTGTCTGCAACAGAAATTTGTCCAGTCTCTTTCTTTGCTTTGGCCATCCTCATAACTTGGCATGTATTAACTATACAAAGATAGCCAGTTTTACTGACCCCATGTTCACAGACGAAGGCTAGTTGTAGAAAGAAAGACGGTTTCTTCACTGTGATGCAGTCCACCTTTTCCAAGTTTGATCACAGATTGATACCAGTTAGAGAACCATTAGAAACCAGGGAGTACTGGACGACTGTTTCGTCCCAGTTTGGGACTCTTCACAGTACGCTACCAATGGGTTCGAACCCAGGACCTCCGGCTTGTAAGGCGAGCTTGTAGATCATCCAAACACTGGGACTCGGTTTAACAGCCCATAAATCCCAACTTCTACCAATTCGACATTTTAGCGTGACCACCAGTCAGTGTCATGAGCGAGTATTTGTCCTCACTCCCGACTGGGTGGACCCAACTGGTCATGTTGTCTCAATAGAACTCCAAGCAGCTTCATCCTATAGCCAGTCACTAGACAGCATCAGATTTATTAATAAGGATTTTATTTGTTTGTGATCGAATTGTCCTGGATTTGAACCTCGGTGGGTACGTACTGCTAAAATGTCCCAAACTAGGACGAAACAGCTGAAACAAATAAAATCCCTACAAGCTTACTTCAGAAAATTAAAATTTTTATGTTTTATCCACAAAGTAATAAAACAAAATGAGCTCATTATTATCCTGGTAGATTTTTCATCCCTACTTTGTTAAAGTGTACTCAGAACTTACACGTATTTTCCTGCAATTGGCAATGAAAGACACCTATTGTATAAGAGTGAGTGATATTCCTTTGTTGTTCAAAACCTCTGATCCCTCTGGTTGGCAGCCTAAAGATTAGGTGAAATAAGCCACAAACCCACCTCTGTCGTAATAAGTGCCTCCGAAAATCACACATCTGGTGACACAGTGCTGCCTTCAATCGAAGTTGATTGAAGGAAAAGGCAAGATGAATCTCCCTAAATGTCTCGTACCATTAAAACTATCACTTTCATACATAAAGACTCATTTACGCAGAGATTTTTTTGAAATTTAACAAAAAAATGGTTACTGAACAAAGAATACTCTTTTCGATAACCCCTTCTTCATCAGGTTCTACAGTTATATATACATTATAGTAATGAATGAATGAATTAGTGTTATGAACAACATTAATGTTGTTTAAATAACATCGAATCAATAATATCAGTAGATTACAGTTCAGTAGCATCAACATAACAATAAGCGGAATGTCAGGAAAATTATTATTATTTTTCCTTTAATTCCTAGAGGAACATAGGGCTTCAGCCAAGCACGTCTCCGTTGCGTTCGGTTCTCTGATAGAGTCTTCACCTGGCTCCAAGTTTGCCCACATGCTTTCATCTCCTCTTCACATGACCTCCTCCAAGTCACCCTTGCACTGACGACCAACTCACAGATTCCCTTTCGGGTCTCACTCGAGCAATGGCTTGTCTAGTGATGTCACTTGATGGTTTCCTAAGAGTATGGCCAATCCACCTCCATTCTTCCTGCCTATTTGTTTCACAATTGGTTCCTGGTTGGTTCGCTCATTGCCAGAGATCTCTGTTGCTGATCTTTTCTGGCCGGCCATCTGATCTTGAGTATTGAGCAAAGGCAACTGTTAATGAAGGTCTGTAGTTTGTTTGAGGTACTCTCCATGACGCGCCAAGTCTCTGATCCGTATAGTAGCACTGACTGACTTCACATTGGAGTTGAAAATCCGGATCTTATTTTTCGTGCTGAATGCTGTTGACGTCCACACAGACTTGAGAGAAATGAAAGCTTACCTTGCTTTCCCGATCCTAACTTTGATATCCTCGTCAGTTTCGCCTGTAGTTGAAACGATGCTTCCCAGGTAGGTAAACGAGGTTGTCTCTTTCAGGTTCCTCCCATTTATGCTTATTGTTGTCTGTTGGTGTTGACCAGGAATCTTCATCACCTACCTCTGACTTCTCTATGTTTACCTAAGGTGAAGTACTATCTTTGATGCTTCTTCTGCCAACTTGTTGCTTTTCACTTGCATATCTTCCAGTTTGTGGGAAATCAGACATATATCATCGGCGAAGTTCAGATCCTCTATGTTTTTCGTTAGGGTCCATTTTACGCCTGTTTCCTCATTCCCCGCTGTCTGTCGCATTAGGAAGATGACATAAGTATAAATATAAATATTTATATAGGGAAAGATAATAATTCAAGTTCATGAATTTTTAGTCTGTAGTGAATGTCGGCTAGGGCAGTAGTAGTGGCTGGCTGGACTTGCGTCTTTTGCACACAGAGTACTGGTTGTTAGAAGTGAATCACAATAGCCTCTGCTGTCTGAAGTGTATGTTACCTGGATGTTTCTGGCAATTTATTTGGTACCCGGTAGATGATAGAGGAAGGCTCGTCAATACTGGCTTTGTGGTCGGTTTGGACCAGGTGGTGAAATATCGAAGTGTTGATGGTCTTTACTACACCTTTACTTGGCCACAGCACACTCGTAGATGTTCCCGAGTGAGTACGAAAAATCAAGTTCCTAGAGCAACGGCCAACATAACTGTGTCTTCCACAGGCGCAGTTGAATTAGTAGATACAATTAGAAGTGGCTAGTCTAGTCTAGATACTTGATCTTTCAGTCGAGGAATCACCACCAATTGTTTGGAAAACATGACTTGTAGTTTGCGAGCATTAAAACTTCTTTAAACTGATTTCCTTAACTTCTTCGCAATTATTTTGGTGGGCATATCGCCCTTGAATTGCAGTCGTATATAAAGTGGCTTCTTGTTTACGGATAGTGAGTAGGCCTTTTTCGCTTTCTTTGTCATGTGTTTCTTGATGAATTTGTCGGGATATCTATTTTCAATCAAGGTATCATATACAATCCTTAGTTCATCTTCAGTTATGTCTCCTGAGCATATAGCTCTAACTATGTGGCTGACGGTCCTTGCTGACTAAATTTCTTTTGTACTTGAGAGGAACTAAGCTATGAAAATTTATTTTTTTTATTTTGATTTACAGCTTGATTCCACACCGTATTTTCAGTACAAGTGTGGAATTTTCAGCATAGATATCGGTAGCCCAAATTCAGGCCGACCATAGATATCGGGTGTGCGCCGGCAGGGGATCGAACCCCGGACCATGTGCATAGTCGGCGAGAGTCCTAACCACTGTGCCACCGACGCACATGTACTTTTCCTATGCTAATTTCTCTTTGTACTACCATCTGGTTTTCTTGTAAGAAGGACATTCAGGAAAGGCAATAATTCTATTTTGGGATTCCTCTTCACGCATGAATTTCATAGCCGAATATACTTCATTGAATTGAATTATTCTTGTACTCCTATCCGAATGATTATCGCAAAGAAGGAAGGTGTCATCCATATAACGGCAATCGAAAATGACAATTTCCTGATGAGGTTGTTCAAAGGTTCATTGTCGAGTTTACTTAGAAAGAAATCTGCCAAAATGAGACCCGATGGGGAGGCTACCGCCACCCCATCCACTTGTCGGTAAAGTGTGCCGTCAAATTTGAAGTTTACATTCATGGTACACCTTAATAACAATTCTTTTAGGATTTCAGTACGGATGCCAATATTTGATTGAGTGGTTATCCACTTGTTCACATATGTAGTTAACCGCTACTACTAGAGGTACATTTGTGAATAAAGATGTTGTGTCCAAAGATATCAGTTAGTTTATTAAATTCCTTTCAAACAAGGAATTTCTTAATCTGGAGAATCAGGAATATTTTTGAATTTGTTTTAGATCGCTTAAATTTTACCTCCCAATTTTTACACTGAAAAAAAACACATTCCTGAATGCCTCAGAAATTTACTTTGAACAGGTTCGCATGGTTACATTTTTTGTTGTTGTCATATCTAAACACGAAGTATGTTTCTCCAAGGGAATTTCTGCACCCCTGTATCTCTCTCAAAGACAAAACATTTACGTTGTGAAAATTACTGTTTTTTTGTTAAGTAGCAGATTTCAAGGTAGATCTGATCACAAGTGAAAAGCATTCATAGAACGGCTAAAAACCAGAAGGTACTAGACATGTGTTTCTTCCTTCTATGGAACTCGTCAGTGAGGATAACTCATGACCCTCTTAATAATTCGCCTAATGACCTTCAGGTTAATAAGTGAACGTTTCATTCATTATTCCTTATTTTTCCTGAATTGAGGTTTAGTTATCTGATTAAGACTGTCAGAATTTCATCTGATCGATGTGTGAAATATTAGGTTTTTGAGAAAAATTTTTGGGTAAGATAAAAACAAGTCATGAAAACAAAATGCTTTTTGTATTGTAAGCTTGATAAGCACTGATAAATTCTCAGAAGGTAACTAATGTGAGTTGGTGGCACAGCGGTTAGGACTTTCGCCGACTATGCACATGGTACGGGGTTCGATCCTCTGCCGACACACACCTGATATCAATGGTCAGCCTGAAAAATTTGGGCTACCGATATAAGATGCTGAAGATTCTATACCTGTACCACAAATACGGTGTGGAATCAGGCTATAATAAAAAAATAAATATTGGTTTGTAGGGATTTGATTGATTGGTTACAGGATTTCATCATGAGCTGACATCACTTAGACAACCAGTGGAAAACCAGCCACAGGGAGTACTTGACAGCCAACTGTTTCGTGCTAGTTTGACACTCTTCACAGTACGTACCCACCACAGGGGTTCGAACCCGGGACCTTCTGGTTACAAGGCTAGCGAACTCGTAGACCGGATCTCAGTGGCTGATGGAGCACACACATTCTAAATGCATATCTGAACTTTATCTGAATTTAAGAAAATCCAAGTCAAATACTAGCTCAGTGCTTGAGCACCGGGTGAACTCAGGACACAGTCCTAAATTGGTCTTTTTAATTAAATTTAATTTTTTGAGTACTGACAGATTTCAATCGATAAGATTTGAAATGTAGTCATCATTATACAAGTATCCTAATCACAGTAGACTTTATTATTATTATTTCCCTTCATTCCTATAGGAATAATGGGCTTCAGGCGCGCGCATCTACATTGCCTTCAGTTCTCTGCAAACGTTCTCACCTGGCTGCACGTCTGTCCACACGCTTTCCTCTTCTACTCTTCATACCTCCTCCTCCAGTCCATGTCACCCCACCCTCTCATTGAAGACCAACTCGCCGTTTCCCATTCCGATTCCACTCGAGTGATGGCCTGGCGTGTGATGTCCCTCACGTGATGGTGGTTTGTTTACTCAGAGTATGGCCTCCAATCCACCTCCATTTCTTCCTGAATATTTGTTGCACACTCGATTCCTGCTGAGTTGGTTCGTTCATTGTCAGAGATCCCTCCCTGTTTCTGATCTTTTAGGCCGGCTATCTGGTCTTGAGTAGTATTGAGCTCAGTCAGCTGTCGATGAAGCTGTGTAGTTTGTTTGAAGTGCCCTTCATGACGCGGCTTCAAGTCGCCGTTTCACATAGTAAGTAGCACTGACTTCACATTGGAGTTGAAAATCCGGATCTTGTTTCTAATGCTGAGTCAGTCCTGTCAATCTCCACACAGACTTGAGAGAAACGAAAGCTTACCTTGCTTTCCTGATCCTCGCTTTGATATCTTCATCAGTTTCGTCGGCCCGTAGTTGAAACGATGCTTCCTAGGTAGGTCGTAGGTAGGTAGGTGAAGGAGGTTGCTTCTCTCAAATTTCTGCCATTTATGTTGACTGTTATCTGTTGTTATCGCTGTTGCTGTTGGTCAAGAATCTTCATCACCTATCTCTGACTTCTCAATGTTCACCTGAAGTGAAGTCCTATCTTCTCTGTATGCTTCTTCGCCAACTCGTTTCTTTTCACCTGATTATCTTCCACTTCGTGGGAAATCAGACATATATCACATCGGCGAAGTCCAGATCCTCCAAGTGTTTTGTGTGGGTCCGTTTTATGCCTATCTCCTCGTTGTCCGGCCCGCTGTCTGTCTGTCTATCACATTATCCAGTCTATCGCAATCAGTCAGGAAAATCATTGGAGATAGTAGGCAGCCATTCCAAGCTCTGGTCAACGATAATCCATGGTGTTGTGATTTGATCGATGCATGACTTATTCCTCCTGAATCCAGCCTCTTCCGGTCGAAGTAGACTTTGCATTAATATTATTTACTTTAACATAGTTTGCCTGAGGCAGTCGGCTTAAATTCCTTAATTTTGTGCAGCCTCGATATAACTGATATATCTCAGAGAATTCGAACCCACATCATGGAGTGCTTAGGTTATTAAATCTTCCACCGACCTATTTGAATCATAAGAAACTTCTTGGGGGATTGTGTAGAATCGATCAATCGACAAGTTACTAGAGTGAACCACTGGTTGATTTTCTAGTTTTCAGTGCTGGCTGAATTTTATCGATGAAGCTTACAAAGACGTTAGTAAGCTCTATGCTCTCTGAAGTGATTGATGTTGGGCGGTTGAAGGATATCGTCAGAAATCCTTGAACTCAAACATATAGATAACCGGTGACAATAAATATATCTGAAGAGTCAACAGTGCCTCTATGTGACACGAAAACGCTTCACTGACGAGTACCAGTAAACGTGGTGAATATTTTCAGGGTTTCCTTCTAAAAATCTCCAAATACTGAATAGATTTGCACGGTAATGATGGACATAAGAAGTTAACAGTCAGTGAATATTGCAACAGCTAGAAAATGCTTCTTCTTTAATGTTGAATACATCAATTAGATCTTTGGTATGTTATGTTAGAACTAAATTAACCAGGACAGATTTTTTATGTACCGGGTTGCGAACCACACTTATTTAGTGTCTGATGGTACTAATCAGTTCTGAAGTAATAGAGATTTGTAGCTCAGGTAGATGATTTAACTGCGAAGTTTCAATTGTCCTTCTAGACAACATCTTCATGGCAAGCTTCAGTATGTAGTGAAGTAGTTTGAATTCAATTGCTGTACTTTGAAGTTTTTGTAGCGATTGGGTTGATTCTCTGGCGTAGAGGTGCTAGCCCAACGCCCAACCTTCCTCCTTTTTCCAGGCTTAGAACAGACTAGTAAACTGATTGAATGGTCTTAACGTATAACTTTGCACTGATGTGCAGCAGTTCGAGTCGCTACACTCCTTCCTTGTAGCACACAAAACAAGAGAAGAAGAAAGTAAAAAGAAATGCAAAATAGAGACATTAAACGGAGATATGAGGCAAAAAGAATAGTAATAACGAAGAACAATATAGTTTTATTGGATGTCATAAGTCACAAGGAGTGGATGCATCTGTGCCAGCCATCACTGAGAACGCTTTTCAGCCATATCACCAACTGTCTCCAGCCATTGGTATTTAACGGCCCGAGGACCCCAACCAGTTAGGAAGTCTACACCTCCTGACGTGGCTGGCTGGCTTACACTAACTGTTGTGGATTTCATTGACTGATGAGGCCGTGCTTTTGTTTGACCACCACTAGCTAGCTCTTTTCCAACCTCACCCTATGTCAGCTAACATTGCCTATCGAAGAAGACGATGGTTAGGCATGCGTAACATATGTCCTAACCATCTCAACTGATGTAACTTCACAGCCTCGTCTATTGATATCCTCTCTTTACCTATTACTTGACGCCTAACCTCAATATTGCTCACCCTATTATACCACCACCTAACACGGGAGATAGAACGCAGGCACCTATGACCAAAGACAGCTAACCAGTCTCTTCATGTCTTCCACTCTCAATGGCCAGGTCTCACAGCCATAAAGCAGGACGGAGTGGACTGCTGAGCAGTACACGCGTCCTTTGGTTGATAATCAGCCGGATATCACGTCTACTAAGCCAGAGATGGCGTAAACTGGCATATGCGAAACTAGCCTTCTGTGTATCCTTGCTGAGATTTCGTCGGCGATCAACCCGTTGGCGTTGGCTGATGCAACTTCCCAATTAAGTGAAGTGGTCAACGTGCTCTACCAATTCACTCCTTATTTCTAAGCTAGGAGTCAATGTAGTCCAGTCCTGTAGCATCATCTTACATTTGGCGGGAGCGAATCACATGCCAAACATTCGCAGATTGCAACTCAAGGTGTTCAGAAGACTTTGTATTTTGTCAGCGTCTTCACCTAGAAGGACTATATCATCTAGGTGAGGTTAGTATGAATTCTCCTAGAACGGTATATTTGCATGTCCTGACAATCTTTGTCCTGACTGGTTGTTATTCTTCATCAGTATTGACCGTACTTGCTGACTTGGAATTAGACTACCCAGTTGCTTACGCTGAGGTAAATGAAGTGAAATCCGAACCTTGGATTCACTAGTTGAAAGTCGAATGTTAAAGCCAATAAGTCACATCTTCACGTCAGAATTTCGACTAACACTCCAAACAGTAGGTATACACAACTGTACATTTTTAAAACTTTCAAACAAATGACGGAATCCCAGCAGAGACATTGAAAATGGACCCAGAGACATCAGAGGACTTGATGACACCACTACTGGAGAAGGTGTGGAAAAAGGGCAATGTACCTGCGGATTGGAAGAAAGACTACCTATTCAAACTGCCAAAGAAAGGAGACTTAAGTCAATGCAAGAACTGGCGCGGCATTATGCTCTTGTCTATCACAAGCAAAATACTAAGCCACATCATCTTGGAGAGAATCAAACACGCCCTGGATGAAAAACTTCGACCGGAACAGGCTGGATTCAGGAGGAACAAGTCATGCATCGATCAAATCGCAACACTACGGATCATCATTGAACAGGGCTTGGAATGGCAGTCAGCTCTCTACCTCAACTTCATTGACTTTGAAAAGGCCTTCGACAGTGCCCATCGAGAGGTGATTTGCCAATTACTTCGCTACTACGGGGTGCCGCCAACAATTATACATCTCATCCAACAGTTGTACGACAATGCTGCATGCCAAGTAATCCACAACGGGAAACTCACGGAATCCTTCGAAGTGAAGACGGGAGTAAGACAAGGCTGGCTGGCTGGCGCCTACTATCTCCAATGATTTTTCTGACTGACTGCGATAGACTGGATAATGCGACAGATACACAGACAGCTGGCCGGGCAACGAGGAGGCAGGCATAAAATGGACCCACACAAAAAACTTGGAGGATCTGGATTTCGCCGATAACATATATATGTCTGATTTCCCACAAATTGGAAGATATTCAAGTGAAAAGCAACAAGTTGGCGATAGAAGAAGCATCAAAGATAGGACTTCAGGTGAACATAGAGAAAACAGAGGTAGGTGATGAAGATTCCTGGCCAACAGCAACAGGAGCAACAACAACAGACAACAGTCAGCATAAATGGGAGAAATCTGAAGGAAGCAACCTCCTTTACCTACCTACCTACCTACCTACCTGGGAAGCATCGTTTCAACTACAGGCGGACGGAACTGATGAGGATATCATCAAAGCGAGGATCAGGAAAGCAAAGCAAGCTTTCATTTCTCTCAAGTTTGTGTGGAGATTGTCAGCACTACTCAGCATGAAATGAAAATAAGATCCGGACTTTCAACTTCAGTGTGAAGTGAGTGCTACTTGCTATGTGGAACGGAGACTTGACGCCGTGTCATGAAAGGCACTTCGAACGAACTACAGACCTTAATCAACATCTGTCTTCGCTCAGTACTTCGCTCAAGATCAGATGGTCGGTCAGAAAAGATCAGCAACAGGGAGTGATCTGTGGCAATGAACGAAACAACCCAGTAGGAACCGATTGTGCAAGAAATATGCAGGAAGAAATGGAGGTGGATTGGAGGCCATAGTCTGAGAAAACAAACCACCATCAAGTGAGTGACATCACACGCCAGGCCATTGCTCGAGTGGAACCGGAATGGTAAGTGGCGAATTAGTTGGTCGTCAGTAAGATGGTTGGATGATATGGAGGAGGTCATGTGGAGAGGAGATGAAAACATGTGGGCAGACGTGCAGCCAAGTGAAAACGTTTGCAGAGAACCGAAGGCAGTGTAGACGTGTGCGGCTGAATCTCTATGTTGCTCTAGTATCTTAATGAAACAATATAGTATAATATATGTATATATACAAATGATATATAGTTTACAGGATTTAAATATAGTAAGCTTTAGGCCTTATTTATTCCTATCGAATTGTCGTCCGGTGGATACCCAGTTCTTTCTTTGAACGATACTATGTGCACCCATATAAAATCCCACTGGTTCATATAAGTTGATACGAGAAAGGAACTTCTGGACATAGATGATTCGATCGTGATTTTTTAACTTTAGGAACATATCTTGGTGGGTAGTCGGTTCTAAAGGATGGAGGAGGGGGAAGGAATAGGGTAAATTAGAACCAAAATCTTCAAGTTTAAACACAAAGGATACTGAGTTGAGACCATCTGTAAACCGCCGGAATGAATAAAATGGAATAAATCAAGCTAATCCAGTCTCTTCTTATATTAGAGATTCGAAAATCCATTGAGGTCTTTTTTTAAGGAGGCTCCGTTGCGCATGTGTCCTATGCTGATGCTCCTGTTTGTCAGTAGCACGAGGTAGAGGAAGGGCTTGTTTTGATTCGTAATAAGACGGTCAGAGAGTAAGAACAATACTGACTAAATAACTGTCTCGCTTACACCAGACTGGTAGTTCAGAGGCTTCTGGTTCGAATCCTGTCGAGATGCAGATTTTCATTCCACTTTCAATTACCACTGGTTTTCGATTTTTAATCATAAGTTGACATCATTCTTAGGATATCAAGTAATTCCGAAATTCCATAGAGTTCTTTTCATCTATAAAGTTGGACGACACTTGTATAAAATTCATTTGAGTGCTGTTTATGTCCAATGTTATGCGTAGCTATAGGATCTAAAATGGGGGAGGGAGGCGAGCGGTTGAATATCTATCTACGTATGTGTCTCCCACTCTCTGGCAGTCATACTGTAATAAGAATCATCTTCAATTTAGAGGTTAATTTGGTGGATGGTGGCTAGCAGTGGAATCCAGGATAACGCGCATTTCGTCCTATTTGGCACTCGTTGGTGGCTGGATGTACCTGCATTCCCCAGTGAGTGAGTGATGATGTTCCCACCGAGGCTCAAACGCAGTTCCCATAGTTTAAAACGCCAAAGCGTTATTCACTAGAGTACTTGGGTCACGACAGTCACCTCTTGGTGGGAACATAATCACTCACTGCGGAATGCAGGTACATCCAACCACCAACGAGTCCCAAATAGGACGAAATGCGCGTTATCCTGGATTCCACTGCTAGCCACCATCCACCAAATTAACCTCTAATTACATGCCCAGACATCGTCGAAGCATCTACATAAGAAGTCGACATGTCAACCTGAGACCGAGCACTTCGGTCCAATCAATCGACGGGAAAATCTAAAATTCAATTAAACATCTTCAGTTTAACTCAAAGCGTTTACATTCTTGCGTTTTTAACCTCGAAGGAACATAGACAGATGAAATCCAGTCATTTAGAAGGCCTAGACACTATGACACTGGTTACACCATAGTAACATGCGAATTCATGGTTTCTGTACTTAGTTTACTCATGGACTTATTATTATTATTCCCTCGGGTTCCAAGGGGAACATAGGGCTTCGACAACACATCTCCACTTTCTTCTATTCTCTGCTGTCCTCTTCAGCTGGCAGACCCCACGATTGGCCATAATCTCTCATCTCCTCCTCCTCCTCCCCAACACACGATCTCCTCCATGTCACCCTCACACCGACGACCCAATTGTCGCTTTCCACTGGGATTCCACTTGAGCAATGGCCTGCATTGAGTGAGAGGTAATTCAGTGGTCTCCTTAATGTATACCGAATCCATCCCCATTTTCTCCTACATATTTGTTGAGCAGTTGGCTCTTGCCTGTTGGTTTGTTCCATTGCAGAGTTTCTTGTTGCTGATTCTTTCTGCCTGGTGATTCAATCTTCAGTAATGGAGTGAGCAAAGGCAGCTGTTGATAAAAGTTTGCAGCCCCTTGTTGGAAATCCTCCTTGTGACGCGCTGGTCAAGTTTCTGACCCATATAGAAGGAGTGACTGACTTAACATTGATGTTGAAAATCCGAATCTTGTTGTTTATGCTGCGTCGGAGTGCGGAAGATTTCCAAACAGATTTCAGTTTTATGAAGGTCTGCCTTGCATTTCCGATTCCGACTGGCTTCGACATCATCCGTTCCACCGGCCTGTGGTTGAAAAAATGCTGGCTGTCTATATAAGTAAAGGAAGTAACCTCGTCCCCCTTTGATTGTGATTAGTGCTACTGTTTGGTTGGTTGGTTGGTTATCTTCACCACCTCTGTCTTCTCTATGTTCATCACCTGGAGTCCTATCTCCATTGGCTGCTTCTTCAACCAGTTTGTTGGTTTTCGCCTGCCTTCAAGTCTTCGAGTTTCTGTGACATTAAACATAAATAATCCACACGTATGAAATCCAGATCTTCTAGAGTCTTCTTATTGGTCGTCCAGCATATTTGTGACTCCCCGATCCCAACTCACAGTCTGACGCATAATCCAGTCCACCACAATTAAGAACATCATCGATGATAATAGGCAGGCAGTCAGCCAGCCTTTTCTTACTCCTCTCTTCACTTCAAAAGCTTCTTCGTTGTGGATCGCCTGACACATGGCAGGCATTGTCATACAACCAGCTGTTGACTGAATGCTGATAAAAACTTGGGTACTGCACGCCATTACTTAGAGACTGCAAAAAACTGAACCTACAGGAATAGCTTAAATTAATTAGTTCATAAACTGAATATTAGACATTCTGATCAATATTTAACTTTTCGGTGCATCAATCATTGAATTTTGTACATAAAAAAGGACAAACAAACAAACGTAGGAGTTGAAAATTTAAAAAAATGAAACCCGGTCAATTCAAAAATCAACGTACATATGAAGTAAGATGTTGAATTAATTACTTTTCAAATTGTACTTCAATTGACAAAAGGAAATAGAAAATGAAGAAAAGTAGTTTGTAGCGATTAGTTCTGTTTTTACGAGTTGATCACGGATTGACATCAGTTAGAGAACCATTGAAAACCAGCCACAAGGAGTACTGGCCAGCCAGCTATTTCGTCAGCCTAGTGTAGGTCTCATCGGCAGGACGCACCCACTGCCAGGGGTCGAGCCCAGAAGCTTCCGGTTACAAGGCAAGCAAACTCGCATACCATTCAGCCACTGGGACCCGACCGATCCAATGGCCAGTTCATGAATTCTTACTGGTATCAATCCGTGATCAACTCGTAAAAACACAAATATCTAATCCTTACAAACCAACTATTGAAAATTAATTGGATGCTCGCTAGTGACTGACTGGCTACAGGACCGAGTTTCCTGGACTTCTAGTGAGAAGTCGTGATCAGGGAGGTCCATCCAGTCAAGTGTGAGGATGGATGTCCCACCGATGACATTGGTTGGTGCTAGTCGCGCTAAATTTCACGAATTGGTAGAAGTTAGAATTCATGGACTGGCTATTTGGGGGATTGGGTCCCAGTGGCTGAATGGTATACGAGCTTGCTTGCCTTGTAATCAGAAGGTCCTGGGTTCGACCTCTGGCAGTGTGTGTCCTGCCGATGATTCCCACAGTGGTTAGGACTCTCACCGATCATACACATGGTCCGGGGTTCGATCCCCTGCCGACGCACACCCGATATCTATGGTCGGTCTGCAAAATTTGGGCTACCGATATTCATGCTGAAAATGCCATACTTGTACTGAAAATACAGTGTGGCATCAAGCTGTAATCAAAAATATAAAATATAAAAAAATATATATAAAATAACTAGGCTAGCTCTCCATTACTCCCTATGGCTGGTTTTCAATGATTCTCCAACTGACATATCAATCCGTGATCAACTCGTAACAGCAATTGTAGTTATCGATTGCCTAAGTTCGTATAATTTTCACTTCCCCAGTGTATTTCAGTATGTGGGGTCTGTGCAGCATACCTATTTACCTGTCGAAGTGTACATACCATGCAAGTATCTTGCACCCCTTGGAAATAAATAAACATTTGACGTAAAAGCAGGAATTTTTTTAGTTTTTCGTTTCTCCTTCAGATTTTTGTAATCATAATAAAATAAAACTAAATATCATTTTTAGAAGAGTGCCAAAAATTTCCATGGCATTCAAGGAGGGAATTGAATTTCAAAAAAAATAATAAGTGGAGAGCAAATATGTGTGATAACAAGTACTACACACATACACACACAAACTCGCACACTCACATACACGAATATTCGAGAGCCATAATCTTTAGAAAGGAAATAGTATCCTTGCTAGTCTTTCATTATAACTAAGATGTACACATAGAAATGCGGATCAATAATAATAATTATTATCATCATATTAATGCTGGTATGTAAACTTCCTTATTCATTGTTGGCTTACTCCTATTATTATTATTATTATGATTTCGACTAATTTCAAACATATGTGCATGCAGATCCATGAATATGTTCTCCTTTTCTGTATATGTGCGCGCGCGCGCACGCGGTGTGTATCGCCAACGGATCAATAATTATCCTTGAATAATTCAAAACTTCCAATGACATACTATGCTTACTATGTGGGTTTTAAACAAAAATTCTGAATGCGCGCGCATATACAAACAATAGGATCATCATCATAATGTCGGTTACAGAAACTGTTTTGCTATTGGAAACGGGACTGTTTGTATGCGTGCGTGCGTGCGTATGTGAGTGTGTTGAGGTGTTGTTCGTGCACACTCACTGTTGATTGGTTAATCCTTATTGAATTTTTTGGGGGTACAGACACACACACGTATATACTAAAGTGGATATGAAATGTCTTTGTACATCTACCTACGTAGGTGAGTGTGTGTGTGCCGGGAGGGGATGGTGGCTTCAGTACACACTGGTTTACAAACACACACTATATCCCATTCTTCCACCCACGTAAGCTACAGGAT